>VZTB01000039.1:656030-698972 GCA_013397245.1 Thryothorus ludovicianus | reverse complement strand
TGATGGAATTTTATCAGTGAGACTCAATGGCCCATGAGCAGAAGATCTCTCCCTGGAGGGAGGATGGGTTGTGGAAGAGATAAGGAAAACTGCCCCAGCTGTTTTTTTTGTAACATCTGTCCTATTAATTGAGGGTTACCCCACCCCCCACCCATATCAGATGGTGATAGAATGAATACACACTTTTGGTTACATTTTGCACTGCAGCCCATGACATTAAAACACACCATAAAATTCCCTCCTGCCTTGTCTTGCTGAATTCTATAGACTGCATAATTCCCAATATGAACTCTAGAAAAAGGTCACTGCTGTTTCCCATGCTTTCCCACATGTTACAAACGTTGCACTTGAAGAAAGAAGTTTAAATGTGATACATTGATAACTGCCTAGCGAATTTAGGGTGAGCTGACCTGTGTTCAGAGGATTTTGGTCTTTTATGAGTTCCCATGTGCTTTCCATAGGCACTTTCAGGCTATTGTGGCTTCATGGCAGCCAACCTTTACGCCCGTTCCATTTTTGGGGAAGATGCCCTGGCCAATGTGAGCATTGAGAAGCCGATTCACCTGGGCCCGGAGGCGCCTGTCACGGGTCACATACGGATCCGGGCCAAGAGCCAGGTAACGGGGCTTGCCATCCTCACCACTTCTGGGACAATGTGCCAAGCACTCCTGAAAATGTACAGATGTTTTACAGCTTTTTCTTCTGGGGTGTTACCACAAAATAGGCCTTTGCACCAAGATTTCCCAGTTTTGTCCGTAGTGCTGCAAATAGGATGTCGTATTTTATTTGCTTTTAAATAAAGAGCAAATATGCCCCAGGGTTACTTGATGTTTTTCCTACCAAATTGCACATTTCGGTGTCACACAACAAGGAAATTTTGTGCATGTAATTGCCACTCACTGATTCTTTTTATAAACAGCAAAACAAAACCCCAGGGTTTTTAGTAGGAGTATTTTCTGTAGATATATGAGCCTGCTTTGGATTTTAGAATTTCTACCTCCCAACTAAAAAAAAAGACCAGGATTTGCAATAAATAAAGTAAAAACACCAGTGTACAATAGAAGTATTTTAAACAGTGTACAATAAAAGAGCACCTGAGAGTTTTCATATTCAAAGAAAACAGTTTATGTGATGTCACTATAAAGATTTTGGACTGCTGTGAATTCAAGTTTCTGATAAGTTACAGTACCACTTTTACATAAGACTGCATTCAATTATGTATGCCAGCATGATTTCATCTTGAAATCATGGTGCTATTGAATACATGGATTTATTAATGCATTTTCTTTTCATGGTTCTTCAGTGCAATATCAATCTGGCTCTGAGATGAAATTATTTTCCATAGCTGTGGTGCACTGAGTGTGCTGGTATCAGCACTGAGACTTTAACAGTTGAATTTCAGTAAATGGACAGGCAGTTGTAATTTCTCCCCTGGCAGTCCTCTTTCAATTGGTGGGCAGTCAAAAGGTTAAAATTAGTTTTATTCTTCTGCTTTTCATGTTGATAACACATGTAACAGTTGCCAGCTCAATTAAGTTCCACTGTCTCAGTAATATATGTAGACCTAACCTTTACCTAGTGATAAGGAAGTGAGTGCTATGAAATGTACCAAGAAGTGAACAGCTAGAAATTTCCATGACACTGACTTCATAGATTTCTATATATGGAACTTCCATTTTAATATAGATGAGATAAAGTTATTTTCAAGTGAAGTATTTGTGTCATGATTGTTGTCTTCCTTTTCCTTACAGGGAATGGCCCTGAGCCTTGGAGATAAGATCAATCTGTCTCAGAAGAAGACAAGTTTATAAATTTTACCTAACGTCTTTTCAGGTCTTTTACAGTTTAACCTTAGGTATGTGGCTTTTGGGATCCAGAACATCTTATATTCTTCAGTGTTCTGTAATTGTAGAAGCCAAGCTTTTGAGCTGAAAGCATTCCAGCAGATAATCTATAGGTTCTCCATGATTGATATTGAGCAAATTTTAAATCTCCAGGGGTTTTTTTTCTTTGTCCTGGAAGTCATGTTTTCTTTGTCTCTAATATATACTGATGCTCACAGTACAATAAACAAGTTATACCAGTACTGTCTTGTCTGGAAATCATAATCTCTGTATTATCTGATCAGTATTGAATACTGAGTCCAGGGGTACTTTGATACTCTGAGAAAGTGGGAGTCTGTAATAGTTTACGTGTTTGCAATAATGACTAAGCCTGAATATGTGAATGTGTGATCAAGGTTCTTAAAATACTCTGGTATACCTAGGAGGATATAAATTTGTCAACTAAAATAAAGGCTATATCTAGATTGCAATATAATAACTTGGCACAGACAAGTTTGTAGTATCAAAAAAGAGACTGTCAAAATTCAACTTCTTCTAGCTAGTTATAGAACCTTAAACTTTGTTTCTGAAGCACTTTCATAACAGTGTTATCCTGAATAATGTAACATTGTTGGTGGTGTTCTTATTTTTCAGTTCATGTGGAAAAGACAGCCAAGTGCAGCATTAAAGCTGTAGCAGCATAAGCAGTTTTTCAATGAATGCAGCCATTGGCCACATGTGTGACTCAGGAAGGAAAGATTCACACTCATTGTGAGCTTGCAATGAATTGAACTATGTTGAAAAGGAAGAGTTGTGGGTGAAGGTCAGGTCAGGATGCTGAAGTGAGTTAACACTATTTGGCTACTCAATCTTATGTAAATTAGCAGTGGATTAAAACATATAACCATAGATAAGAATACTGTCAGCTGTATCCATTCAGCATTAATTCTGAATTTGTTAAATTGTTGCAAGCAATTGCTTCTACAGAAGAGTGTCCAGAGCCAGCCCTGCTCTTCCAGCTGGCAGAAAGTCCTGCTGCTGGATTTCAGCAGCTGTGACCTGCTCCAGGAGGACAGAAGAGAATTTTCTGGGTAGCTAATTCCCAAAACATTTAAGGCCTCAGTGATGAAAATACCTATTTTTCTTTCTGAATAAAAGCACATGGAGCACACATACAAATTCTGAAATTAAATAGTCTGGGCTGCTGTTTTTTATCTGGCTAAAGGATGGCCCTAGAAGTGCAATGCAAAACCTGAGCATGGGTTTGCTGAATGCCCTCTTTATTTTTCATGTTTTTAAATCCCTCTTTGGTTCTGCCATTATTTTGGTTTTTAGTGAAAGCTCTAGCTCGTGCATAACAAGAATGCAGCAAGAGCTGAAGCTCTGAGTATGTAGGACTGCCTTGATAATGTCCTTATGTCTCTGCATGATCCCACAGCAGCTGTGTTCCTTTCTGGGAAGTTATGCCAGATTCATAGGGATGTAGGAGACATAATCAAATTGTGATCATAACTGCTCAATACTTCATAATTTGGGGGTGAGGGGTGCTGATGGGAGGAAAGCATTAAAACATTTTGGGAGCTCCTGTGGAACTCCATGGATATCAGTATGCTGCTCTGGGGTGAGTGTGGGGGATCTCGTTCTGCAATCACTTAAAGCCAAACCAAGATTAAAAAAAATCCTAGGAGTCCAATGGATGCTTTCATCACTTCATGAAGAAACTGAGTTGCAAGACACTAACAGAGATTGAGTCATAGCTCTGTGGACACTGATTTGGATGGGATGGATTTTCTGACCACAGCCAAGGGAAGGCTGTTTTTGGAGAAGGAGAATGGCTTTCAGTATGTGTTATCCAAGCCATGTTTCAGTCACAATCTGCTCTCCTCATTGGAGAATAGAAAAACATCCTACATGTGCAGACTTCCATATTTCAAGTGGCTCTTAGTCGGCTGGGAGGGGAACATGATTCTGTTTGGGACATTTTTTGCTGTCAGGATTTTATGGAAGGACATAGAAGCACCTGTGCAGCAGAAGCTGCCATGACTTTGGGGTTCCTTTTCCACCTGCCATGCTTTTCAGTAGCTCTGCAGAATTGGTTTTAAACAGACATTTTCATTGATGGCATGCATTTTTTCAGTGGCCTGACACTAAAAATGTTAGATCTGTGTTTCAGAAATTAAATCCCCTTTTATACATCCATCCTATTGTGTTCTGGCTAACCTTTTGCTCAGCAGCTCAGATAACATATTGATTCTGTTCCTATGCATACAAAGGAATATCTTACACGGACCATCATTCTTCAGAATCCACTTGCAATTTTTTCACTGCAGTAAAAGCTGGTGTACAGCTGTGGCTCTGAATTGTTCCAGACTTGGTATCAGGAAGTTGCAATACCCTGTGTTCTGCACAGCAGTGTGTATTGCATACAGTGGGCTATGGTTAAGGGAGTATTATTCCACTGCTCTGATTTCAGAAACTTCTGTAAGAACAGGACTAAATTACCATGAGAAGTAAATGGAGCAAGGAAGCTTGCTGCTTTTCTATTAAAAGTTGTAGAAAATCATTGCAGGATGCAGTGTTAGAATAGCAGGAAGCCAGTTTTTGCTATGCCCATGCTCCTGACGTCCCTGCTGCCAGGAATCAGGGCCAGGTTTCTATATTCAGGATCTCATGAGGGTTCATATTTATGTGTTGTTTAGATGCCAACATGAGAAGCAGGAATGCTTATCTGAGGACAGGCAGCTGTGGCAACTCTCATTTGGAAGTGGAAGGGCTCATCCTAAGAAGGCATGAGTAGAGAGACTGGATTTATAGAAACTTTATAGGTGATGTAAAAAAAAATAAAAATCAGGCCACAGAGAAATTTAATTTGTATACTGACACTCAGAAAGATTTCTAAGTAGTTCTGTAGAGGCAGCTTTATGCACTTCTGAGAAATGTGAGGCTTGTGTGAGGTGTTTGCTCTCTATCTTGTGCTTTTTGGCACATAGCTGAGCTCAAAGATTCAGTCACTTAATCCTGTTAGTTAGCAGCACCCCAGCACCAATTTAAAGCATTTTATAAATTCTTCAACATTTTCTTGTGTTATTACACCAGGGGGTGCTATCTTGCAACTGATAAATTTTCAGAGGCTGTTTTTTGTTGTCTTTTTTAAAGTGTTAGGGAAGAAAGTAAATGATCTGGTGCAGGGATGTGCTGCCAGTTTTGTCATAGAAGCAGTAGAAAGTAATTCTGGCCCACTCTTGGGGTCACTTTCCGTTGGCTTTTGTATATTTTTAGGTTGCCTAGCTAAGTGTAAGCAGTGCACACAAATTCACAGCTCAGATTACTAATACAGTACATCTGTTCAAACACAGCCTTTTCTCTAGAGATTTTGCTCTTCTGAAGCACAGTGAGATAGATTTGGCTGTACACAGCTGACCTAGGGAGGATCTCCCATTTGAGAGATATGAAAATGAGTTCACTAAAAAAGGGATGTAGGTGTAATACAAGAAATTCTAGCTCTAACTTTGCCTGTACATTTGTAATACTAACCTAGGCCATTTTCTGTTTGAGCAAAGCCATAAAATATCCTCTGTATTTCACTGGATATTTCTTTGGATATTTTATTTTTTTTTGTGTATTCTGTAACTTGTGATTTTAACCTTTTCTAAACTGTGTATATTTTTCTTTTATTTCATGAGTGATCCATAAATGTAAGAATAGAATGGAATTGCTACCAAAATGTGATTTATTTAGTTTTGAAAGATGAGCATAATTCTTCCAGCCATAGATTGTAGGTATTTTATAATTTAGTTACAAAGTACAAATAATGTTATATATATAAAATGTAGACATTTTATACTTGTCTAAACCAGTAACCTTAGACAGGTATAAGATCTACAGTTTTGATGGCTTGTAAGTGCCTATTTTGCTCTTTCTTTCACTGGAATTTCATTTAGGGGAAACAGAACATACTAAGATTATTGTTATCCTGGCCCCAACACAGAGGCAGTGTTAGGGAGTCTCACTGCTCCTGCATCTTATTCACAGTGGTTTTCAGGTTTGATGTTTCAGGTTTTTCCTGTAACAGCTTATCAAAGTCTTCCCAGCAGATGGTCACACTACATCTTTTCACTAAAAATGTGGTCTCTTCTTTTTCTAAGGTCTTACTGTACCAGAAAGAGCTGTAAGAATTTTATCATGCTTCTAATTTTAGTTATGTCCAAAGTTTGGAGGTGAATTTCAAAATGCAGTAATGAGTTCTCAATCTAATCTTTCTGAATAACTTCTGTCATTCATATTTAGACACAAGAATAAACAATTATTTCTGCTGTGTTGTTCTTAAGCTGTATGTAAATATTTTATTACTTTGAAGAAATTTCACTCAGATGGGGTTCCCCATGTCCTTTTGTTTTTTTCCTTCTTTGATTTTAAATTTTTTTCACTGACAATGATCTCCACATGATCTGTCCAAAACTACCATGATGTGTTGCAAAGGCATCCCTACTTTTAATTGCTTTTCAAATGAAATTCTTTTTTTTTTTTTTTTTTTTAATATCCATTGAATTCAGTGGTGCTAGTGGACCAGTTTCCTCTGAGCTGTGACTAAAAGAGATGAAATGGTTGTTCATGTGCAGAAGCAATGCACCATTTAGCAGAAGATTCTTTTCTGAGGCCAGGAATGGTGGATGACAGGCCTGTGTAAGCCCCTTCAAATTTGGGAGGGTAGAATTTTCACCTCAGAGGTGTCCTAACTTGTGGCAGAGCTCTGTGGGACCTATGGGCACTGGAAAGCCACTGGGATCATCTCTTTTAATAATCTAGTGCATGATTTTAGGTGCCATCTGCTTTGCACGTGCAGTAGTCTTCGGGATGGGCTCGAACTTTGCGCAGTTTTCCTCCCGGGGGAACCTGAAGTTGTGACCCAGGCCACCACCCTGTGCCTCACTTGCACCGTGGCTGCCAGGACTTCAGCAGCTGGCTCTGCCTGTGGGGTGTGCAGCTGGGACCAGGACCTTCATTCCTGGCCAAAACCAAGTCCAGATTTGCAATAGCATGGGTCAGACTGGATCAAAGCTATCTCCAGGCTGGTGTCCAAGCTTCAGCCGTGAACTAACCTCTGTCTTTCCCACCTCATGCAGAGAAGTAGCTGCCTGCTTGAGGCATTCCCCCATGCTCTGAGACCTTTCAGGCTGTTCTTGTCAGTAAGAGGCTGTTCTACATCATCAGGCATCTTGTCAAGAGACCAAATGCATGGTTCTCTGTACCAAATGGGAGTTATGCTCTGGGCTTCAATCTATTTGATCTTAAGTGCCATCTCTGCTGTTTTACAGTACTCTTATAACTGAAAACTGCAACTTGGAATGGTCCACATAAGTTCTTGTGAGTTATGCACAGATTTGGTACCAGCCTGGAAGGCAAGTGACCCAGTTTATTTATTAGTGCAGCTGATGTTGTCACCATTTAGAAAGTGAGGGTGCTGAGTGGTTCCTTACAATTACATCCGCATTGACATGAATTACTCTGAGAAAAAGGAGTGGAGTTTTGAAGTCTCATCATCTTCAAGGATTCTGTATCCCTTCATCCGTGCTTGAGTTTGAGGGAGAAGAGAAAGCACCTTGAATCTGTAACTGATAGCATATGCAGCAAAGCGTTTATCACCGATAGCTTCAAGGTCCCACCTGGGCTCAGGAAGAGTCCTGCTCACTGCACTTGCTCCTAAAATCCCTATAAACTTTCCTTAAATGTAACCCTATAAATAAACCTCTGAAGTTTCTGGAAATCCAGTCTTTCCCAGTTTACCAGGCTGCATTCAGGCAGCAGTTTACCTGCTAGGATAGCTCCTAACTGCCAGTAAAAACCCTGGTGTAGGAGTGTTCTTCTTTTCTGGCTCATCCTTATATTAATATTTCCATCATGGAGAACAGATTCACTTTTTACTCAGATTATCAGGACCTGCCTTGGATTCTGAAGTGGGATTTTTTGAATGCCATATCAAACTTTCTTTGAACAGTATTTAAAATAAGCTATTAAAACTTTAATGTGTTTGGCCTGATAGTTTAGTGCTTGTGTTTTCAAGCACGTGACACTACGTTAATGCATCTTTACTAGGAGATACAATTATTCCAGGTTTGCATGCCTGATCCATAAGTCAGAACAGGTGGTTTTTTCCTACGCCTGTTCTCACTTGTGCTTTTCAGACACACAAGTTCAGCAGTGCTACTCTATCCAGCCTTAATAAATGGGAATGTTACTGTAGAAACGCCATCGCTCTGGGAGAGGTACAGAGCGCCACAGAAACCTGCTCTTGCAGCAGGCAGGTGCTAAAAGCACATGAAGACTTCTACCAGTAAATCAAACTTTATGTAAAATATGGGTCGTGTGAGACTATGAAATGCATTTCTTAATTAAGTGAAAAATCAGGAGTTGCATGAGTTCCAGCCAATTCCTCCTGTGTTGCTGTAAAGCATGAAGGTACAAGCCCTAACAAATACATACTTTTATTTCTGGAGGCAAAGTAGTCCCTAACTTCCCAAGCTATATATATTAAAGCACATAAATAACAAAGCTGCAAATCTCATTTAACCTTTGCTCTTTTCTTTTTAGCAACCTATTTTTGCATTGCCATTTTTCTTGGAAATCATTGGAGTTTGTAATAGGAGCAACCATGTTTTCAAAAGCTTGTAACTGATTTTTGTAGCAGTATTTAATGGATGGTACCTGGGAGTAGGTAAATTTTTCTTATATATCCAGGAAATCACTTTAGGGCCTCTTTAGTTTCATAGCTGTGGAGACAGACTGCCAGCTTTGTGAAGTGTTCTGAGATCTGCTGGTGAAAAGTTCTGTACAAAAGCTCAGTTGCTGTTGTGCTTCTGAAAATGTAGTCAACAGTCCCCACGTTCTCTCTCATCACTAAATGTGCAGGTAGAGAGATTTCAGAGACAGCTCTGGGTGAGTACAGTGAGACAGAACTGGGGATTGGATGGCTGTGAACACCTTGCTCTGATAAGCAGCAGGCTGAAGCTCTGCCAGCTCCATGATATAATTTACATTTTGCTGTAGTTTCCTGTGAAGACAGTAAGTTCTCAGTACAGCAAGACTAGTTTTTGACATGCACAAAAGCTAATAAATAGTCAGGTAAATGATGTGTTGCTTAGCAGTGGCAGGACAAAGCTGCAACAGAGACGGCCTGGTGTGTTTCCTTGGCTCCTGTGAGACAAGGAAAGGAAATGGATAGATAATTTAAAGCTGGGTTTCTCACATTTGTCCTACCACCAGGAGTGAAAAGACTTGTGCAACACCTTGTTTGTTACAGTGAAAGCATATTTTCTAGCTCTGCTTTCCAGTTTGTCTAACAGAGACAGGCACAGCAGCTTTGGAGGCAAATGCAATCATCCTGTTGACATTTGCAGGCAGTACTTTGAAAGCTTCTCTTCTTGCTAGACTGTTCCTGCTAAATCATATGCACATCCCTGGATGGAGGGGGCCAAATCCACTTCTAGAGGGCTGCATCAAGTGTCTGTTTCAATGCCTCTGAGGGCTCCCGACCTTCCTGCAATATCCTTGTCACCATCTTGTCCCAAGGAACCCAGACCCAAGAAGGGGCAGGAGCAGCAATCCTCAGGAGTGGCACCCTCAGCTCCTCCCCTTCTTTTAGGCCACAAGCCCCAGACAGCCATAATTTTCCACATACATCCCCATAGGAAGGATCTCCTGATGTCACAAGCCATCTTGCTGCCATTTTTGGCAGCAAAATACAGGAACCCCGTCAGTGAGCCCACAGTTGGCTGAGTTAAAGCCCTCAGGTTCCAAGGATACCTGAAACCAGAAGGTCCAAGACCAAAATGTGTGGCTGCCCATGTGTGGGGAGGGACAGAAGACACGTGGCTGCAGGAAGTGCAGAGGAAGAGGCTGCCATGGACCCTCTGGCTGAAGTGTGGAGCCCACGGGGCAGGGTGCACATCCAGCACAGTTTCCCTGGCACCAATACACTATGCCAGACCTCCCTTCTGTGCCACCTGGGCACTGGTGTCACAGGAGCACCCATCCCTCTGCCCCTGGCTGTGCTGCCAGCTCACCCAGCCCATCTTTCAGCAGCAGCAATCCTTGTGTTCTCTGCCAGGGTGGTGTGGGCTGTGCATTGGCCTGGATGACTTTTAAAGGCCCCTTCCTACCCAAACCATTCCATGATTGAATGCTTCAGTATGTTCCTCCAGTCTTCAGTTGCCTCAGGTTGCAAAGAAACCCAGTGGACCAAGGGAAGCCTAGAAGCCCAGATCTTGCTGTTTTAAGGAGAATTTGTGAATTCACATGTACTTCACCCAAGGAAAGACAGAAGGCCTTTGTATTCATAGAGAAAGGGAAGAGCAGTGGAGTTGGATCTTCCTCCAAAGAACTCTTAAGTACTCATTGAAAGGTTTAGCTGACCCTGCTTGATGAGATTATGAAAAACTTTTGGTGGGAGTTCATTTCCTCAGCTTTCTGTGATACTGTTCTATATCTGCCTTTGTGGAAAAGGTTAGTAACCCCAAATTGTTCAGGAATCCTTTAATGGTACTGTCCTCTGCCAAGAAGTGCCCAAATCTTACCAAAGCGAGGAAAGATGTACTTTGCTGGCCTAAAATGTGTTATGTATGATCACTGTAGTTATTTGAATTTTGGGCAGGGCTTTTTAACTTTATGTTTTGCTGTAAATGATGTATTTCTAAAGTTACCTAAAAATGCACTTAAATAATTAGGAGCTGGAGGTGCAATACCATCTGAAGAAATGTTATTGTCCTCTAAACTCCTGGCAGTGCTCGTTCACAAATATTTCTGCCTTAAAACTCTGCTACATGGAGGGTGTGAATGACAGTGGAACAGAGGTATGTTGTGGTGTGGGTCTGTATCACATGATCAGAGTTTTCCTGGGTGATGTCAGTGATGCAGGTATTACAACCACTTGTCTATTCATGTTTTGTGATGGCAGCCTTAAATGTGATAGAACTCTAAAATTATAGATTATCACAGAAAGTTTGGTCATCTCAAAAGTATGTTGAATTGGTGCCATTCACATAGAGGAGTTCCATGGAATCATTTCAAAATCCAAGTGGGCTGTGTAGATTGCCCAATGGAGATCCAATGCAATTTTGTTTGAGTGCTTGTATCTGTGTGATGTTCCTATGTCTGAAATGAATTCTGGTGCTTGTGACTGAGCAAAAGATACCTGTCTCTGAAGTTCCACTAAGCCTCAGCTTTCACAACTTAAGCAGCTACTTAGAGAAATGGGTTTGTCTTAGTTGTTTCCATGCAGAATTTGTGTGATGAAAGCAGGATTTAAGTTTGGGAATAACTGGCTGATGTTCATCTCTGCCCTGTTTGGATCCAAGCAAGTATCTCCTCCTGCACAGCCACGCTGCAATGTCAGCACTGCAGTAACTGAGTGTGAATTCAAGTTTTCTCAGTGCTAGACTTGGGACTAGTGCATCAGATCATTGATAAGGCAGACAAGGAAGGTTGTCATTCCCTAGAAGTTGGTCTGAAGTGGTGAGGAAGTTTGCTGGTGTCCCAGTCAGAACCAGGTTAGAGCTTCTTGGAAACATGAGCAAGATGGAATCTTGAAACCCGGAGCGTGACAGGCTTGGGGCTGGCTGAGACTGGGATGTTCCTCCCCACAGGAGAAGGACAAGGAGGGCTGGACCTGATAGCAATGGGATGGTTTTTCCTCTAGTGCATTCATTACAAAATCTACAGGCAGCTGTTTACCAAGCTTGGAGTAGCAGTTTATCCTGTCTGTCTTGGGGTTGGGGCCTCAGCTGATACCCTTAGAACAAACCTCTTGTGTCTCTTGCAAATTTGCTGAAGCTTGTTTCTACATAAAAGTTAGCAGCCCCCATCCAAAGGGGAGTGGGGATCCCTGCCAAGGACTGGGTTGTATTTTGAAACCCAGGTACTGTGTGTTTCCTTCCACAACTCTTCACAGCTGTACATAATGTAGCAATATGTAACTGAAACAAGGGTGCTCCTTGGTTCCCCCTCCATCGAAGCCCACAAGGATAAACACTTCCCCATTCACACAGGCCCAAGTACTCTCAGAGCATCTGAAGCTTTTTAAAAGGCTCTATTACTCTAAATTTCTTGAAAACTTCCTGAAAATTAAAAATCAATCCGTTTTCTCGATCTCTGTCAGATTGTAATCTTATGGAAGTATTTTTTGTGCCCAAAGAGAGGGACTGTGACAGGAGACAAATGCAGTCATTTACCCTGGCAGACTCATTCTCTGCCTGACCTCACCCCAATGGCATTTTGAAAGTGTGGGTGCGTGGTTTTGTTCAGGTGAATCACTCAAAATTACCGTTTGTCTGAAAGAGTTTATCAAAAACTAATGGGATTTTGCAGAATAAATGGCTTCACAATTCTTCATCTAGCAGATTGCTGAGAGATGAAATGAGTCTCTGAGGTATTTATTAACTTCTGTGGGCAGCTCTGAGAGGCATGTGCTTGAAACTTTTGTACAGGAAGTCTTAACACTGTTTATCAGTGAGGAGTTTCCAATGCACAATCAAAATGTCAATCATCTATTTGTCTGCTGCCTATAACGCTGTTTGTGACACAAGCCTATCTTAAAAAAGAATTCAAATTTTCTAAGAGTAGATTTCTAAAAATAGTAATTTTTAGGAAATTCTTTGGAATCCTATTTTCTAAACAATCAGTCTTTTCTGCCAGCTCAGAACACTGGAGGAGGCATAGCTCCTGAAAGGCAGGAGAGGGGCTTCTCATGGACTTGGAAGCAAATGGCAGCCATTTCTTCTCAGAAATTTTATAAAGCTGTTAGAATAGCATGTCAAGTTTTGATACCAGATATAATTATACTGTAGAGGCAAGTGTATATTTAACCCTGAAGCACAGGAGTGTTAAGTAGGCAGGGTAGTTTGCCTGTATGGACTACTGCACTCTTTAATGAGCAGGCTAAAGGTTACTCTCTGCTTTTGTCTCTACATGTCACAGCATGAGCACGAATCAGAGTTGGTACAGTGCAAATGTGATGTGCAAATGCAATTTAATTCATGCAAACTGTGTCAGTGAGAGGGAACTCACCTTTCCCAAAAGGGACTCCTCACACTGGGCTTCAGCCAGGACACCATGTTAACTATAGGCCAATGATTCCCACTGTAAAATTGTGATTTGAGTCTTCTGTAGATTGTCAGATGGGTTTTATGGAGACAGGGATGGTGTGTTTGTAATATGTGCTAGACATGCATGGACCATGACATGCTGTGCCATCAGTAACACTGCAGTAGCTGAGCCATACCATAATAAGCAATTCAAATGATTTTTGCTTTCTCTTTGCCTACTCTCATGGATATTCTCAAACTGCAAGGAGCAAAGGATTGTAAGAAAGAAACAAGGGAAGGGAATATAGGAAGGGAAATTTCTTCTAACACTCTGTAATTTTGCAATTTTCCATAATCACCTGTCTAAGTGGTTTGCTTTTAGTTGTTTGTTTTTTTTTTCTAAGCACTTAACAAATAATAATAAAAGCCTAGACAAAAAAAAGAGAAAAAAAAGGAAAATGCAGTATCACTGTGAGATTGTTTTAATTTTTTAATTTTGATGGTCTACAGAAAGACTGTTCAGCGGTGCAAGGGCAAAGCAGATGGAAGCAGCCACTCTAAAATCAGGTGATTTTACATTAGTTTTTAGCAGAATGTTTCATTTTTAATAGATATTAAGATCTCTTTACAGCATGTTGTAAAGGCAAAATACTTTTAAAGTAGTTTTTTGTTAAGCATTCTGCAGATGAGGAGAGTTGATTGTCACTAATGAAGTGTTTTATGGCTAAGGCCATTGCTGGAATAAGACTGTTGGCTACTTTTGCCTGCAGGTTCTACATCAAAATCCTATATACATTCATTAAGTTTAGTTTCCTCCTTTCTTACTGCTCTTATTCATTAGTGAATACTGTGGGTTCCTTTATTGCATCTTCTTCATCCTGGATCATTATAGGGTCACTAAATGTAATTTTCCCTGTGGGTATATATTAGCTGTTCCTGCTCATTTCACAACATTGTAATTATGGAGAAACCAGAGGTTTCAAATTATGAAAACAATTTGGTTTAATTTAGATCCAGTGTCAGCCATAGGGGAAAATCCTTTTATGCACCTACTTTGTCAGGTTTGGTTTTTGCTTTGTTTTTAATAGAAAAGGATCTGGATTTACTGCTCCAATGCCTCATAAAAGGTAGAAATCTTGTGGCAGTCTCCTTTTTTTCATAGCCAGTGGGTTTTGAGATATTTCTGCATTTTGAATTAAATAATTCTTCTTTCATCAGGCAAATGCAGCTGGGGTCCTGAGCAGGGTGCAGTGAAGGTGATGGTCAGTCCCCTCAAGGGCTGTGCTGTGCACGAGGGCACTGCCTGTGCCATGAAGGACAGGGGAGCACTGCTGCTCGAGGCCTCTTGCTCAAGTTTTTCCTCCCTTGCTTTGAGGGCAGCCAGGTCCTGGCAGAGGGATGGCTGCTGCCCAAAGGATTTGTGTTTCCTTCCTGTGCCATGTGCGCCATTGGGAGAAACAGCAGCTTCAAAAAGATGGCACCTGACTCCTCTGGCTTTTGGAACAATTACTTCTTTTCTGATCATGCTGGAATGGGATTGATTCCCCATCAAGGATAGCTAAGAGAGGACGGTCCATGTTTTCCCTTTCTAAGTTTTCAGGGTGAGGGGTGACACACCTTGCTTTGCACACTCTCCTTTACAGCATGTCCTCATGCTGCTTGTCCTCTGAATGTCCCAAGGAATGCACAGTGGTGCTCAAGAGGGAGGGTTGCCAGCAGATGGACACACTTTATCTGATTTCAAGAGAGATAAGGAGAAGGGGAAATACACATCTTTCACTGGTCAGTGGCAGAAATGATCCTGGCCAGGTTTATTATTGCACTGATCTCGCTCGTGTAGTTGGTGTTTAAAGCCAAGGATGACAGGTACCCCGTGGTGCTTCTGACAACAAACAAAGCAGGTACTGACTACAGCTTTGCACACAGTGCTGCTGTTGGAGCTCTGTTGTTTCTGCCTACAGGACATCCATTATTCCAGTCCTTAGGCTCATCAGGAAAGGGCTACTGCGCAAGTGCTGCAGCTGGAACAAATCCCTGAAGTGTCTGAGGGCCATAAGCCCATTTCACCTCTACCCATGCATCAAATATGAACTCAGGTCTCCAGTGACTTAACTTTCTGCACCACCGGTCTCCAGCCCTCTCTGTAATGCTCTTATTTCTGGATGGGTCACAGGGGATCCTCTCAGGCTTTTAATCTGTGGCTTATTGTTTAAAGATTTATTTGTTTTGCAAGACTACCACCAGTGCTGATCACAGGCCAGCAACCATGGGAGGGAGCTGGGCAACTGGAAGAGTTTCCACTCTTTCCCCTGTGCTTATCTGTGATGAGGCTGCTTTGAAGGATTCCAGTCATTTGCAAACATCATCTTAAAACTGCAGGTGCTTAATTGTTTGCAGGGGAAGTGTGTGAGAGAAAATGAGGTGCAACCAGCAATCCCTTGATGGTNTTTTTGTAGGAGTGCCTTGTTTCTATGGCTACCCTTAGTTAAGATTCCTGCTGTTTGAATCAACTTTAATTCTGCAAGTACCAGAGGGTGCCCAGCAGTGGGATGGTTTGGTCTCAGGAAGGGATGGGTGCAGGGTTTTCCCCTGCACATACAGGCAGCACCTCCTTGGCTGGGCTCTGCTAAACCCTTCTCCTTCTCCCTCACTTTAAAGAAGGCAATCTCACATTTCTTTCTGTGCCTTCTCCCTCCAGCAGACTTTCCCACTTCAGGGACACACTGCCACAACAGGAAAATTAATTAAGCCAAGAAACCTTAAAGAAAACACTGATCTTTTTCCCTGCTGCCAATTCAAGACAGTATAGCCAAGGGAACAGTGGAATTCTTGCTCTGATCCCTCTGCTCACCCAGTGTTCAGTCTGTATCCTGCTAAAAAAACTCCAAACAAAGAGAAAACTAAACCCCACCAAAACAAAACAACCCCTGTCTCTTGGAACTGCTCCTAGTTGCAAATAGAGATATTAATGTTGATATTTCTGTCTCATATTTTTCCCTTTTTTTTTTCTTTTCTAGATTCTCCCTTCCCCATGCAGGCAACAACACGTTGATGGGATGAAGTGTTAAATTTTGGTTGTTAGTGTAGCTGTACTCATATGTCACAGTCTCAGGACTGTTGGGTTGAAATAGTAGTTTTCTACACATTAACACAAATAAGTGCAATAATAGGAAAAAACTTCTGAAAGCCTAATGGTGATTTGATAACTCCGGTAACTCCTAAAACTTTGCTTGGGTGTTTCTGTGAGTTTCTAAGTGTGTCACATATTGATCACTTGATTCCCTCTCTCTCTTCTGTGTTGAAACTTCATGTTCTTGTCAATGATGTGTGTCCAGAAGCAGTAGACTTCAAACCTATTCATGGGTATTTCTAAGTTCTTGTTATCTCTCCCTTTGGAACTGATTGAATACAGCTTGGGCTGAGGCTTTCTCTCTTGTCACAAAAAGGAGCAAAGCTGCTTGCAGCCTTTCCTCCTACTTATCTATTTCTGTAGCCATGAGGTACAAGAGAAATCTCAGCTTCTATTTTCTTCAATTTTCCACTAAATTTCCTTTGAAGGTTATCTTCCCTGGAGGCTTCAACTGATCCATTTTCTTTTCATTTCCTTCTCTTTTTTATTTTTTTTTTTTTGGTACAGCGTAATGTGTTCATGTAAAGAAGAAAGGAGAGGAGAAGAAAGTATACCTTTCTGCTGGCATAAAAACTCTTCAGTGCTTACTCTGCTTCTGGGCTCTCTGCTTGGAGATCCTAAATACAGCCATGCATCTCTTCTGTGCTGTGAAAGGGAATGCAGCTGTGAAGGATGCTATTTGAGTGAATTCTCCTTATGGACTTTGAATCAGACTCTTTTGTAGGAGATCTGTTGTCCATATATATATATATATTCATGTCATCATAGCTCTTTGCTTTATTGATTTAAAATCAGTTTTAATTAGTCCTTTCTTTTCTAATTCATCTGGAGCCAGTGCAGCTGAACCCCATTTCTGCTGTTTTGTAGAGGATATGAGGTTAGGAGGGTAGTTCCTGCTCCATGAAGCAGGCTGCTTTTGCCTTAGGGTGGGAAATCCCAACACTCCTGCCAGGACCAAGGAGTCAGGTGAGGAACAGAGCCATGCTGGTGCTGGGATTGAAATGGAGCACGCCTGGGTGCTTGTGGTGTCCCAGACCAAGGTACCCTTCCCTGAATCCCTGCAAGGCAGTGAAGATGGCTTGTGTTTGTGCTGTTCTCTCTGCTGATGGAGCTCCTCCTCATTTACAGAATTCATTGATGGCACTTTTCCCTTAGCACACTGCCTCAGCTTTTACTTTTGCCTTCAACACTCAATGTAGAGTTTCCAAGCAAATTTTTCTTTTGACAATTTTACCCTGCTTTCTCAGCAGCTCTTCTGGACTTTTTTTATTTTCTGACTGTACCTGAATGTGTCTGTGAGCTGTCTGAGGGCTTGGTAAGTATTTAAAAAGCATTTATTTACATATTTCCCAGCATGTAAATAACCAAATGCATGGCTAAGTCACAGTCTGTACCTCAGAACACATTTGGGAAGATTATTGCATCTCTCCAATTCAGGACCTCTCCTGTCTAAAAATCAACCTTAGACGTACTGAGAGCTGTTTGTGTTACAGGAAGATGTGATGCAATGCATTTCAGACCAGCCCTGCTCCTGTCACAGGCTGTCTGAAGGACTGCAGGATGGCTGGCACCACAAAGTCTCCTCAGATTCTGGGCCCTCTGTGCTAGAACCTCTGTCTGATTTAAACCAGCACTTTATATTGACACCAAATTTCCAGTGCAGGATGAAGGGTTTGGCCTGTGGATTTCTCAGTTGAAAAGCACAACCATAAAATCCATGAGAAAAGCAAGTTTTCTGTTCACAGCAGAGCTTTCCTCTATATATTTGTATCTTCCTCACATGCTCATATCCACACTGCTTCTCCTTCTGCTTTTATAAGACTTTCAAGTTCCCTTTCTGTATTTCTCTGGACAAGCTGTTTTAGCTAATGTAGAGTTATGGAGGGCCTGACTGGTAGGTCAGTATTGATGCCCTTGTGAGCCTGCCTGTTCTTTCATAGTACCCATTTTTTCTCTCTCTGTGACTGCTTGCTTGGGTTTCTGTCTTCCATCCAGCTGATTTGCATGAAGAAAAAAAAAATCTCAAGTGGTATGTCAAATTTGGCTGAAATTGGTATTAACAGGAGTATCAGTTTGCTGCTTACGCTGAAAAACTTCAGTGTGCTCCTTTTTGGCCCCAAGTCATCTTATGTTTTATTGAAATTTTCACCCACGAGCTTTGAAAGATACCAATAATTGAGCTTTCATCCTCATTTTTTTTCCTGTGGAATTTTATTTATTCGTGGGGGAGCAATCTGATAGCTTATGTAGCGTGTAGACCATTGGCTATATGACTTTAGTAGAAGGTCATTGTGCAGAAGATTAATAAAGGTATTTGACTGGGTTGCATTTCCTCTTTATTCATTGTATGAGCAGTGTTGACGTGTGCAGTACACTGATACAGATTGTACTCTTTCATCCAACTACACACAGTCCTATTCTCCCTATGTTTTGCCTTTAAAGTGAACCACTTGTAGTTGTGAATGATGTGATTTATTTTATTAATGGTATCTTTGCTGCAGGCTGTAGCATTGAGTCTCTTTGTCCCCATGAAGTCTTTTTTATGACAATGAGAATATATGACTTAGTGTTTGTTTCAGTAACAAGGAGGCAACTGTATTTTGCTTGTACGTATTTTTTCAGTTTGAAATTCTTTGTCTATTCCCAAAATAGACAAAATGGGCTGAAGCATATGCAAGGATCCTCATTTCAAACTTAGAATTATCTACTGGAACACTATTTTTAATGGGAGACAACAGAGCAAGAAAACCAATGCATTCCTTAAGCATATCCTTAGGTTTCATTGCAATCAGTCTAATTTTGGGGCAAGTTCAGTAACCCCAGCCTGTCAAATTTCCAAAGTTAATTGGAACTGCAGATCACCGTGTTTCTGGACTGCACATAAAGAGAGAGCCCAGGGCACTGCAGGGGGTTTGCTAGGAAGGCACATTCTTCTTGTCTCCAGCTGCAGCAAGGAGTTTGCATGCAATTGTATAGGCTGGACACTGTCCAGGGTATCAGGAAACCCTACAGCCAGAGAAAGTGGCCTGGTGCTTTTATTGACCCCTCCTCACCAGGGCTGTCCTTTAGAGCCCTGTGTAAGAGGTGGCAATGCTGCCAGAGTAATTCCTTCCAAACCTCACCCCGCAGTCCTGGCTCAGTGCTGGGTCGAGCCCAGCTCTCATCAGCGATGTTTCCTGCCCACGTTGGTGCCACTTGGAGACCTTCCACTGCAAATATTGATCCAGCTTACACTGCTTTGCTTATGAGATCTGAGCAGATGACAGCGTTTGGCCTTCTGGCTGCAGGCTATTACAAATGATTACAATGTGAATCAGATCCTCCACCTACCTGTGAGGTACCACCTTTGGGATTCTTTTCCATCCCCTGCCCACGCAGTCTTTGGCCCAAAGATTCTACCTGGGCAGAAAAACGTGCTGCTGGAGGGATCAGGCTGGCAGACTGCCTTCTGGTTTGTGTTTCTGTCTCAAACACATCAGCTTTTTCTCTTCGTTATATGCTTACAATAAGGCCTTGGGTGAGTGGCAATGTTTGGAGGTCTTTTGGCTCCAGCTGTGTCACTGCTCTTCAGGTCAGTGTTATGATTCACAGTTCTGCATTCTTTGCACTGAATCAGACATTAGAGGTGCAAAAGGTCTGTTAGGTCATCTAGCACACCCTTTGCTGACTCTTCCTTTCAGGATGTAAGTGCAGTTTCTGTTCTGCTTAGGAGAAAAAAGGAAGCAGGGTTACACAGTGTCTCTGCAGGTCTGGATTGCTGTGTGAACCCAGGTCTTTGGTCCTTTGTGCTCATGGAGACCTTTAGGTCCTTACAGTTTCAAAAAATCAGTATTGTTTCCTTTTTTTTGCCTGATCATGTGTGAGTTGATACAGCAAAGGCAGAGTGAAAAGCACAATGCATTGGATAATCAAAAGGGAAAAACTTTCTAAATTGTGGGGTTTGGGGATTTGTGCCACCTGTTCTTTTCCATCACTCAGGGACAAACACAGAATGTGTGTGTCCTCCCTGGCTTATTTGTCCTGACATTTCTTTTTTTGCTGCACTTAAAATCATTGTTTGAATTGATACTACTCTGATGAGCCTGTCCAGGGTCATGTTGATTTTCTCACTTAAGAGAAACTGGTGAAAGAGGTGCTGCTAGGAACAGATCTTGTTCATTTGAGAGGCCAGCGGTCTTCCTTCAGCACTAAAGCTGAGACTCACTCCATGCTCTTACAGCTCTTACATTCTCCTTTGCTCACCAAGGTGTTTTTCATGATTACACTGCTGTGCTTTTTCAGGGTGAGCTTCCCTCTCTCCTTGCTCCGTGCCCCTCCTTGGCATTATGTGTGTGCCTGAGTGTCCAAGAACAAAGGCAGGACTCAGACAAAAACATCCTGTCACAAAGGTTTATAGCTAGGCTTGCCTTTCTGCTTGACTTTGTGTGCTATATTTTGGAGATTATTTCAAGTACCACCTCTCAAAGAGGAGTTTACTGATTTCCTAAAGCCATTAAAACAAAAATATAAGGTCAGTGTTTAAATCCCATTGATTTAGTCAGGTGTATATATCCTCAGCAAGAATCAAACTAGATTATAACCTGTGTTTCAGCAAGACCTGAGTGGAAGTTTGTCTTACTGGGCTCATAAGTTGTTGTGGGAGACAACCTGTATTCACTGTTTAAAGAGGCACTGTAAAAAAAGCTAAACCAACCAGAAACAGTAAAAGCAGCAGATTCAAAGCAGCACACAGATCAAGCTGGAAGTCTGACTTAGAAACCTATCTTTCCCAGATATGCCTAAGGCCCAAGTACTCCATCCCAGAACTTTCCAGGTACTTGCTTGCATAGTTTTAAAAACATTGAAACAGCAAAAAAAAGCTGCTGGGTTTAAGTCCACCATGCAAGATTCTCATTTCACTTCATTTCATACTGAGGAGACTTATTGGATGAAAGGTGAAGTTATCAAATCTAACTCAGGAGCCTTTCTTCTCAGTGGGAAGGCAGAGGGAATTGCTGCCAACTTGTTTGGATAACAGCAGCTAGCCAAGCCTGTGTCCTGGAGTGTGCTTTAACCCTCAGCAATTCCAAATTCTCCAGCTGCATTGTGGCAGCATGGTGGGAGCACAGGTTTGCAAGGGCTTCTTGTCTGCTTTCTCACCAGCCCTAGTGTGGTGGCAGCCTGGGCTTTCTCTTCCTCAGTGAGAAGCACACCAAAGAAACAGGTGCAAAATAATTGCAAGTTAGGGTTAATTTGTGTTTCGTTTGCTGGATAGCAAGGCAAAAAGGATAACAGTAAATACTCTTCCTCATTTTTCTAAACAGGTCTTATAAGTCCTTTGAAATTGGGCTGCTTAGGTGAAAAATCTCCTCAGAATCTCACTGCTCAGGAGAGGCAGCTATGATTTCAAACAGTCTCTGTCCTCTCCCAAACCCAAAAATAACCCAATGATGCTCTCAGGCAGAGGAGTGCTTGTACCTCCTTCTAGCACAGACTGCTCTGAGCTGGAGTTACTCTCTGCAGTGCCCCAGTGGGATGTGGGGCTGCATTGGGCAGTGGGGATGTGGCTGCCAGCATGGAGGATAACAAAATTGTGATTTTTGTCCCCTTTCTGTGGCAGCTCTGCATCCCCCTTCCCATAATGTGAGAACACTTTAACCCCACCCTATTTCTCTTGAGTAAGTGATGTGTAAAAAATGAGGGAGGGGTTGGTTTTGGTTTTAGTCAGCAGCATAGTTTTGTGTTTTATTTATGTTTGAGGGAGTAAAAAATTCATGTCCAATTGCTCAGGGTGGGAGATCTTGCCAATATTGTTCTGGTCATGCCTCAAGGCTATGTGGGAATTCAGTTAATGAAGTCCATGCTAACAGCTGAAGACCCATACCTAAGAAATGCTTTTTAGAGTTTTTATAAATCTGTGAATCTTTCTTAATGTTTTAGGATTTGGTTTAATGAAACAAGTGATTTTTTTAAACACAGCAATCTTTCCCCACATGTTGATGACCTGAGTTTGTAGTTTTGGGGCCCCACAGTCACTGGAGCACAAGACATTTCCCAGAGAGGTGAATATCCAGATCTAGTGGTGACACTTTTAAAGGCTGCACTTGCTCTGCTACAGGATCCATTCAAATGAGAAATTTCTAAGTTTCCTAGCTCAGTTTTTTTGTTTTGTTTTTGTTTTGTTTGCATTTTTCTTACTTGTGCCTGTAAAGCCATCCTAGGGTGTTGTGAGGGCTCATAGAATGTTCCTCACTCTCTGGGGCCGAACAGGTCCCATCCAGGGATACCTCCCACCTGCCTTATTTCAGCTTACCTTCCACAGAAAATTCAGGATGCTCAGCAGCTCAAAACCCCATGGTTTTACTGCATCTGCTTGATTATATCTAAAATAAGTAAAATAATACAAACCTAAAAATAGATAAAATTATTTTTACTGGAAAATGTTTGGCTTGGAGTTCTTAGTCTGTTCATTGATGTCTGTCTCTGAAAGGGCAGATGAATCTCACATTTCCAAGAAGACTATAAATACAGAGCAGTGCAGTCTCATTTACTAATATTATGAAGCTAATTTGGCTGTAAATTCAATCGTACATCTATCTATCTAAACCATCAAGTAAAAAGTCACCATGCTGGGAGACTGAGTTCCCAGCAAACATCTAAGCAGGAACAGAAGCCTCTACTCTTCTCTTCCTGTAAATCACAAAAATGGTGTCCTCTTGAAGCTCTGAAGTTAGAAGAACTTTGTAGATTTGGTATCTACTCTTGTTTAAAGGCACCTTTATATATCCTTTTAATTTCCCTCTGCTTTGTGATTTCTATGTGTTTAAGGATTACAGCTTTTCCCTGCTTTTAAAAGCAGGAAAGTGCCTCCTCTGTTATTAATTTTAAAAAAAATGACAAGAGAGAGAGAAAAACATTTGATAATCTGCCTGGTGCTTTTCCAATAATTGAGTGATAATATACTATTCTAGATATCTTGAGCAACTCATCAAGCCTTTCAGCACTAAGCAGGCCACTAATGGATGCAGAATCAGTCCCCACTAAAATACAATAATCTTTACTGGAAATGGTGAGTCTGTGACCGTGTACTCTAGTGTAGGGTGGCAGGAATCTACCTGAGGTGGGATTTGGTGAGACACACAATTTATTGTCACTGGCTTACAAGATGTTCCAGGAATTTCTTCTGATTCTCTGAACTTTCCCTCACGTCACCTGACTTTGACTCAGAGCCCAGACTGCAAAATGTAGTTTGGTTTATGAGATAAGGCTTTCAATTTCAACGTTAACAGAATTAAGTATTGACTTGACATTTATACAGATTCTGACTCGTGGGATGAGTTGACTGATTAAGATGAGGACAAGCAATCTAGCAGAGTGTGAAAAACAATGATGAATAGTGAAGAAATAATGACTGATAGTAATTAGGGAAGATTATATCATGTCTGTAGCTCTGTAAGACCTCATACTGAATGATCTGCAAAAGTTAGTTAGAAGACTCTTCCATAAAAAAGCAGAAAATTCCCGTGAACTTCTTAAATGTGGTTGATTGAGAGTTAATTTAGTGCAGGTCTTATTACAACAAGTGAGTATTTAGCAGAGGTCTACAATATTAATTCCCAACTTTCTCCTACAGTGAAGAGGCTAGGACAAGGCTCATTTGCATGTCTGCTTAAAATTAGAACTCTACTCTGCTTTTTTTCATAACCTTTAATATCACATTCCCTAACCTAACTTTTGAGTGGCTGCGGAATAAAACAAAACAGAAATGATGAAAAGGTGCTATAAAATATATTGGGGGGAACCTTGTCACAACTTTTAGAAGATGGAGACTGAGCAAATAAAGAGCTACATCCTCAAAGTCCTGGCTTCCTGCTAGACTTTATTTGCTTTTTTGTTGCCTATTTTCTTTCCTGCCCCTGTCACTCTTTCCTCTTTAGTCTCTCCACTGTGTCAGAACCATCTCCTAGACTCTGAGCTTCTACACTGAAACTATCTGCCAGAACACAGGATCTGTCTACATTTTTTTAATTCATTAGAAGTGTTGTAATTTATTAGAAGTGGTATAATTTATGTTAATTATCTCTACATTGTGTTCAGAAATAGACTCTCAGTTTCTGTCTGATATTCCTAGGCAGTACCTTAACTCAAACAGTAATCTGGCAGTCATATGGAACCTGTCAGCAGATGACCTTGAAAGCTAACTTCTTAGAGCCAGATTTGTCATCTTTTGATCCTTTCTATAAAATTTTTCATGATCTATCTATAGCCCCAGTCTACACCAAGTTATACCCTGGAACCATGGGGAGGCAGCACGAGGAAATATTGTAAAATCTCTCCAATAACAGCAGATGGGGGAAACAAACTGCTTTGCTCCCAAAGGCAAAATATCTGGGCACAGAGACAAGTATCATTTATAGCAAGAGCTGATAAAATTTTAATTTTTTTTATTAACTTACTTCCCTCTGGAAAATGCTGCTTGCTTGTAATAATCTATTTTAGTGAAACTGGGAAAACTGTGAAGCTGTTCAATATTGAAATGGATGTTTCTTCCAGGCTTCCTTCTCTCCTTCACATTCTTCCATTTCTTTTGCTCCAGTGTCTTGGCTTTAGTCACAGCATATACATGATAGGAATGATCCAATATTATATATTGGAATATTTTGATGTTCAGAGGTTTACAGGTCTATTTTTATTCATGTTCACTAGTTTCTCACGCTCTGTTGTTAGGGTTTTTTTTAAACTTAAAGTTAGTTTAACCTTTGACACTATTTCCCACCTTCCAATACTTTCCTCCATTGTTCTTCTCCTTTAATTTGTCCCTTAACCATGCCTTTAATGACATCCTGAGCTTTTAAACCTTGTTCTTTCTTTTTCTGTCCAACAATATCTAAGGAAAGGTTCTAAGGTAAGGATTATGTGTAAGGATTAACAGTGTCCAAGGAGAAGCCTCAGGACACTTCCATGTTTTCCTGAGGCGCAATTCCTTTTTCTTCTCTTTGCTCAGGAGAAACAAGCAACTACAATTCTCAGATGATGTTCCCAGCACACCTACTAGCTATTCACCCTAACCTGTGGGATAATGGGTTTTTATTTTGTCCTCTTGGTGGTGATGAGCATCAGGAGAGCTCAGTGCAAAATCATGGTGTGAGGGGCAAGTAGACAATTCTAACAGAGGGGTCTAACCTTGATTGCTGTCATCCTCTTCTTTTATGCCTGTGCTACAGCTCTTGGAAATTCTCAGCTATTGCTCCTTTTCTTGTTGTTACTTCTATTTCTGTTTTTACAAATGCATCAAACACAGCTTGAGGACACATTTAATAGACACTGTATTGACACATTTAATAGACACTGTATTAGCCTGATACATGACCTCTGATCTCAAACATTTATGATCTCAAAAAGCCTTCCATGAACTGTAATTCTGTCTCCAATGTGCTTGGACAAAAATCTCAATTTCAGCACACTGCAGCTGAAGAAAGGAGATGATGGCAAAGACACAGAGTTTCAGTGAGAAGAGTTGCTTGGGAAAGCTTTAAGGAGAGAAAGGGGGGAATGGCAGCGATGATGGAAGTGAGATTGTGTCAATCATTGAAGCTGGGAAACGTGAACACCGCAGAGGATCAGCAAAGGAATTCCTTGGAAGAGTGGACTCCAAGATAGCGTGGAGGAAAGGTGACTTGCTGTTAGAGCCCTACTGTGACCAGCCTAAGGTGAAATAAGGAATTGCTGTGAGGGGTTTAGGACCCCATAGAGGGAGTTTAGAAATAATCCTATTGAGTAAGGATCAAGCTTTCCCAGCAGGGGATGTCTCTGGTAAGATCTGAACTGAAGAAATGAGTGCTGGTGAAGCAACGCTTCAGATGCTGTGACTGCTAAGAGAATAATGAGTGGGGAGGAAGACTGGAATAAGAAGTAGGTGGAGAGATAAATAAAATCTATTTACTAGAGGTTTGTGATGGGGTGGACATGAGCTGCTTTTTCTTGAATAAATAACTGTCACTGCAGCTACTGTGTATGTGAATCTACTCTTTATCCCTGATGTGTACATCAGTGAAGTCATGGCTGGCTATTCCAAGGCTGGCTGTTCCAAAGCTGGCTATTCCAAGTGGAGGTGAAGGGCTGGTGCAAACCAGGCTGCAGCTCAGCTTTCGTGTTTGTTCAGCATCGTCATACGTGTGGTGGGTCTATTTACTTTTCTCATTCTACTAATTTCTGTTTCAGCTACTGAAGGGGATGAGGGGGAGAGTACTATTTGTGTTGCTAGTATTTTTTATATGTGTTATTTAAGGAAGGGCAAAGTTCACAAGTAGCTAGTGCAAACTGCCTTCTGGGCAGGTGCTGTCTGGAGCTGAAAGATTCAGGAAAGCTTTTCTCTGTAAGGATGTATGGGTGGAATTGCAGCCCTCGTGCTTCATTTCTCCTAAGCTTGGCCTTTAAAAGGAAATAAATAAATAAACATAAATATTGGTTGCTGGATCATGGAATACCTCCTGTCTTAAGTACCTATATTTATAAATATTATTTTATTACTAGAAGTAAATTAAATCCAAACATTCCATTGCAGCAGTGGAGTGTGAAGAAAGCTTCTAAAAGCTGAAGCACAGCCTCTGTGGCAATATTGAAAGGAAGATCCTGGGCACTCTCACAGTTCATGTGCCATTTCCATGACTAAGATAAGGTAAGTGACCCTGTTGCCTTGCAGAAATCTGCCTGTGCCTGTGACCTGTGGCTCACCCTCCTGAAGAACAAGGAGAAATGGAATTGCCACCATTTATCGTTTATAAAGAATTAACGTGTTTGGTGTGCACTTACAGATTGCTTGCAGATAAACACTAGGACCTTAAAAAGCAGATCTGTTTCTTCATGTATCCTCCAGAGGGGCTGCAGAGCCCCTTTTTTCTGTCATATTTAATAGCTACAATTCTTATTAACTGTGCAGTGAAAACCTCACCAATTTCAGCCAGTGTTGCATTAATCCCTTAAAAAGGGATGGATAAGATGGCACTCTCAGGGTTAATTGCTGAGTGCTTTGCTTACCTTGCTGTGGATACTTCAAGCTCAGGAACCCTGCAGTGAGATCAAATCAAATTCATCCTAATCTCAACGTAGTGGGTCAGGAAATGGTACAAATATATCTTTATCATCCAGTAGGGGAAAAACAGGGAAACTGTGGCCCCTTGCTCTGTTTTGTTTCTACAACTGACTTCCTATATCTGCACATTTTTCTCTTAATATGGTAGTTGCATGGTTAGAGAACCCAAGGGCTTTTTGATAGTCACACCTGTGCCCTCATATATTTCTCTGAAAAGCGTTTCAGTATCCAGTGTTTTACTTCTCTAACAGGGATTCATTGCCTTCATTTTTATTTCTGAGAAAGCCAGAGTGGCATATAAAAGTACATGCTGAATGCACTGAGACTTTACAAAGGTTTTATGAACCTATTCCAAACCTATTTTAAAATACTTACTGAGTCCCTAATATGTAAGTGCTGAACTGAAACTACTAATACAAGAAGCCACCTCTGACATTTCTAGGGAAAAATAAAACCAAAACATTAACTGAAGAAATTACTAAGTTCACAGAATCACAGAATGGGTCTGTGAATGGACCACACGGTGGTCATGGATCATCTCATCCAACCTCTCTGCTGAAGCAGGGTCATCCCATGGCACAGGATTGTGTCCAGATGGTTCAGGAATATCTCCATTGAGAGACACTCCCCACCCTCTCTGGGCAGCCAGTTCAGTGCTTGGTCACTGCACAGTAAAGAGGTTCTTCCTCATGTTCAGGTGGAACTTCCTGAGCAGCAGTTTCTGCTAAGGAGTGTGCAGCCTGCTGTACTTCCCACAGGGGTCTTGTTAGTCACTCAGGAAAAATAAACTGCATTTGATGAAGTTCACCTTGATATTTCAAGGATGAGAGCCGAAATCAAGCTCGCTCTTACAGCAAAAATAAATGATCTGTTGAAACAATTAAACTGCAAAATGCCACGCTGTGCTATTTTGGCAGCGCTCTGAATCATGACGCACCTTCTCCCGTTTGTGTGGGAGAGATCTCAAGTGGAATGCAAGATTAATTATTCGGTGGTGGCTGGGTTTTCTTCCACTGGAGATTACCTCTTTGCACAGCTATGAGCTGCTGGTGGCAGTTCCTGTCCATACCCCCAGTAAGAGCATGTCCCTGTGTCACAGAACCAGATCAGAGACCACTACCAGGTACAGCCTCACCTGGTGCAGGAACTGGGGCTTGTTTCTGCCCATGCTGCAGTTCTAAACTGTTCTTGTCTAACAGTCCCCATGTGGCCTGCTGTGTTTGCATAGAGACCAATTTGATTTCAGAAAGCCTCTGTGCAGTCACTGCAGCCTGTCTTGATGTTATCAGCTGAGAGATGACAGTCATAGATCTTAATTCTCACTGTTAAGGAGTGTCAAAAATACACAGCAGGAGCCCTTATGTTGTGTGTATATTGCTTAGACTTGCCTGTTATCCCTAGGGCAGCTTTTTTATATATTGAGACACAAAAATAATACAGTCATGCTGCTTTGGATGTAATGTCTATAACTGTGTGCAATCCATTCCCACATGGCCAGAAAAGGTGTCTTTGCACTATGCCTCTCGTTATTAAATACAGACTGACATGAAAGAAAGAAGGGGTGAGGATGAATCCATGCTCACTTACAGCATCACACTAAAAGGTCAAAAAGAAAACTGAAATTTTGTCAATATTAGACATTGTTTCCAGAAAAAAAAAAAAGACCTATCCTTTACTGCCCACACTGGAAAGCATTTACACTTCATTACCCAATTATCTATGGAGGTTCTCCAATACTAAGCCAAGTGCCAAAAGAAGAGTCAAAAAGCCTGTAGGGCATGGATGAATGACAGGTTTGTTTTTATGACTTCCTACAATGAAATGAGAAATGACTTTACTTTTCTGAGAGTGGGAATTGCAAAGAAATTTGGTCAAACATGTAGTGTGAAATCTTGCTTTCAACAAAGCGAGAAGCATTTTCAGCAAATTTGAAGGCATGGCTTAATGAAAACATTTGGAAGCCAAAGTCTTTTAATTGCTTTGGGCCAAAGTGTAAAATGGTACATATGAATGTCTGTCATTTCACTAATATCAAGTAAATCCAAACAAAATGGAAATCCAAACAATGAACAGACCACACCTTTTGGTTCCTGGTGATGGGATTCTTATGGCCCTGTTGAGGAGCAAGCTGGGTTTGTTTCCATCCTTTCCATCCTTGACCACAGTCAGACAAAGATTCTCATTGCTGTGGGCTGTGGCTGAAGCCACATACTCACCTGCTCCCAGTCCCTGTGGGGACAGCTCACTTGGCAAGGTTTGTTTGGCTGTGCTTGTGATCTGGTCTGGTGCCAAGCTGTGATCAGGACTCTGCTGTTCTGTCTGATCCCAGGGCTGTACCACCACCATGTCCTTGGTCTGTAATTCCCTCACAGCAGCATTGTGGAGCAATTCTCATGGGGTACCAGTTGCATTTTCTGCCAGGATGGTTCCTTGCTCCACTGGGTGTATCCCCAAGAAGTGCCAGGTAGGCTTGTTAAGGGAACACAAAGAGGAATAATGTCTGTTGTGTCCTACTCTCTTCAGAGTCCTTTTTAGGTGTGGGCTGAAGGACACAAAATGGCAGCAGGCTCTGTGCCACATGGTGGCCTTTTGGGAATCTTCTCTCCACAGCATGGAGAGACTTAAAACCACCTGGGGTTCAGGTGGCCTTTTGTGAGGTTCAGCAAGCACAGCCACTCCATGAACAGAGTGGTTGGCCAAAAGCCTTGGTAAAAGGAGAAATGGCCATGTTCTCTAGGGATAGAAAAGATAGAAAATGGGACAGGATAGAAGGTCTTGTGTTGCTGTGGACAGGAGGGAGAAAGGATTTCCTTGGTGAAGGGTGCTTTTTCTGTCCTGCATGATCCAACCAGCTGGTTCCTTTCCCTGCCTTTCCAGGCCTCATCATCTCTTCCTCCCCCATCCATACGAGCTGCTTACACAGCCTTATTCCTTCTGCCACTCTCTCCACTGCCTCCCAGGAAGCAGACAGCAAGCAAATCTCTCCTCACCCTCCCCCCTCTCCTGAGCTGCACAGCCTCTTGTCAGCCGTGTTTTTCTCCAGTGAAACACTTAGCCCTCAGCCCGTGATGTTTCCTGAGGGTTGTGGAGGCAGCAGTCACAGCCGCATGCCAGAATGCTCAAAAGGTCAAAAAGGACACAGAGGGCCAGGACAGACACAGACAGAGAAGCCAGGCTTCCTCAGAAGAACAGATTGAGGTGCCCTGGGCAGTGAGGGTAAAGCAAACACACCTAAACCTTTCCTCTGGAAAACAGAATGGGATAGAAAAGTCATTGAACTCCACCCTACCCTGCTCAGTTGGCCCTCCCTGCTAACGAAGGCATGGTCAGACACAGAGGGTCATCTGGCTTCTCCAACTACCCACAGACTGCAGAAGATGAGTGTAAAGCTGGTGAAGAAATAGTCCTTGCTTGGTCCAGATGGAAAGGCTCAGCCAGTTCCTTGCAGAAGCTGTGTAGGACACAACAGCCATCAGGGCTGCACTGTTTGTGCAGCCTGTGCAGTTTGCACATTTGTGTCTAGTCTGTCAATCAGGACCTGCCATATTGTAGTCAAGGAAAAAAGCACATTCCATTTATTCACAGTATCTCATAGCATGTGGTTAAACTAGCCCTGTTCCCCTCTGTTGTGCCACACACAGAGCAACAGCACAGAGGGCTCTCAGCCTCTGCCACTCCATGCTGTGAATGATCCTGCCTGGGAAGGAGGTTTGGGCATCCCCTTTGAACCTGAAGATGGAGGAGGGGGAAACACAGATACCACAAGGCCTTCTGGGACAGCCTGCTGGGATGTCTACATATGTTACATATGTGTGTTGGTTGGTCCATCAGTGGACTGACCACTGACTGGTGTTGTGGGTTACATAGTTGGGGCTGCCCTGGGGTGGGGTCTGAGTGGGAGAATGGGATTGTCATCAAGGGGAATCTGTGGAGAGTAGTGTGTTGGATGCTTCAGTGAGACCTCTGACTCCTGAAGTCCAAACTGAGGTTTGGACAATGGCTGCAGGATGTAGAGGGTGGCTAACAAGAGCCACAAAGAGCTTGAGAAACTGAATGCCTTTTTCTTCTTCCCCCAAGCAAAGGCTGTTCTGAAAGAGCCAGTTCACCCTGGGTGTCCTGAGGAGCTGCCTTGGCTGCCACGTGAGGCCCCTCATTCTGCCTCTGCCTGTGGCCCAGCTCAGCAGGTCCATGGGGTCACCTACAACAGGACAAGGAATGTTAACAGGAGCATGGTTAGAAGAAAAATAAGTGCAAAAAATTCTTGTCTCCTGATCCACTCCTGTTTCACTGGATTCTTTGTTAGCAGGCAGTGCTAAGACAAAAAACCTTCAGTGTTTTCATTTGCCAGGAACCAAGTAGGCAAATATTTCCTTGCATCTTCTGGGCTGTTCTGAAGAAGTGCAAATCTAACACACTAGACTTGATGCCAGACCCAGGAAAACTGCAGGTCACTTTCTGCACTTCCCCACACGGCTCCTGCCAATGTGATAATGTGAGAAAAAGTTTCTGGTTTCCTGCACAAGCTCTGCTGTAGCCAGGGAAGATGTGCTGACCTTGGGGTTGGATATCTTGCCAGCTCTCTTGTCACCACTGAATGTGTTATTTAACATTGTCTCTGGTGATCTTTGTTTTCACCACTTTCCTTTTTGTCCTTTGTGCTTTTTGAGACGTCACTTGTTAAAACCAGGCTGTACCCTTGGCAATGATTTTGGAGAATATCCATGCAAAAGTTCTATCTGGGGAACTAAGAAATTATTTAGCTGGGTAAGAGTTAGCTGGAGTATTACTCATTAGCATTAATTTACTACAAAGTATTAAAGGCAAGTGATGTTTTGAGTACATGAGTGAGTTTGGTGAGTGGTGAATGCCCACATTTCAGTGAGCTCACAAGTGTAAGCTCCTCAACGTGACTGTTTATTCTATGTAACAGAAAGACATATTTAATGCTAAATTTAATTATTATAGTAGTTTTTTTCTGTTATGATTTTATGTGACTACTACTATTTTTAAGTATCTTTTATATACACTTTCCTTTAATAGGAGATTTGACAGTGAGCCAAAGCATCTTAAAGATTTTGCTTCATTGCATTAAGACTTTTAAAGATGGGAATTGGGGTTGCTAGGGACAGAAAATCCCAGAGATATGTTTTTTTGATTTTTCTGAAAGAAAATATTTGGCAAGTAGAACATTTGTCTTGCACGATGCTTATCAGAGAAGACAGAATTTAAAAAAATTGTACATTGAAAAAATAGCGTCTGATTACATACAACATGTTCTGCCAGATATTCTGAGACAGCACCAGAAGGCACCACATTTCAAGTGGCAACAACATGTCATGGAAATATCTGAAAAGTCTCCTTCTCAGTGAAATGTCTGTTTACCATGCACTTGTTATCAAGCTGGCTTGTTTACTTTTACCTGAATTTCCCCATTTATCCATTGTTAGACATGTTTTCTGTTTTTCAGATAGATTCTTATTTTCAGTGTCATAAGAGTATTAAAAAAAGCTGAATATTTATTTTTAAAAAATTATTTAGACGTAATTCATTTCTACAGCAGATATGTTGATCTCATTGGTTCTTATTGACTTCAGTCTCTTGTTCTCATGTACGTAAATAAAGGCAACAGAAAGAAAATAGATTTCAACAGCTTCTTCACCTGTGTTGTTCCTGGTGATGAATTAATAGGCTGATTTAGGGGAAGATAGAGTGTCTGGAGCAGCAATAAGTAAAGGGCTGGTGTTGTTCATACCCCAGTATGGCTCACTTGACTGATGCAGTCTTTCTGGGTGTCCCCAGGCATTTTCCTTGGCGTGTTTGTGCCTGAATGCCCTGTCTGCAATAGGAAAATAATATTTCTCCTGTCTGTCTAGATGGTAACTTCCTTGTGACAGAAGCTGGATCTTGCAACATGTTGGTGCAGAATCCACTGGTGTGATCCACTAGTACTGCTTCTTTAAATTGATGGCAAGTAGCTACTTAGATAAATATGAAAATTAAATGTTAAATCCTCAGCTGATATCTCAATACAACCTAATTTCACATATTTGAACAAGTGCTTTTTTCTGTTTGGCAACAGCCTCACAGGTCAAAACATAAGAAATTTGGCAAAATCCCCTAGTATCACCTTTAAACCAAAAGCTCAAGTGCCTCTGAAGCTGGACAGAAGAAATTGTGAATATATGATGTTTTGCTCTGTGTGTAGGGTTTCCTTGATGTATGCAGATTGGGGCAGCAGGAAAAGGAGTGGAACAGGAATTGCTCAAACTCTGCAACAGGCTATTTCCCCTCCTCTAGCAGCTATTTTTCCATACCTATGTCCCCATACCTAAACTGGGGCAGAAGCCAGAAGACAGCAATCTCACTTGTGCAGTCTGTTGAGTTTTGGAAATACACCCTTCCAGGTCCTTGAGGTGGCATTCAGCAGTGCCTCACAATGCCTTGTATCCTGAGAAAAGGCTCCCTGGCCTGTTGATGACATGAAGAGCATGGAAAGGGTGTTGACTTCACTGTTCATCATGTGTTGAGACGTACAGGGGGTTTGATGAGCCCTCTACCCTGCAGGACTCAGTGGTGGAATCTTAGAGAAAAAAGACTGGCAGAGGAAATCAGTGGAGAGAGAGTTTGCCAAGGAGGAATAGGAAGAAAATACAGTAAGAATGGTAGACAGGAGAAAAAGATACATTTTACAAGGTTTCTACACTGGCATTTCAATTCTCATACCCAAAGAAAATGAACTGCTGAACCTTCCCCTGTTCACCCACGAGTAACCCTTACGTGGTGAAATGACAGTGCTGAAGGAAATTGTTGTGGGCTGAGAAAAGAGAGTTTCCCTGAGAGATAGCTGTGATTTCAGCTAGCTGTGACATTTGAAAACACAGCCAGACTAACCTGTCCTTTATTCCCTAGCAGCAGAGATGCCCTGTTAAGTTCCATAGGCAGCTATGAGCAGTAGCTGAGTGGAACCCAAATAATAAGGGAAGCCTCAACTCCTTGGAGGGGGCGTCTTGGAGGTACGAAGAAATGTGGCACTTGGGTGATGAAAGGAAGGATGAAAAAGGGAGTGGAGATGGGATAAGCATTTCTTTAAAAGAAATTCATGTCCCCAAGCAGCTTTCAGTCCTAGAAAGAATAATGCTTATGTATCTGTGAACCTCTCTCTTGCTGTACAAACCCCATTGCTAGCAGCTGCACTGTTTCAAGACATCTCTAGGTGAAGAATCCTTCCTGCCTGTTTTTAGCACTGGAAATTTAAAAGATTATGTAATTGTTTTGAAGAACAGCTCTTTTTGTGGTGCCTAGATGGTGATGCCACATTGCATGGACTTTGGGTCATCTCAGACAGCACCAGAGAACCAGAACATGACAGCTTGAAGAGCCAAACCAACAGCAGAGGGGTTATTACCATTATTATTATTATTATTATTATTATTAGACCAGTGCTGATGGTTCAAGAAGGAGCCCCACATTTCATATCAATGAAGAGAGAACCTTTCATTGTGCTCAGGATGTACACACATTGCACAGATAAGTGCACACTGGAGAGGCAGGGTTGACAAACTAGTGTGGGCACCAAAGCCATGGATCCACGTGTAGATATCCTTGTTTAAATATACTTGCAGTATCTCTATCTTATCCAGTAATCTCAGTTTTTTTAAACCACTCTGAAGTACTGACTCTTTTAAATCTCATAATTTCCTAGCCTCAGACATCTGGTAAACTCCATCTGTGCTGTGGAACTATGCTATTTCAAGGTCATGCATTTCAGTAAATGATTCCTAGTGCATTTTGCTCCTCTGTGGATTTCGAGTTCTCAGAATTAACCAGACAGATCTCTGCATCCAGCTGAGGTACAGAAATACTGGGACAATGAATTCTAGAAAAATTGCATCCCAACGTTAATCAGTGGGAATGGGTCATGAAGGGTCAAAGGAAATAGAACCGAGGCTGGAAGTGAGTGGCCTTACAAAAAGTGAGTTTATAGGAAACAGCAGAGTAGGCAGTTTGCTAAATAAATGCCATGAAGCACAAGCACACATCACCTCAGTGCAAAAGGAGGATGGGAATTTCAGTCCAGTGCCTCAATCATTAGCTCTCCTTTGATCTCAGCATAAGGAGGAAATATGCAGAAAATGAAATGTAGGTCATCACACTAAAGAGTTATACTAAAATGGCAATACAAGCCTTTATCGTGAAAATTACACTGTTAGATAGCCAGAGAAATAAAAAGCAAGGCAGGATATTTCTGAAAGTATATATGTAAAAGGAGGGAGTTCAAGCTCAGGTGGTGTAAAATACCAAGAAGCAAGGAAAAGCACCAAGGGAAGGGAATGTATTTTTCCAGATTTTTTTCTAATATACTTAACTGCAATCAAATAACTAACAAATTCTTGTCTACAAGCAGAACAATATGTGCATTGTTTCTGAATTGCATTCTCTTTTTTTAGAATTTTTCTTTAATTCTTGTGGTTATTCACAAGTCATGTTTTCTTCCCAAGCATGCAGTTTCTGAAAATGTAGGACATGTGCTTTCTTGTTTCATAACCTAGGTTATTACTAAAATATTTAATAATACTAGATTGTGTGACATCTTCTGGATTGTTTTGTGCTGCTGCTCTCAATTTTATCAATGAACCACTGAAAATCATTGGGCCCAGTTCTCCCACCTGCCCTGCTGCAGCTTTACTGCTGCCATCCAACATAGCACAGGGGTTATGTAATAGCCTAATTATAAGCACAGAGCATCATAAAACCGTAGAATAGCCTGGGTTGGAAAGGATCTTAAAGATCATCCCAAACCCCCCTGCCATGGGCAGGGACAGCTTCCACTGGACCAGACTGCTCAGAGCTCCCTCCAAGCTGGCCTTGAACACTGCCAGGGATGGGGCATCCACCACCTACCCTGTGCAACCTGTGCCAGTGCCCCACCACCCTCACAGTAAAGAATTTCTTCCAAACATCTAATCCAAACCTTCTCTCTTTCAGTTTTAAGCCATTCCCCCTTGTCCTGTCACTGCCTGCTTGCATAAAAAGTTCCTCTCCACCTTTGGAGAGGAACTTTTTTTTTCTTGTCAGCTCCCTTTGGATATTAGAAGGTACAGTTGGGTCACCCTGGAGCCTTCTCTTCTCCAGGCTGAAGAAACTGAATCATGCAGGACATCATCAAGGTATGGGATGCACACTGCTTCCTCCTACTCAAATGCCTGTTAACAGATCACAGGAAAACAATATTTTCATTTGACACCATTTATTTTTGGAGTAAGACATATTTGTTGTCAGTTGCCTCCTTGTTTTCTTGGAGGTATTTACAAATAGTTTAATTATTTGTTTTAATACATTTTCTTCCAGAAAATGAAATTAGAGTGACTGTTAGACAATTTTCCAATGCATTTTTAAGATTCTCCTCAATTTCCCGCCCACTTTCTAGAAAAAGTTCTAAGGAACCAATGTCTCTGAGACTGCTAACCATACACCTTACAACAAATATTGTCAGACTCTGATGATTTAGTCCAACCTACCTAATTTTTTACCCTTTCTTTCTCTAATCAAGCTTAACTATCACCTAAGTGGATGTAGAGCAGCACTGGTGAGGGAGCTTTGGTGAGAAGTTGAAATGTGGCTTTCCTGGCTGCACTATCTTGCCAGCTCCAAAAATGCAAAGGGGTGCCCACAAACCTTCCGGGGTACAGAGACAGGTGGTAAAAGCTTCTTCTCCATTTAAGGATAGCAGGATCGTGAATGATGGAAAGGTGTATGAAAATCTGGCTGTTCCCAAGGCTGAGATTCAGAGGCAGGTTTGGATAGCTGGGTTTCCTACATGAGAACCATCTTTTTGTTGTGCTGCCTCTTGTAGCTTGGTGGAAACATCATAAATGTAAGGAAGCATCAGGGGATAAGAGGTCTCTTATATCCTGTATAAGGGGAACAGAAACCAGCAGTGTTTAGCAGTTTTGGTGGTGAAGGAAAAACCCCAGTTTCTGAGTCTTGTGGGGGCAGAGGTTCTGATCATCCTTTGGTGGTACACGGAGGGGCTGTGTGCATTAATTAAAGTACCTCATTTTCTGGCCAAGGAAGTGCAGCTGTGGTTTGTGGAATTGCCTTTCACAGCACTGCTGGTTCATCCCCTTCCAAAGCCCCTCACACTGTGGAGTGGTGTGTGCCCCATGAGGCTGGAGGGGCCCTCCTGCAGAGTGACAGGAGACAGGGGCAGCTCTGTGGGGTGTGCTGATGTGAGTCTGGCAGGCTGGGAATCCTCCAAACTGCCCTCATGCAGGTGGCACGTGCTGCCATTGGGGATGCACACCGAGACCAGCACAGGGACAGAGAGTTTGCAGGTGTTACCTCAGCTCTCAGCTCTGAACTCGCCACCCACGGGTTCTCTGCAGCAAGACAGGAGCTGCAGGGCTCTGCACTCTCACTGGGGGCAAGCTGTGGTGCTGCATGGCAGCTGCCTTTCCTGAGAGACAGCCCTCAAGCTGCCCCTGCATCGTGAAATGGTGGATGCAGTTATCCACCAAGGAATGGGCACCATAGCACCATCTCCCCTGGGGTCTCTCTGGCCACAGGCAGCTCTCAGAAGATGCCATGAAGACCCTGCAAGGGGCACAAACAGCAACCAAGGGCACGTGTGGAGCTCACCAGCCTCTGGAGAATGCTCCTGTGGGGCTCATGCTGTGAGGAAGATGGGTCAGTCATGACCACTCTGGATGGAGAGGGCTTTGTACTGTGAGGGACTGAAGGCACCAGCTCTGTGGTGCAACCTGGATGTGGCCACTCTGCTCCAGAGGGAATGCCAGCAGCTCTGAGCTTATTTCTGTTCTATGTCACAAGCAGTGTTTGTACCCCTCCTTACTGCCTTCATCTCAAAAGGGCTCAGGAGAGGTACATGCACCTTTCCAACAGAGTAAGGGTCTTCTTTCAAGTAGTAATTTGAAGGTGATTTGTGGAAAAATTTTCTTTTGGGATCACTTTCTCATTTTTAAAGTCTACGGGGAAGGTCTAAAAGGTAATAGTTTAGGTTTGTTTCCTGCCTCTCTTTTATCCTAGGAACATAATTAAATAAATAGATAGATCAATAAATGTGTAAAAATAGATAAATACATATTATCTAAATATACCTGGAATCACATATATTAAATCAATCAAGATTGTATTGCTTGGTTTGGTAGAAGATTGAATGTCCAGGTGTGCAGAATCTGAGCTGCTCACTAAAGAGATGCTGCTAAAAATAAAACCTATATATTGCCCCTTGAGTTAATTGCTCAAGGCAGTTATGTAAATTTAGGGAAAACACATAGCATCACAACCCTGTCTAAAAACCCTATTCCTACACAGTTTATTTTACTCTTTTCTCTTGGGATATTATTTCTCTGTAATTATTACTGGGTATAAGCACATGTGAATTGCTAATGGAATTGTAATAATTAATACAAATTGATGAGCTCATCTTAAACATTACAGCAAAGAAAAAAAATAGGACTTTTGTTTGTAGATCAGTTTCAAGCCTCAAAGAAAATGACACATTTTGAACTGTTTGCTACACACCTCTTTACTGGAATAGGTAGATGAAAAAATAGATCAAGATTTATAAAAAGCTGTAGCTACTTGGCTGAAAATAGTTTTACTTTTTACTCAGATAGAAACTAATAAGTATGTCTGAGGAGAAACGACTTATTTTTCTCCCAGTTTCTGGGTGCTTTTTTTTTCATTAAATAGCTCATGTTTTTTTGTATAGACAAGAACAATTATTGCCTGTTTATTCTGAATTAGGTCTTACTTTCCTATTCCAAGGAAAACCAAGTTATTTATATCTTTTTTCCCAAAGCTTTTTGATTTATGGCTTTGAGAAAGCCAGTTTCTTCAAATATCCTTATGGTCAGCAGTGGAGTCCTTGGTGGGAATTGCAGCACATGGATGTCCTTTAGGTTACACTGCCCACACAGTAAGGGGGGTGATGTTTAAGGCCTGCTTGGGCAAGGTCAATAAACAAGTGCCACTGATAGGTACACATATAATCCTAAATCAGTGGAATAACTCAGAGTTAAAGTACCTGCCACTCTGACTCATGTCCCAAAGATTTTGTAACTTTTTTCCATGCTAAGCCTGAGAAGAAGTTTTCTTCTAATTAAGCTTTTAGGTTCTCACAGTGCGCTTTTTAGCTTTCAATATGTCACTTACTGCATGCACGTCTTCTAACCTTCCAAATCCACATCTTTGCCAGGCTGCCAATGTAAAATAAAGTTCTGGATCTTTCCCTCAAGCACTTCCTGAAGTCTTTTTTTTTTTTTTCCCTGTCATTATATAAAGCACTATGGTGATCTTTCTTTTAAGCCTGCCATCTGGATGTCATTCCTGATTTTGTCTCTTTTTAAATATGCATATTTAGGCCAGACCTGAAGTGATGCAGCTTCTTTCTGTGCAACGCTTCTAAAAGCTGTACTTTCTTTCCCAGCTGCTTCATCAAACTTTGCTCATGCCTTCATCATCTCAAGTCTTGGTATTTCGAGTTCTTCCTCTCTGTTATGAAATCCCACATTTGCTCCTATCTCCCTAGGGATATGGAAACCGGTGCTGTGAAATTTATTTTCCTGACTCCATGGAGCATTCCAAACCCTTTTTGCATCATCTACCCCTGCTGCCTCCTATCAGTCACAAGTCTCTTGTCTTCACCTGCTGGGTTAAGTGCCTCACCAGTCAAGTCTTTCCTGGGTTAGTTGATCTTGAAGTGAATCCTGGAGTGTGTAGTCATTTCCATGTCTTTATTCACATGGATACCCCTTGTCTTCTGAAACCAGGGCTCACAGCAAGGGAAGCTCCTGAGAGAAGACAAGGTGTTGACTTGAGTCAGGGAGCAGAGACTGGCACTTCCAGTCTGGATCTGCCCTGGTTTCAGACTGTCTCTGTACTTGATATTCTCTCCCTCTACCTATGTTTATACAGCCAAGAGTAAACAATTCTCACTGACATCTTTGGGTGCAGTTACAAAACTACAAAGCCCACCTCTGTTCATTAATTGCAATCCTTCTCCTGTTTTTCTGTGATCACTGCTTTATGCTTTGAAAGAATATAGCTCTATTTATGAAACTAGATTTCAAAATTTACAAATGTAAAGAATTTAACAGTATTTTTTTTGCAATAGAATCTTTTGATCATAATAGATGATTGTATTATTTTAACCCTTTGTCATATCTGTCAGTGTTATTTAAAGAACAGTAAGATTTTCTTTCAGAATTGACAAGATTGGGTAGCTATGTCAGTGACAATACTGATATTGTTTCCAGAATACTAAATTTGTTTTAAATTATGCATAATGAAACTGAAACATAAAAAATAAGGGATAATAAAAATGTTTGGCTTTCTATGTAACTTTGATCCGTGAACTCAGATATCCTATTCCAATAGATTAGCGTGTTCTTCAAATTCACTTAAAATCTGTTTTTCATGTCACTGCCATTCCAGGTTACTGTACTAATGGCCAACTGAGAGAATATATCTGTATTTTGATTTAAAAAGCACCCAATACTTGCTAAATTAGCTGCAGCTTCACTTACAGTCTGTACCTTTGATTTTTCTTAGGCTAGAGAATGTAATCAAGAATTAGGAGACTTGTCCTGCTGGATTAATACTGGCATGGGTCCCTGATCCTGGCAGTGGCCAGTAATTGATTTGTAGGTGAGAGAACACCAGAACCAGGACACGTGGGGAGGAACTGAGTTCTTTGTTTAGCCAACCTGCCTCCAGGCTGCCAGCGCTTTTGGGGCTTCCCGAGTCAGAACTGCATCCCTGGCCGCTGTGCTTAGTAGCTGCTTTCTGCTGCTTTCTGCTCTGCGACTTTGTCTAGCCTTTTCTCACTCACATGCCCCTTGTGGCAGAGATTTCCACGGTGCCATTGATTATGTCTGTGGAAAACAGTATCTTTTTTTATCCTTTTTTTTTGTTTCTTTAAATTTCTTCCTTCCCACTATCACTGGGTGTCCCTTAGTTCTCCTATTTTGAGGCTTTCTCTGTTCAACTTCCCTGTGCTGCTTAGGAATTCACAGACCTGTTTTATCTCCCTCTCACTTATCTTTTTTCCGAACTGGAAAATATTAGGCTACGTATTCTGTCCTGTGTGAGTTGTTCGTTATTTCTGATCGGCATGGGCAGTAAGGAAACGGATGTGAAAAAGCAGCTTATCACTACAGGAGAATAGCGAGGCAACTGAGCCTGAGCGCCGGCATTCCTCTTCCAAAATACTGCTGTGAATCCCGGGGACAAAGTATCTCCTTCTCATACAGTTACACCATTAACTCACAAAGTATCGGTTTGTTTCCTGTGTGTCGGACACTCTTCTTGCCTGAGACAGAATGGGTGTTGAAGGGTGTTCTTGCTTTCAAAGTTTTGGGTTTTTAAGCAGAGGAATTCAGTTAAAGAATTGCAAAGCTCAGCATGAGAAATTGTGTAAGAGTGGAATTAAGATTAGACTACATCATGGATTTGCCCCCATGTGTATATATGATATCATGTTAGTTCTTAATTATCTCCACGAGCTGTAATTTCTCTGTGGATCTCTGTTAGTTACTGCACTGCTGTCAGCACAGTCCTGGGTCTGCGGAGGGAAGAAGGCTCCTGCCCGTGGGACCCTCCCCTCAATTGGTGCAAGGCTGAAATGTGTGCTGGATGTTGAAAGTCTGCGTTTCTCGAATAAACAGGAGGCGGCATGGATTGCTGTCCCTGCCTCCCCACACGGCTCCAGCGTTGTACAGGGCAAATCCCTTCAGCGAAAATTCCAAGCATGGCCACTACTTCTGTGGTTTTGTTCGTAGGGAGGAGGAGCGTGTCTACCTTGCTGATGTGATTATGCTGTTCAGGAGCACAACAGCTCTCTGTCATTCTGTGCACGTGTGTACAGGCATGTAAGATTAGACATGCATGGGGTCCGTGCTTTATATCTTCACAAAAAGGAGAAAGGAAGCGAAGAAGAAATTCCCTGAAAGTAGGTCTAGCAGCAAAACTTCTGCTTTGTTGTATTATGACCGTCTGCCGAGCGTTGGGTGTGCAAAAACACCCTGGATAGTAAGATATTACCAAAGGGGCAGGACGCCCCTGGAAGATCACAGCAGCCTGTCCCCAGCAGAGGGGGTGGAGATGGAAAAGGTGAACTCGCCACACACTGAAACCAGAGTGCTCTGACCAAGTACAGAGGGGGATGAACATGGGGCTGTGACATCCAGCGGTGGGTGACACTCAAGGAGAGGGTGGACTTCATCTGAACGGCCCAAATGAGTGAGAAATCCATCCACGTGTGGGGCCACAACAAAACCTGGTGAAGAGTGGCGAAAGGCTTTAGTCAGTATGACTTCTCCCCATTTTTTCCTCTTGATGGGAAGCGACATTAGCGACGCTTTGGCTTTAAACCTCTCCGCGCGTTGGCTCCGCGCCTGCACGCAGGGTCACCAACACGTCCCTCCCCATCCCGCGGGCGCCCAGAGCCTCATTAATGTTGATGAGGCGCTCAGACGGGCGCGCCGCCGAAGCCCACGGGGGCATCGCTAATGGCCTCCGCCGGGGGGACACAGGGGACACCCGGGGGCCGCCGCCACCCGCGGGACCCCGACCGGGCGGTGCCACGGGCTGGCTCATGCATATGCATGAGCTCATTAGCATAGCCCCGCCCCATTGTCCCCGCCCTTATCCGCGCGCCGATAAGGGAGCCCCGCCCCCTCATTATTCCGGCGCGCTCGGCCCCGCCCCCGGCGGCCATTAGTGCCGCGGCGCCGTGGCTGCGGGGGCGGGCGGTGCTGCGCGCTCCGCTCCGCTCCTCACGGCTCGGCTCCACCGCACGGCCGGCCGGGCGCTGCTGCC
>VZTB01000039.1:567924-655383 GCA_013397245.1 Thryothorus ludovicianus | reverse complement strand
GGGGCTCGCTGTGCGAGCTGGGACCAGCCAGCGCCCACCGCCCCTCTGAGCGCCTGCTGTTGATCCTGCAACTTGTAGACAATTGAACTTTTTCGTCTATTCATCTTCAGTAAAACCCACGCCAGAACAGGCGGTACAAAGGGTGCGTGTCAGAGAAAGATCCCTTTTTAGTGTTTCGCCACGAATTCAGCCGTACCTCCTTTACTTACTTTCATCCTCTGCCCTGTTGCTGTTAGCATTTCTACCTCTGTTTATGGTGGTAGGAGGAGACAGCCACTTGCGTTCTGCTTGCTGCTGTTGCTGACGGCACAGCAGCAAATCTAGAGCGTGGCTTCGTTTGTTTTCTTTTATTCCACTGAGGAGAGGCGGTAATGCTCTATCTACCCCTAAGAGGGGCTGCTTGACGGCGGGGCAGGCTTATCTTTTAATGCTTGGGGCAGTGGCTTTCTCAACTAATATTTTGTTAAGACAGATAATCTGATAGCAGATAGACCATTTCTTTATCTCAGAGGGTTTTTTCACTCACATATGCATCCATGTGCTCAGTAGCTCAACTACTCTGTTAAGAATTTAAGCTCTGCAGCATAGGCTAAGTAACTACATAGAAAACAGTACTTTGATTTTTTGGGTATTGGATACCTGAATGTTTATAACATCCAGTATTGTACTGAACATTAAAAGAAGGGGCACTGCGGGAGAATTAGCTCTTTGGAACGTGTTTAATTTGAATGATGTTTTTTGAGATGTATTGTACAGTGTCTTTTGTCAGATGTGTAGATGGCTGGTCGGTTTTTGGGGAAGTACTGGCTGGTTGGTGTGTTTGAAGGTGATGGGGCTGGAATAAGTGCAGTCCTCTCAGCGTGTGGATTGAATTCCTCGTTGCTTGCGTATGGAGATAATTAAACCCTGGGTTTTCTGCAGCTGCTTTGGGGTGCCATTCACTCAAACACGGCGCTGCTGCTCTCGGTGGTGTTGCCTGTCTTGCTGTGGCAGTAATGTGTGCAGCTGGATATGGCTTCAGTTCTGAGATGCTGCTGTCTTGAGAAATGTTGCTGAAGGGATTTCTGGATTCTGTGGCAGCGCTGAGGGCTTTGGGCTAACTTTGCCTTCGCAATAAAAATGCTGTAATTTCTACTAAAGACGTGAGGAGGAAAAAAGGGAAGTTCACACTTGATGCCTTTGTGTAACCATCTTTTCTAAGAGCAGTAAGGTTCTGCTGAGTACTGGATAGCTTCAATTTTTGAGTACTTGTAGTAGAAATGAATTCTTTAGCCTAAACATTTGAGCTTATATGAAATATAAATATACATTTTGGGTCAAGTGCTGTGACTGACGCTTGTCTTTCAGCAAATATCTGCAAAAGAGGCACTTGTCTGTTTTGTCACATATAAGGATCTTTTCAAGTTAGCAGAAGGAAAATAAATAGTTCACTTTGAAAGAGTGTTGAGGGAACAGCACTGTGGTGTTAAGCTGACATGTTGAGGGTGAATTCTTCAAAACAACTTATTGTCAGTTTGCATTAAGTTATCTCCATCTTCTTGCCCTCTCGGCAGCCTTATCCTGAGATAAAATCTTGCCACTGCAAAGTGAAGTTTAGCAGAAAATTCAGCCTTAAAAAGCCCCAAACAACCCAAAACAAAACCAAAGGAAAATAGCTGGAAATAAAGACCTGGATAGTACCTCAGGTACCTTAGAGAAGAGTTTTGCGTTATTTCAGCGCTTGCTGTGTGTTTTTGGACAATAAGAGATGAGGCTCGGTGTACTATTTATATTCCACAGCGTCTTCCTGAGCTCTTAAAGCTGTGATGTTATCAAGTGTGTGCTTTGCCATGCAAGCACCTGGCTAGTTTCTGTAGGGCAAGTGTATTGCCAAATATGCTGTTTGTCTTTTAAGGCTGCACAGAAACCGATCCAAGTTGTTTTAAAATTGATTACAAGCAAGTCACGTGCTTCATTTTTGGAATTTCTTAGGATTAAGTGACAAACGTGTAGTGGCCTTCACTAAAATATGGTTCAGTACTAGCTTTTGCTGCACGACAGATCCTGATGTCAGAAGAGGATTTAAATTCTTTTTTGCTTCTTTATTGCTTGTGTTTAAAATAAGGCTGTCACCAACTAAGTTTTGAAGCTCAAAAATGAAAGCTTTTGTTTTTCTTACTGATTCTCGCAAATATTTCTACACTTGTTTTTGCTTTTCTTTTTAATTTTAAGTAAATCAGTGCTCAAGTACAGCTGTTGCTTTTACTTCAGTGATGATTGCTTTTCAGTAAATAAGACTTTTGTGGTGATAGGATTTCAGGAGGAGGCATGTGCTGCAATTTACTGTATCTTTGAAAGACAGCAGGGGATTCATATTTGAAAATGGGAAGCCTCTTCCTTGATTTCAGATAAAACAAAGGGAAACATGAGAAAGTGAGGATATAAGAAGAACCAGTTAATCTTCTTTCCTTTGCCAGCTTTCTGGGAGCTCTGCACAGCTCATCCTTCCCTTAGATGGTGGTGGGAAAGCAGAGATCATTCATTCCTACAGGAGCAGCAGTGGCTGAGGTTGTGGCACTGCAGAGTGCTCCTGTGCTTGCTGTCCTGTGTGTGACAGTGTCAGTTCCTGGTGACTGGGGTGCCTCAATTTGGCCAGAAACAGCAGGAATTGGTTTGGAAGGAGGCAGAGTGAGCAAACTCATCATCTCTTACAATGGGAGCTCTTTGGTGTCCTGAGTGCAGCCTCCCTGCGCTAATGAGTGCAGTGCAGGAGTGAGTGAGGTGGGGCTGGTCACTCGTGTAGTACTGCCTGTGATCTTGGGTTCACCTCTCAGACCCTCCTCTGACACCTTGGAGTAACTTTGGAGTACAGGTTAGCAGATCAAAGCTTTCAGTGGTTACATGAGTAGTGTATTCCTCAAAATTCTTCCTCTAGGGAGGTAAACGCAGCTCGATATTGCTGTTGGTGGGCCAGGATTTCATCCTGGAAATACCAGATCATTTCCTTTAAATCAGGATATGATAGATGAACTTTCTGCTGCCGAGCACTGTGCACTGGTAAGACAGGAAGTGAAGATGTTTTAATTGTGGAGGACAGATAATGGGATTTTGCAGCCATAAACTCTAGGAAAGCAGCAGTGAAGTTCAGCATTACACCACAGCATTCTGTAAAAGTCTAAGTGGTAGAACTACACATTCCTTCTGTTATTGGAAACATACACAAATAATCCATCATGCTCACATCCCAAGAGGCAGAAAAACTTTTAAAATGCACTGCAGCCAGTTAACTGGCCTCCTAGCAGGCTGAGGTATTTGGGAGCATGAGCTGTGCAGAGCACACAGCTGTTGCCACAATAGCTTTTCTCCAGCTGTCATGCAGAGGTCTGTCACAAAATACCCCACATTCCCTTGTAACTCAGCCCTTTGTAATATTCAGGTTTCCTTGCTCAAAGGGAACACAGCCTAGCAACTACCTAATCACCCTCTGATTTTTTTTTTTTTTATCCTGCAGTTGCCGTTTATTTCATGCCTTTTTTTTTTGTTGCAAAACTGAATAGTATATAGCTAATTTTAGCAGTATGAAGCAAGAAAGCCACTAATATTTTATTCTTTGAAGTCCGCTGTGCAAAATACTGTCTATTTTTGATCAGAATTTATGAATTTATTTGTCCTGGTGTTTTTTCTTCTTTGTAGAACTATGGCTCTTGTTTTGTGACTATGATATGTATAGTTTTGCATACTGAGTAGGCTTTGGCGACTTGTGTGAGTATATCAGTTAATAAATGTCACTAGACCCTTGAGATGGTATTGAATGGGTGTAATTCAGTGTGGCTGAGGTGAGCTTAGTTTGTCAGTCAGCTTAAGGTTACCTGTGGTAATGCATGAACGTGTTTCAAACTGCTAAAACACTTAATATGATACAAGATCTGTGTAGGGCTTCAGTGTTTGGGGCTTTTTTTGTTTGTTTATGGATTTCATGCTGTATTTACAAGCTCAAATCTTACTGCCAAGTTCATAAAAGAAAATACTTTTCCTACTGCTCTTAAAGTGTCTGTAACAAATTCTGATTGGAGCTGAGCTTAATGTTCCACATACTAGTGAGTAAAATGAGTTGGAGGTAGATTTTTGACTCTTGAATCTTAACATCAGACACTTTGTCTGAAAGCAGGCATATGACTTGCAGATGGATGGGTGAGCAGTTGTTCAGGCTTTTTTTCCCATTTTTCCTTTCCTTTTCCAAGCTGCTGCTTTCACAAGACTGTTCTCATTAACTAGCAATAAACCCGAAGGTGGGTTATCTCAAAGTGTCTTTTATCTCTGAAATGGCTGTTGGGCAACAAAACGGCTTGTTCCGAATTTTATGCTCTATATATGAATTCCAAGCTCCAAAATAGAGTAGTAAAGTAGATTGAAAAGCAACAACTGAACGTGCAGCTGGTGTGGGAGCTGGCGTGCTGGGTGTTTGACAGACCCTGATGTCTTGGTGCCCCAGTTCCCTGTGCTGGACTTGGGATGTGCAAATCCCTCCCCAGTTTCTGGGTGTTCTGACTAACCCTCGCTGACCGTCGAAAAATGCTCTTGGAGTAAGCACACGAGCAAATTAAAGGAGTGAAATGCCACGGATTCCAGGCTGCAGGTTCACACAGGGCTACGCTGGGACTGGTATGCTCACACTGAGATAAAGCCTGGGGCCTCCTTACCGTAACTCAAGGTGACAAAATACAGTTTAGGAGCAACTGATCGTCGACATCTGTTGGGGTTAAAGGTGGGAAATAAAAATCCTAATCAAAACAAAGGACTTGTGATGCAGTCACCTGGAATAATAAGGGCTGCTTGTTGCCCCTCTTGTGAAACTTGAACTGCTTGGCTCCTTGCTTCCTGCAGCACTGCTACCAGGCAAAAGTCTGGGCTCGCTCTGGTTACAGATCTACTGGGAATGTAGTAGGTGACTTCAGGCTGGAAACCTCAGGCTGCATCTGAGTGTTCCAGTATAGCCAGCAGTGGCATAATGAATCCTGTTATCCATCAGTCACGCCTTGTGCTAGTGCACACACGGGGTAGAGCTGAGCTGAGTTCAAAAGCTGGCATACATTTGGAGCAGTGCTTACGTTTGGAGATACCATTCTGGTTTTGAGCGATCTACAGATTTTTTTATTTTTTTTTTCCCCAAAGTGAAATTCCTTTGGGATAACTTAACTCACAGGGTAGTCCAAAAGCACCTTTCTGTGTGTTAGCTCCTAGCAGCAGTTGCTTATACAGCAAGTAAATATTGACGTACCTTTTGGTTATCAGGTTGTCTTCCACTGCCCCTTGCACAAGGAGTCCTGGCACAGTTTGCCAGATTACTGCCTGGCATGCCCTTTGCACTCCCGGGGATGAATAGGCAGCCGCTGGCCTCTAGCCCTGTGCCTCCTTCCTGTACTAGAGGGAGAGGCTCCTGCCTCTGGTTTTGGCTGGAGCTCTGAATTCCAGTGCTCAGGAGTGGTGGTGGAGGGTGGCTCTTATAAGTAGGGCCCTTATATTCCAAGAGTTTGGAAGGGCCTCAATGGCTCGTGTTTGTATACCTTGTGCAACCTGTTCGCACTTACCGAAAGCATTCCCGGCACTGAAAATGGCTGAACTCCTTGAAGTATCCGAAGATAAATACCAGCTCCGTGGAGTGGAATGTAGCAGGCTTCTGGCTGGCTGTAGGAAGCTAGGTTTGCTGCAGGCCTTCCCAAATTAGTCAGTCTGCAGGTCTAGACTCGTGTCACACAAGCAGGGAACTTCTCCCTTTGTTCCAACAATTCTGTGCCCATTTGTTAGTCTTGTCTTCAGTTATAGTCATAAGACACTGTTAAAGGAAAATGGAACCAGATAATTGTTCTTGTTCTAGTTCAAGAAGTATTTAAAACTAACATTAAAACAGAAATTGTGCCTGTAATTGATTTTTTTTTTTTTAAACTTGTTGCTCTGCGTAGGACATGTCCAAAGATTTCTGGATGTAACTTTGAACAACCAAGGCAAACTCTCACTGTGAGGAGCAGGAGTGAACCAGATTGCAAGGTTTAATTGCAAATAATGCTCTTGGGTGATGTTGGCCTGCTAGTGGCTTTTCTCCTTTTTTTTTTTTGAGAAAAGCAGTGTTAGCTTTCTACTACAAATTTCTAGTTAGATCCCAAGTGAATTATTTCTGTCTGGACAGTGAGTGAGGCCCTGTCTGTTCACCTTGAACTGTCTCCTTCTTTACGAAAAAATGCTCTGTGACTGTGAACAACTTTTTTTCCTTGTCTCGTTTTTATCTTTGCTATTTTGTCTGTTCTGTCTCATGGCTGAAGTGTGGTTGCAGCTTGGGTTTGGGATAGCCTATAGGGCACTTAATGGAAAAAGGTAACACAAAAGAAATACTTCTTCCCTCTCTTTATAGCTTAATTACTTAAAGCAGATAGCAGACAAAGGATGTTTGCTTAATATGTTTGCTTTGCCTTTTCTTCCTTTTTTTCACTAAGCATATACTTGAGCTGGTGGCATCCCAGCGTGTGAAGTTCATGATATGCAGTGGTGCTTCTGGATGGAACTTTGAGGTTGAAAATACGTTTTTGTAGATTGCTTGTTTTACTAGGTTGTTTTTAAGAGGGTTGGCTGGACTGCCATGCCTGGGCTGTTCTTGGTTAAGCTGAAGCAGGTCATGCATTCACGATTGAAGTGCTTGATCTTGAGACTAATCAAGCACTGCTGTTGCAGAAAAGTCAGGGATTCTAATCTGCTCCTGGAATGGCAAAGGCTGGAGAATTTGGGCTCATGCAGAGCCATAAACGTGCCTGAGTGAGGGCTGCTGAGGAGGACTGTGTGCACTTCTCTAGTTGCACAGGGAAATGCCATAAACTCTGCTTACCAAGGGAGATCCTGTTGAAGCTCAAGGGTGATGGAGTTCATGGTGAATCTTTGTAACATACAAATGTGCTCACGCGGAATCTTACACACGACTAAAGAGGAGGAGGTGCCTCTGGAAGAGGCTTGTGTGGAGCTCCCCAGAACTGCAGCTGGCAGGTGAGGGGGGCAGATGTGACCATGAGGGCTGTGCTGGTGCAGATGGGGAACTGGAGGGCCTTGAGAGCGAGGGCAGGTTGATTGTTTGCTATTTAAAAGGGACTGACAGTGGGGAGGCACGAGGCTGGGGAATTGTTTTTGTTCCTCAAGCCTGAAAAAAAAGAGCTTTGCTGTAATTGAAGGATTAATTTGATCAGCTAGTACTACAAGTAAGGAAAAATGTTCAAAAGGTCCCCTTGCTGCCACAGCAGTTTGCCATTATAGCTATTTACTCCCTCCAGTGCACCGAAACTCTGCAAGCCATCGGAGTTAAAAATAACCAGGGAATGTTTTTACCCAGGATCAGTTACCCTGTCTGCTTCACTGTGCAGCTCTGCAAACAACTTCATCTGGCAGTCGAGCTCATTTAACCAGGCCTGCACCAGCTTCTCAGCTGTGAGCAGAAAGTGAGGTGTAGTTTTTGGTGAATCCAGATAGAAATGAGTTCAGGTGATAGGAATGTATGCAGAAGGGCACTATTAAAGATAGCATAAAGTGCTGGCTGCTGGGACCAGCGTGCTTTAATAATTAACTAGATGTTAGCACTGACACATAAAAATGGTGCAGTTGAAGAAAAAAAATTAGTGTAACACTCACAAGCCAAGTACTCCACAAAGATCTTTTTTCAGGGGACCTATGTGAAGCAGTATTTCTCAGCAGATTAGCTGTGGGTACACACATTAATAACTATCAAATGTGTCACTTTCCTTAAGTCTTCTAAGCCAGAAAATAAACTTGAGCTTCCACACAACTTACCAGCAGATTATTTTTCCCGTCCCATTCTGAGTATTCTATAACTGTAGTGATATAATATGTTGAGTCACCAGTTATATTTGCTAGGAGAAGAAATTTTAAAATCACTCTCATTACCATTTTGAGTTTTCCTGACTAAACTAACAACCCAGCTCATATTGCAGAGCATCTTCAGTATTCCTCATTTAAGCAGACATAAATCTATAAGCCTGCAAGCAAACCTAAATGTTTTGCTTCATATGTGGCAAGTAGACCATGAAATGGTAGGATGCCAGTGATAAATCTGTGTGAAAAATCTGGCATCTTTGGGTAGAAAAATGATCTACTAAATTTCTTCTGTTATTAGACTTGTTCCATGCAGGGAAAATAAGTGGGATTACAGTAATATGCACTGCTTGAGGTAGAGAGTTACTTAACTGTGTGTTCATAATATTTCTGTGTTTCTCCCTCCTTTTAAGAAGGTGCTTTATGGTCCTGTAGAAAGGTACCTGTCTATAATACACTTGTATAAGTGCTGCCAGCTCTACTAAAAAGCACAGTGTTTTCCTCTACTAGCTCACACTAACAAGCCTTCATTAGCAAAACCCAATAAAGTAATGGTGATGTATTTAAATGGATTCTGGCTTTGCATGACCCAGTATTACTGAGAATGCAGTAATGAGTATATTTTAACTTTGCCTTGCAATTTCAGTTGCTGCTGACGATTTTTTTTTTCCCCCAGCAGCTTGGCTTTGAAGTCCTCCAGAGAGACAGCATCTTTGCCTTTGTATCCTATTTTCCTGCCTCCTCTCAGACCCCAAACTATGTTACCTGAATCCTGACCACACCCTGAGAGGTTTCCTCATGATGCACCCATGTGTGCTGTATCACTTTGATTTTCCTTAAACTGATGTTCCCCTTCCATGTGAAGCAGGTTTGCATCCTGATGGGAATTATCAACATATCATGGATGGACAGAATATCCTCCTGTGCTGAGCAGCACTTGTGTAGTGTTGCAGCAAATTCTGAAGCTTTTTCTGATGGGTGTATGCCATGATAAACATTTTCCAGACCCTCCAATTTGAAAGTGAACCTGTGAGGCCAAGATCCTTCTTAGCACATCAGCAAAGTTACCCAGCTGTGCCTTGTCTTACCATTTGAGAGCATTTAAAGGAAAACTTTAAAACTGTGGAGATCATCTTATTTCTGTCTCTTTAGGGACAGTAAGAGGGATGTTTGTGGTGGAGGTCTTTTTTTTTTTGTTTGTTTGTTTCTGGAAATAAATGGTTCTGTCTGTGGCATCCAGTGGACCAACCACTGAATGTCCTGCCTTTGTTTTTATTGCTGGCTCTTAGCAGGTTGTCACCAAGCCACAGTGCTATTGTCTATTTAGCTTTGGTTTGGAGTCTTGTGTTTCCAGCTCTTCTGGGTTGGTTTAACAACTTCTCTAGTTGTTGGGACGATATTATTTTGTGTTGTACAAGTGATACTACCAGGTGAAGGAGTGCTAAACCTTAAAGCTCTAGTCTGGTTTGGTTGCTGCAATAACTGCATGTTTAAATTTTAAACTGCATGCCATACCTTGAATATGGGAGGTTTAATCCTCTAGGGGCACAGAATCATCAAAAAATTATCAGAAGGGAATCAGGCTGTTCACTGTAACATCTTCTTACATTTTACATAAAAACCAGACCTTCTGCCATAATGTAATTTAAGATGCTTCTGCTTCTAGCGTTTACTTGATTTGTAACTTGCTCTGTCATAGCGGGTCAGCCTCAGGGTGATGCTGCAGGAAGAATCACAAACATCCAGGTAGAATTGGAAGAATTCTCTGTAGCTCTCTGGGGACCCACAGAGCCACGGTGACACCCTTGTGCAGGCAGGGTGGGTGGGACAGGCAGCTGCTTCTGCAGCAGGTTAACTGTGGGAGATGCTGTGTGTAAAGCCTGTGCAATGGAGGGTGCTGTGTGTAAAGCCTGTGCAATGGAGGGTGCTGTGTGTAAAGCCTGTGCAATGGAGGGTGCTGTGTGTAAAGCCTGTGCAATGAGGGGAAGTTAACCCATTTCAGGCTGTGGGCTGGTGCTCAAGGAGGGTTGTGGCTCTTGCAGAGGGCACAAGGAGAGTTGTGAAATGCCCCCTGTGCGTAATCCTGGTGAGAGCACATCCTGCTCTTGGAAAAGAGGGTGTTCAGCTGAAGCCTCTCAGAGGTCACGCTGTGTCAGAGCAACTAATGCAGCGAGAGGGTTGGTTTCCTTCAGGTTCAGCTTCTAATGTCAAGGCAGCTCTTGAGGTTTTGGGGTCTTGTGGTCTTCTGGCTGATAAGCTGCTGTAGGAGCCTGCACGTCTCTGAGACTGCCTGGCACTGGGTTTGCTCTTTGATCTGTCCCAAGAACATTACCTAGTGCAAGGAGATGTTTTAAACAGAGTGCTTTACTTTCATCAAGGATGTTTAAAACCTGAAGCATTTCTGAATTCCTGTATCTCTGACCTAAATCTACTAACTATAGAAAATGTTTTGTCTCACGCAGAGTTTCTGCTTTGTTTCTATCTTGCTGGAACAGTACACCCAAAAGTATTGCTGCAGACATCTCAACTGCTTTGAATTTAAAAAAGACATTTGAAAGCTCAGCTTTTGAAGTAGCTAAAGACATGTTTTCCTTTAGCTGTCTAGAAGTTTTTGCACCCATTAGAGTGGATATAGTGTCTATCAGGTAACTGAAGGATTTGCCAAATTATTTTTGTCTGTTAAACTATTTTTAGTCGTGTATATCCTACGAAAGTTGATAAAATTCACTAGCATTGGTAAAATTGAAGCTGCCCTGTGTCTCTGTTGGTGGAACTGTATGGGAAAAGAGCCTCAGATCTGAAGTAGTTGAGTTCCTTGTCCCATTATCTGCCTTCTGCTGGAGTAGGTTACATTCCACACATTTTTAATAGTGGCTTCCCCTCCTCCTTAGCTGCTTTGACTTGTTTTGTGGGAGGGCTTGAATATTTCCACTGACACGACAGAGGTCTTCTCCCAAAAAAGGAAATGGATAATAAAATTGTTCACTTAGAGCAGATTTTGAAAATAATCTGGTCTGTGCTGATCTGGGTGTCTGTTTGTTGAAAATGTGACCTGGAGTTTTAAAAACCATTTGAATTGGGGATTTTGCTCAAGGTTTGAGTTTTTGATTATATATATATTTTTTGTAGTTTAAGAGCTAAAATTGCACTTTGAAATTCTGTCTTCTGTGCATTTCTTCAATTTTCAAATACTCTAAAGAAAATAAACAAAAGCCCTGCATCTCCTGAGCTGATTTCCTGAAAAAGCTACTGGATGCTTGCCTGCATGAGAGAAGGTGGTGATCTGGAAGAATTTGTTCAGGGTGATTTCAGAAGATAAATAATTTAAACTGCAGCCACTTGCTTCAGACTAGATAATTGAGGCTGGGTTTCCTAACAGCTGAACAGCTTATGTTAAAACTTAAAAAATTCCCTGCAGCACATGTACTTTAGGTAGCTGTTTTGTAGGTGAGTTAATCCCATGCCAGTTGAGCAGCATCAGAAATTTAAAAGTAACTCAGCTTTTCCCCTGTGCCAGGATGAGATGCTACTGTGACTGCCTACACTCTTCACCTAGTTATTTATTATCTTTTTTGTAACTTCTTCCTTAAATGGATTGTCTCTCCTCAGTCCAGAAAATACACGATAGATATAAGGAAAGGGGCTCATGCTCCTTGACTGTCCTGGACAAAACCCCATGGTCTGTTCTTGCTGAATAAACACCTCCAAGTTGGAGCACTGACTTTTGTCAGCTCCCAGCCTGTGACTTGACGTGGGAGCTGTAGGGCTGTCTGCTCTGCCAGCAGTGGGCTGTGATTCCCAGGGAGATAGCCCCAGATTTGTTTTGGTGTCTTCAGGATCTGGCCGTCATTTCCTGAACCTGAAGCATGTTGATTGTCAGTGCCAAAACTTACTTGAAGAGGACTTTGTTACAATTCTGCTTTCCTCATTAAAAAAAATAATTATATGTATATTTATGAAAGACAGCAATGCATTAGTGGGCTTTGATTCTGCTCCACATGTTTGTAACACGTATGGTCCCTCCAGGCAGCTTTGAGTTTTGGTCATTATGAAAGGTTGAGTTTAACACATGCACAGGAAATGAGTCTTCTAAGACTTATGACTTAAATTAAAATACTTTCTAATGCTGGAAGAAAGCTCAAAAGAGAAACTACTTGCCTTTAATTGGTAGCATCCACCCCGTCTTTGTAAATAACATCAGCTTTGCAGGCTGTGAAACGCTGGCAGAGCTGTGTGTTGCTAATGCTGTGATCAGAGGGATGTTCACTCTGCTACATCCAAGGTAAGCAGCAAGAAGACAAAGTCTCCTGAAGGGTTTGTGCTTGGTCACACTGAGGGACTGCCTGTCAGGAGACTTCACCTGTGGTTACTGGAAATCTGAATAGTCCATTATTCTAAGCGTGATGAAGTTGAAAAACCTGTTTCTAATCTATAAAAATTGAAACTAATGTGCTTTTCTGTGGTTTTTGGTGCAGAAGGCTGGCTGCCTGTGCATTCCACACTGTTTTCTCTTCACTGAATGCCTTAACCACAAGATATCTACTGGGAGCGGAAATAGCAGCAGGGTTGTTTTTTTTTTAAAAAAAAAAAAAGCCGAAAAAAAAACCCCTCTGATCAAACCCCATGCATTCTAAAGCTACTTTCTGAAAGTAAACAAATTGAAGGTCTTTGCATACCGCTCACACATTTTAAGATGGCATTTGCTGTACTGCTGCCTCTTTATACCTTTAAGTGAAACATTTGCAGGAGTTCTTTGCTCAAGATATCCATCAAGTAATGATGTTCTCTACTTATTTGAGACGATACTTCATTACGTGTGTCTGTCAGACCAGGAGAGAACATTGCACATTGCAATTTGAATTTAGATGTTGCTCTGTGGATCAATTTCCTAATGAGAACAATTTTCTTTAGGTGATGGAGTATGTTCTTGCCTTCAGGGCAGGGTGTTTTAAGCTGTCTCCCCTACTAGATTTATGGTAAAGCCACTTTTTCACATGCTGTTAAGCTGTTAGTAGCAGGTTAGCAGAGGTTGGAGTGAGTGACAGTAGAGGACTGTGACATGCAGTGAATCTTCTCGTTGGTTTGCTGTGCCATGTTCTGAACTGGGCTTGGGTAATTTACTTCTTAGCCGCTCATTTCTTGTCAGTGTGAACTTGCTTGCAGAGGGAACAACTTGAGTTTTGTTTGTTTCTAATGTTCCTGTTTGTGGATTTTATAATGGCTGCGTTTCATGCTACAGAAGCTTTTGGGTTGCCTTCTTTCTTCTTGCTCTTTGCATGGGGTAGCAAGGCCTTCTTGTGCTGTCCCTTCTAGAATCAGCCTCTGCAGGATTATGGCCTCCAGAAGTGAGGTGAGGAATGGAGGGATTGCTTTGGAGAGGACCAAAAAGCAAGTAAGAGCAGCAAAGAGTTACATTTTAGGAGTACTGGCTCCCCTCCTGGAAAGTCTTATAGGACTTGTCAAGTTGAAAGACTGTAAACTAAACATCGTGTGGCTGATTATGGAATGTAAGTATCATTTGGCATGTTAAGATGATAAACAGAAAGGATCTTCCTTGTAAGTTGGTTCTAGCTGTGGAGAAATTGAATAGTGTCTGTGCTGTTTGTGGAATTCATAAAAGTACCCTCTTTTCTGAGCTTGCTAAAGCATATTAAACTAACGCGGTTTTCAAAGGCAAAATATTTTAGTGATAAACAAATTAGAGTTACTTTTGTGACAGTGGCTGTTCAGTGTCTGTCCTGAAGAAGGTAGCTTACTTCAGTGAAGATTTGTTACAAGTTATAATTATAAAATGAGAGATAGTAACTGCTAGTGGAACCAGCTTGTCTGAAGTGGAGAAATACACCTAGCATGATCAAATTATTTCTCATCATCTCTTGTCCTTCTTCTCTTTGATCATCCTTGTACATGGTTTAGACAATATGTTTACCAATGCTTTTCATGACCTATATTCCTCTGATGTGCACCTCTGTTTTCCAGATAATAATGCTTTTTCTCTTCAACTGATGTCTGTAGAAAAACAGTATATAGAGAAGTCAGCATGTATCATCTAATGCAAATGAAGTAAAAATTGTGTGGTCTGGCTGCTCTGTGCAGGCTGGCTTGTAAGTTTAGAAAACAAGTTTATTTGAGAATTTATGCAAATTCTTTTTAAGAATGAGTGCACATGGGACAGAAGGGAAATCACCTTGCTGGAAACCCCCAGAGCAATTCTTGACTATATGCTGATACTGAACTGAAGTATCTGAATTTGAACCCTTAGTTTTTAAGTTCCCACCTTCAACAATCTAAAAATCCCAAAGCCTGCCAGGCTTTATGAGGAGGTGATGATAAACTGGTCAGTGTGAGTATGCTGTAGGAGAAGAATAAATTCTTGGCATTTTTACTGGTGTGCCTTCCTTATTTCCCCTTAAAACTTGAAAGCCTGGTAAAAAAAACTAGATTTTCTTTATTCAGAACAGGAGTAGCAGGAGAGGGAGAGAAGAATTTATTCTATTCAAGTAAAATTTGTTTGAAGAGTTTTTTTTTGAAGGTTTGTATGGACCTACCCAAGTGACATCAAAGATTTAGCTCTTAGGAAACGGCAACAGAAAACTGGGCTCTAATAAGCACATAAAGTTACAATTTTGCAAAAGGATGAGAAGAATAGTTTATCTGAATCAAAATGAGATGCATTGTGTGTAGTCTGATGGTGCTTCAGTCCTCTTGTAGTTGGGATGGAGCATTTCCTTAAAGCAAAGCATGTGGCAGAGCAAGATCCCTCAGCCAAAGGCCTTTCCTTTCTGCTGGTGGTTGGTCTGATGAGCCTTGGGATTGCAGCAAAGGCCGCACTGTAGAGACACCATCTCTTCAGGATTTGTGTACCTGCAGCACAGATGGTGTCCCAGAGGTTTTTATTGTGAGGGTCGGGTGAAGAGCAAGGGAAGAGTGCAGAAAGTTTGTAGGTCCAGCAGAGGTTTGCATGGTCTCACGTTCTGTAGATCATTTAACAGTTTTCAGAGTTTGCTGCTGTGCTGTAGGAAGAGCATTTTGATGTTAAAGCCCTGGTTGCTGTATCCATCTGCTTGCCCAATTAGTTATGGAAAGCTGTGTTTACAAGCCTTAGATGACAGAACCAAGAGTGGAGAATGGCTGTCTGAGGGTCGTGCTGTCACAGCGTGTGTGGCTGGGTCTATGGAGCACTTGTGCTTCAAACAAGGAATTACAGTACCCATTGTTTCAGGAGAAAAAGTTCCCACCTTTTCAAAAGAAAAGGTCTCCATCTTTCTAAAAGAAGGAGAGCTCAGGTCCAGCCTGAGCATCCAGCTATGGAAGGAAATTAGGTGCTGTTTCCCTCAAGCAGTTCATGTGCTTCTCAATGGGAAGTGCTTGCTCTTAATTTGATCTTGAAACTTCTCCCCCTTGGAGGAACTTCACTCACAAGTGGGTTCAGAACTATTTTGCAACCTGCTCTAATATACTGCTAAATGGGATGTTGGAGAAGAAAATACTAAACAGATTTTCAGTGATCCTAAGGTCTGTGTGACTCTAGAAGATGCTTGTAGCTCAAACTGTGAGTTCCTGAAATAAGGATGGATTGCCTGTAGATGTGGTGTTGGATACAAATCATGTTTTTTTATCTGTTACTTAGAATCAGGTCCATCATGGGAAGTGATGGTGCTCGGTGTAAAACTGCTCCAATCTTTCATTTGCCTTCTTTACTGCTACTATAAATGGCCATGCTGTAAAAACATTTGTTGAGTGTGTGTGTGGTGTTTGATAGTGTAGCACCTCAGCTGAATGTTTGCTTGCAGTTTCTTGATGTGGTTCGTCATAGATGTGGCTTTTTGAAATGTGAAAGTAGATGTTTGCACATAAGACTACTTTGTGGTATGAAGCAGATCTTAACATTAGGATAGGTCTCCCAAAATGCATCTTAAGTGTGCTGTGTCTCTGGGTTTTAATGCAGTGAGAATGGTCCCTTACAGCAGATATTTGGCTTTTTTGCTTTAGTTAAAAGAGCATGTGGTTTGGGGTTAATCTGAGGCAGAACAATCCTTGCTTTTAAAATATATATACTCTAAAAGTGCAAAAGCCAGGATTAACATCCAACTGGGTAGGTCCTCCAACTCAAAAAGTCATATGAAATAGTCATCTAACAATGTTTCAGTTAGGCTGAAAAAGACCTCTGAGATCATCAGCTCCAACCTTTGACTGATCCACTACCAAGTTACCTAGACCATGGCACAAGGTGCCTCATCCAATCTTGAACATTCCTAACATTAACATCAATGCCATCGATGTTAATGTTAGTTACCTCTATCTTTTTCTATCCCCTGCAGTGTCTGTGATAATTCAAAGTCAAAAATAACCCCCCTCTGAGATTTCTGTTTCCCTGCCCTGTGAATGGGGTGATGCTGACTAAGAGCAGTACCACACCCGCAGGTGCATAGGCGAAGGGGAAGAAACACGTGGTTGGTTTTAGTACAGCCAAATGTTTTGCTGGTAAATAAGGGGATTTTTTTTAGATGGAAATTGTTGCTTGCTTAAATAGGTAGACTGACTACTGAGGGCAAAAGCATTTTTAATAAAATTTGAGGGCATAAATGTGTTTCTATTTGACACTTTTGACATCTGAAGTTGCTGAGGCTGAAAATTCTGACGCTGCTTAAGAGCATTTTAATTGTGCTTCCTGGGGCTTTAGGATCTCTTCCTTTTCCCTGTAGATCTGCTAACAAGCTAATTGAGCAAGACAGTGCTTATAAGCAGCTCTGTGCTATAAAATCCTACTCATGTCAGGACCAGCAGTGATAACACCACTCTGTAGTTTCTGGTTCCTGGAATTTGACTTGTGCACATTTCCTTATATGTGAGTTGCAACAATATTGGTCACATTGTGCTTTTTAAGCCTTGACTAATTGGGAGGATAATACCGCTCATGAACTTGCCTCTCTCCAGCTCCCTGGTGAATATATTTGTGAATGATTTGGCTTTGTCTGCCATGCTGCTGGGGTGGGCCTGTGTGTGGCATTTGCTTGGTGGAACAGAAGGATGACCATCCATGCATCTTCTGCCAGGAAAGCATCTTCTACCCAGGAAGCATCTCCCCCTTGCTTGTTCTGTGATTCTGATGATGGAAGTTCATGCACACTGTGAAATAACTCAGGAAAAATAGATGCTGCTCAGTTGGGTACGCTTCAGCTGAGTATAAGTGAGTGTGGGTTCTGAAGGAGGTGCACAGACAATGTTAGAGTTGCACATAAGCTTCATGTGTCACTCTGCTAATGTGCTGATTGAAAAGTGATCTCCCTGAGTAACCTTGTGCCACTGAGGTGCAGGGTCTGGAGATACTGCAGGACAGCATGTTTGGGTTCACTTGTGGGACACTGATGCAAAACATGGAGTGGAGCCGTAAATTCTGTCTTCCCAAGCATCAGTCTGGTGGTTTGGGTTTCCTTGATGTTTTTGTTTATATTTAGGATAAAACTTTCTCTTTTACTTCTTGTGTTTCTTCTAAGAAGTTCAGCTGTCTGCCTGTGATGTAGAAGTTCCAGTAGACATGGCTTTGCTTCTGAAGTCAGAAATGAAGTGCTACATAGCCTGTTGTAAACAATTCTCGTGTGCTGAACTGTGCCTTAGCCACTTGATGAGAAAACCAGGCTGTTGTCAGATGGGAAGGAGCAATAACCTTTGATCTTGAAATCTGCTGCTGCTGGTAGTGAGAGAGACTATGAAGGCATTCTTCAAGGACATTAAGATTAAACTTCTCTGCAAGCACTGATTAGGCTGGAAAGGAAAGCATTGTAGTCCCCTGGTATCTGTGATGGAAAATACTCTGTATTGCTTTTTTTCAAAGTGGTTTGTCCGGCTGAAACTTTCAGTTACACCAGTCTACACTGCAGGCTCTGGCACCCCATGTATTTGATTTCTTTTGTTCTTCCAGAAACCTGGAATTTTGGGGATAGTGACATTAATTTGAACAATTACTTGTGAAGCAGTAGTGTCCCTGTCTGTGAGACTAGCCTCTGTTTAATATACTTGTTCTTTCTGACAGGCATCATGCCTCATCACGCTCTCAGGTCAGCCTGCATCACAGAAAAATCTGTGTTGGGTATCTCTCTGCTCACATGGGCTAGGATTTCTCCACCCTGCTCCAAAGCTGGAGTGACTTACCACGTTTCTTTGCTAGTTCAGCTTACAATGGCTAGGTCTGGGTTCCTTTTCTTCCCATCTGTCAGAACTGGATCTGTTGAACACCGTGCCCAAGCAGTGGGACAAAACAAAGGCTTGTGTGCCAGGAAGGTCTGAACACGCTGTCCCCAGCGTGAAAAGGCTTACGCAGGCTGCCCTGCCTTGGAAGAGATCCCCTTCCTTCCTTTTCACTCTCACAATTAGGTGGGTTAACCTGACACCTCAGGTTAGAGCCACGATAAAAAAATACTCTTAAGCTTTTTGTTGTTTGGCTCTAAATCCCAAACTGAGGTTATGAGTGCTTCTCCTTGATGTGTCTGGGTTAAAAAATCAGATGCTGAAATGTGAATCTCTTGAAAAATTTCACTTGGCAGAGGGGACATGAAGTTTATGGAGCTTTTTGTTGATTTGGGAGCAAGTGCTTTGTTCTGCTCCCTGGTCCCTGTGGGAGCCCCGTGGCTGGCCTGGCTCAGAGCAGCCAAATCTGCAAGTACAGATCACATAGGAAAAAAAACACCTCTTGACCAGTGCCAATCCTCCCTCTTTCTGAGGTTTTGCTGCTTAGTCACAAACTTCTGAGAAATGATTTCAGATGGAGGAAAGCACATTTTTATCTTAGAATACAGCGTGGTTGATGACTGATATGGACGTGCAAAAAAACCCTGGGTGCTCCCGACCGCCGAGCTGCTGGGCCTGCAGCATGGGACCAATGGGCCTTGGGCTAATGAGCCTACCTTGGTATGGCTTTCATGCCCTGTCACTGTGGCGTGTGGAAAACTTGAGAAATTGATGTGTTAGAAGCGTGTGTTTAGTACGTTGTTGCTGGTGGAGTTTTTAGCATGAATTTCTTGTTGATTGCTTGCCACCCGCAAGCTGTTCAGACACCCTTTTCTAAAGGAAAGTTGCCCAGTGTGTTTTTATTTTAATTAATTTTGCAGCACATTTTACCATTATAATATATGCACTATGCAGCCTCTGATGCTGGCACTCCTGAATGATTAACACACTTTGAAGGGGTCCATTATTTCATGGGTAGGCAACCAATTATTTCATCATCATTTAAAATTGTCATGCTCCAGGATAGCTGCTATGTGTTCTACTAAGTTGGATGAGGATATGGGGGGAAGGCTCCTAATTATTAGCCTTGCTAATGGAAATAGATGGCTAAATAACACACAGCTGTAGTTTCAGCATTCCTGACACTTCTGGTTATGACACTTTCCAAACTAAAAGATAATAGTAATTGTCTGCAAAATTAGTCTAGACAGTCTAATCTAAGGCCAAAAGGTTGGAGTTGAACAAATATGTAATTTGGGCAAATGAAACTATTAGAGCAGTGCTTATCTTCTTGAAGCAATAGTTCTTATTAGATAGAAGTGGTATTTTATAGTTTTTTCCTAAATAATTAGCTTTTAATGATCAGTCAACAAATCTTTGAAAAATAAAGCACTCCAGACTTTGCTAATGAAACTGGGTGTTATTATGTCGGATATTGTCCAAGCTGGTGTTCAAAAATTCCATGGAATTTACTGGTAGTAGAAAAACCCCTACAGGACAGGAACTAGTGCATTGCTATCAATGTCTGCAATGATCTGGCAGTGTAAATAAAATGTGTTACTGGGCGTGAAAGAGTCATTTCAACGTTTCCCAGCAGAACAAGTGGTATGATCAAAACTTCAGGAAGCTTTCATTCTTTGGGTTCAGTCCCTGTTTGGCATTTATATATTTGAGCAAATTGTGTATTAATAAAGTAGCTGTATATATTAAAGTTGGGTTCAAAGGCGTCTCTTGGTGATACTACATGAACTTTATTAAAGTGCCTGGACATATAAATGTGGTTTGCATGGCTAGTATTTATTTGGATGAGAGATTTTATTAATTTTTACGTGGCAATTTGAACTTTTTTGATCTCTTCATCATCCTGAAGGCAGCAGGAAATTATAGTGGGATGTCAGGACTGGAGATGATAAAACCTCTCTCTTTCACTAGGAAGTTGCTGTAGTTTAATTGTAGGATGGAATCTTAGCCTAGAAGTCTTTAATTCCAGTTTGACTCATTCTAGAAAACCTGATTGTATCTCCATGTTAAACGAATATTTTGAGAGGAAAAATGTGGAGAGTTCACTTTTCTCAGGCTTTCCACCCAACTCTTTCTGATGAACCCATCAGAATAAGCAAGGTGTTAACTATAGAAAGTTTTGATCTTAGCTTGCTGTGGAGTCCCAGGGATCAAACATTTTGAGGTGCTGAGAATGTGAAATAGGGGTTAGAGTTGCTGGAGCGTGGCTTTGTTTTACTGGCTTGTTGGACTAGAAAAACTTCTTACTTTAATTAATTTAATTAGTGTAATTGTCTGGCTCCAAATGTCCATAACCTAAGCTAGACAATCTGAGAAGTCCAAGTTCATCAGAGTTATGAAGTGGCTTCTTTGTTAATAGACTGGAAATGCCCTGAGCAGGGCTTTCCTCAGAGCCACCAGGATGAAGTCTGGTGCTGACTGTGTTGTAGTTACATCTAATTTACAGAAGTGGAGAGAGATTTTAATTGACTCCAAGTCTGCTCCAGTTACTGTACTTAATTTACAACCCAAAATCTCTTAATTGCACTGTCTATCTTGAGTTTTTTTTAACGATTTAATGTGTATGAAAAAAAGTATTCTATGACTTTGGCCTCACCGGGGGATTTTTGGAGCAACCTTACTTTTTCTCTTACAGCTGTAGTCCCCATTATCTGGTTATACACAATCCTAAAATCAGATATGTACTTTCTTTAAAAAACATCACTGTTTTCTTGAGAAAAAACTTGAATTCATTAGCAAGAGCTTGTGTGAGCTCCTAGTTCTATCTAAACATGATAAAAGTTTATGGATGAAAAGATAGTGTGTCGTAAATGTTTTAAACATTCTCCAAATTATGAGTGGTTAAGATGAGGAAGATGAAGTACCTGGTATGTTCAAAGTTCCTCCACATATTTACTGTGAAGCAAAAATGAAATTAAATTAAGACTCAACTAAACTTGCAGTATAGAATATGCTTTACAGTCAGACATGTTTCAACTTGAGAAATTGCAGAGCCGCCTTCAAAGAATTCTGTAGGTGCTTACTGGCATTAAAGGGCATTAACTGAAGGTGTTACAAAGAAACCTTCTCAGACAGTGAAAGTGCACCCTTCTCTGATCTTGGGCAATGAAAACTGCACCACTAGGAAATACTCAAGAGGCCCAAGTATAGTGCACATATTGCCTAAACCAGGTCTGTGAGTGAGTGTGTTTGGTGTGGTTTGATGTAGAGATATTTGAGAATTATAAATTGGAGGGAAATGTTCACAGGCTGTTAATACCAAGTTGCTGTCCCGTGGGGAGAGCTCTTAGCTGGGAACTGAAAGGAGACCTAAGCACAGTGCAGATTCAATTTGAGTTTAAAAGGTGAAAGCTGTCTTTAAAAAGTACCAATCTGCTGTTTTTTAAGGAAGTTAAAATATTTAAAGATGTTCGCACACATTGAAAAATATATATGAAAGGAAAACCCACTCTCATAAGTATTCACATTATATTCATGTAGCCAACATCTACAGTTTGAATCATACAATCCTTTAGATTGGAAAAGGCATTTATGGTCATCAAGTTGAGGCTGTACTGGCATCTGATGGTATGTTTAAGCTTGGCAGTCTGTTAGCAAAAGGGCACATAACGTCTCAGAAAAATAGTTTTAATGATTATTCTTGAAACCTCTACCATTTGAACATGCACTGAAAGGCTGTCTTAGTCAAAGTGGAAAAGATACTTTCTTTTCCCCAAGCAAATCTACTGTATCTGGGTTTAATTTTTATTTTTTTCCCCCCACTGGATCTTGTAATTATATGTTTAGCAGATACACTTTCCAGATTTCTACCAGTAAACCCAAGCTATTTTGCCAGCCATGCCTTAGGTGCCCGATTTGAGGGAGAAAAAAAGGGTGGGGTTGGAGAAGGTAAAGTTGCTTTATTTTAAGTAGCAGTTTGGGGAAGGGCAAAAATTAGCAGACAGTTTCTTAGGCATGTTGAAATGTGTAAGAGCTGATGGATGTTCCCTATCAGTGCACAAGTCAGTTTGATTTCAGTCTTTCATATTCCTGAGTCTTGGTCTCTCTGCAGAATAAGTTGATGGTCCAGAACCAACCTGGCTTTTAAGCCTGTCCCACAAATCAGTCCTGCTTAACTGGGAGTGAAATCTGAAATTTCCTAGCATACAGCTACCTGGAGAAACATCATGGAAATGAGTGCATTTATGGATACAAAATCCAAGTGTTCATTTAGGAAATGCAAAAATTAAAAGTGCATAGACAGATTTATGTGTTAACATTCAAATTGAAGACACTTTTCCTTCCATACCCTTTCCCCCTTGCCTCCCCATCCTAGCTCATCTTTCCCCACACCTGTGAGGGACACAAACCTAGTTTTGTTATTAGGTATTCTGGGTAGTGAGCAGAACAAAGCCCATATAGAAGAGAGACATGTTATATTTAGCTATGTGCATTAAATATTGCCCATGCACTGAACACAGTTTTCTTTTTCTGGTGTGCTCACTCACTGATCAGTGTCCATGGAGGGAGGACAGAAGAGATATTTGTGCCTGTATAATCGGACTCACACTTGTAGTTCTTCCAGGCTAAGCACAGCTTTTGACAATCCTTGCATTGCATAAAAAATTTAGGGAGAACACTTACCTCTACTTAACGAAGTGAGATGTTTATTTCTGTATCCTACTGTCCTTTGTATTGTATGTAATTGTATGTTGGCAGGGGAGTAATCTAATGGATGTACTCTAAGTCTGCCATGGTTTATACAACAACTTTGCATTTTCCATTATGATTTTTTTCTTTAGTAGAACCATTGATGTTTGATTAAGCACATACTTAATCATAAATTTTTGTATTATTTATATATATATTTCTGTTTTTTCAGGAAAAAAATAAAAAATTTTCAACTTATGTGTGAATTTCCAAAGCACTTAGCTTGTTCATGTCTCATGTCCTCTTTCTTTCACTGTAACTTCCTTCAGCTTAATCCTCTTCCCTCTTGGTGCCTCAGTTTTCTCTGCTCATGAAATGAAGCATTTCTCATCACTGGGTAATGGCAGTAATTGAAGTTACAAATGACATCTCTTTCCCTGGACAGCCATAACAATGCTGACAGCACACATTAGGGCAGTGGGAAGTAGTGCAAATTGAGGGAAGCATCATTGATTACTTGCAAGCACTGACAATCTTTTAATTTATATTTCTTGGAAGAAAGGAATGGGTGCTCTTACTGTTTGTGTAATTAAAAGAAAGAACCTCTTAAAGATTTGTAGGCATATGATATGATTGGATGATGACTTAGCCTTCTGTAGCATGAGGCAGTGTTCAAATCATTGTTTCTTTTGTCTGGTCTTTGTCAGGATAATTCTAGACCTTTGGTCTCCTCCCAACATTCAACACCAAAATATTTGCCCTCATTCTGTAAAGTGTGACTGTTTATGCCAGCAAAGCGTGCTGAATGCAGTCCTGAACATTTGTATTTGAAATGGTGCTGGCTTGCTGTGGGTACCTCCTGCAGTCCTTTTCTGGTACTGGCTTGGGCACTGCACAAAACCTTTGCAGAGGTGGCGTTTCCTGTCATCAACCCCAACAGCATCCACCTCCTGCTTTTCCAGCACCAACCAATTAGACCTGTCTGGAAGTACTGGGTCCTAGAGAACCACCTGCTCTTGGGGAGGTGTATGTTTGCTATTGGAACAAGCTTGTCAGAGACTCTCTCATTAGTGGTGTGCTTTTAGTTTGTTTGGGTTTTTCTGTGACCCAAGTGCTTGGGGCTCTGCAAAATGCTAAATTTGTGTGTTTTGCTCTGTCTGTTCCTTTATTCTGGAATGCAGTCTGGGTTTATGTTTGCCTCCAGAAGTCAGAGGGTTTTTAGTTGCATGTTTTCCTTGTTTTCTAGCCAGCCAACTCATGTACTCTAAAGAAATGACTTCTCCTTCCTGCAGTGAAAGGAGGTTCTTTTAATCCCTTGAGGTGCTGAGGCCCTGAGCTGCTGCTTTGCCCAATTACCCCTTCTGCTGGACCAGGGCAGCACAGTGCTTGGGCAAGGTGACAGGTTACTGCCACCCATCCTCTAGGAGCTTGCCTGTGGTGACATAGAACCTGTCTGCTAGCTCCTTCAGAGACAGGAACACAGATCAGAACTCCTAGGAATGGTCTCTCATCTCCTTTGCAATCTGGAGGGGAGGGCAGCATGTGTCACTGGGGTCACTTTAGTGCAGACCTGGCTGCTCTGGCACTCTTAAGCAGAAGAGTTCAAGGCAGAGGCTATAAGATTTCATGGGTGGGAAAACAGTGGATGTTGCAAACTGAGTTATGCAGTCAGTCATTTAGATCTTAATTCATGGTCTGGGTAGGCTTTTATGGTGTAGCCAAAAAACATAAAGCTGTCCACTTATGGCCCCACTAACTGGCCATGGCTCTGGAGCTCTGGTCCTAACCTATGGCACTGACTTTGTCTATGGCTTGAAACAAATGCTAGAAATGCTCATTTAAATGAAGAGAGCTTAGGTTTCTGTCTTTTTCCAGGTTAATGTTTCTGATTTGATCTATTTGGTGTGTGATAGGGCTGTTACTGATACTGCTGTTTTTTGGATGCCCATGGTGGAGACCCGGCAGTGCAGGAGGTGAATTGGGCTTCAGGCTGGTTGAGTGGGTCAAGAGCAGGCATGTTCTTGGTGAAGTGCAGGGGAAATGAGGCAAAACCTAGGGAACAGATGATAGTGTAAAAGGCAGGCAGAGGAGAGACTGCCAGAAGAAATACTCTGTCAAGAAGCACAGCACAGGAATGTCTTGGAATCATATTTTTCAGGTATTTGGGAATGTATTCAAGTCTAAAGTTAAAACTTTGGTGTTGATGGATGCTATGTGTGTTTGTTTTAAGTTCTAGCATAAAAATTACAGCTAGGGCAGATTTTTGGGCTTGTTTGCAATGCTCAAATTGCAGATGCTTATTTAAATCCAGAGCTGGTCTGTAACTGTAGCTGGAGGGTGGAAACCCTTCTATTTCCTTGCCTTTACTGGGTTTGAACCAAAAACTTAAAACATGTGGAAAAAATTTAAATAAGCAACCAGTGGCTCTTTGAAACATTATGTGTATGTTTAGTAAATACAGATGGAGATTATAGAGACAGCAAGGATGAATATATATTTTGGCATGTACCTCTCCTTTAACTTACTTGAAGTGGTGTGCTCTCCCTGTGCTGGGCTGCCTTTCATTGCATGGCCTTAGAGCTTGGTTTAAAGAGAAAGGGAAGAAGGTTATGCAGCCTCTGGACTGCAGCTTAAAGCAGCTCCCTGTCAGCAACATCCTACTTCTCTCCCACCCTAAAAGTGCAAAAGAGAGTTATCTCCTGACTTTCCAGTTTGTGGACTGCTGATTAATTTATGAAGAGTAAATGTGTAAAGCTGCACAAGAGCCATGAATTGGCACTGGGGTTTTCCATCACAGGTGACTTTCTCATTTTTATTAATTCATGGAGTGGGACTCAAGCTTGTAAGCTAATGGAGGATTTTTTGTATATTAAAGGCAAGATATAAATGGAGGAAGATGATAAACTGAAGAGCAGATTTTCATATCTCCTTACCAAAAGACTTGAGTGATTGAAACAATGATTTAGGGATTGCCATTACCTAAAACAAAGACTGCTAGAGCTATATTCTGTATAGTGTCATTGTTTCCATGCACTGCAAGTAGAAACTCCTCTGAAGGTCATGAGATCATTTGAAATACATTTTAAGATGACGAGTGTATCTATAAGGGATTTTAGTGGTGGGTTGCCCAGCTATAAGCAATGTAGGTAGTGTGGGATTGGGGATTTTCATATTCTTTTGGGTTTTTTTCCCCTTTGCAAAAGGCCTTGGCAGCAGGCTTTCCTGTCTCTGGACTTGATTGCCTCAGCAGTCTTAGAAAGAGAAAACCTAGAAAACCTGTTGCATAATATTCTGGGTAAATTGAATGGTTGATGAGACTACTGGGCTCAACTTCTCATTTCCCTTCTAGGAGATGGGTGGAAAGAGCTTTGATTTTGCTGGTGATTAAGGGAGTGGTGTAACAGGAGAGGGTGTTCAAGTTACTATCTCCTTAGAAGAAATTTAACCGCTCCTAATTATTTCCTGCAGGCAGTGGAGCCAGCTGAATGACTCTTGGCTCTCTGGATTTGTCAGAGACTCGAGCGCTCCTGGAAGTGTGGATCTGCCGACCTGGGCTGTGTCAGGCCATCCTAGAGAGCCTTGTGTCCCGTGCCAGCTCTGATCCCAGGCTGCTGCTGCAGCTTCCTGGTGCTGCTGCAGCTTTGCAGAGTGTCTGCCCAGAGGTGTTAGGGCTTGCACAGGCAGCTCTCATCAGACAGCCAGGCCTGGGTGTTCAGCATTCTGGGATGTGCTTGTTCCTCTCCTTTGTCTGGACTTGGCATCCGTTTGAAACCAGTAGGCTGTCAGTGGTTTGTGTCTGCTGGAATTGTGCTCCTGGTAGGCTTTTAAGCAGTTCTGCCACAAACTCCTTGACCTGTACCAAGTTCTGCTGCAGACTCCTTGACTTGCTGGTGTAGGGTCTTGGGCTTGCTGGGTGTGCAGGCACCTTGCCCGGATGGCATTCAGGAGTGAAGGGATGGCCCCATGGAATATTTTAGGATATGGTCTGCCATGCCTTAATTCTTTAAACACTGCCTGAACAGCAGCAGGAAGGTCCATTTCTACTCAAATTGATAAATACTGTGTCTGTTACATCTGATTTTTGTAAATTAACCCAGACTGAATAAGGCCTGCATGCTGTGGTTATTGTTTCCTGCAGCACATAGTCCCAGTGCAATTTGGGAAGGCTCCTTCCAAACCAGCAGCTGGTTGAGGCACAGAAGCCTTGTCCAGAGCCCGAAGGTAAACCACAGCACTAATTGCCTTGCAAACCTCTCCTGTAGTGACTGTGACAGCAGATTTGGCACTGCAGCTCCATGGGAGGGAAGAAAATGCTTTTAAGAGCAATTGTTACATGGGGGAGCTGTGGCATCTGCTCATTCTGAGTTTGACATGTGGCTGATGCTGGATCAGGACAGCTTAATCTTTTTTCCCCTTTTTGAGGGAGGAACCATCTTCCATGTCTCTGTACCTGGTCTCGCACTCCTGCTTTGTGTATAGTTGGGTTTTTAAAAAAAAAAAAAAAAGCTAAAAAGGGTGGAGGGAATCACAGAAATGCCCTGCAGATTACAGAACATGCTGTAGTTGTTGGCCCTTGGACAGATAATGAGGAAAATAAGAAGAATCTGTCTGAGATCATTATGGCATTCTTTTTCTGACCTCTCTTAGTGAAAAATATTGCCCTTGCTGGATGTAAACTTGCTTAGGTGTTCTGTGAACACCGTTTCATGAGAGTAAAATAAATTGATTCCAAATTCTCTCTTTTGTTTAAAAGCTGCTGTCCTTTACTATTTTGTAGGTGTAAAGGTTCAGAGAGTAATTTTGGATTCTGCAGGATGGAGGGATGAAAGCTGAAACTGAAGAGGGTTAAGGAGTAATTTCAGAGTTCAGGCTTTGTCTTTTATGGTTTAGTCACCTAATGCTTTTTTATAAGTATTCCTTTTTGTTTCCTTAATGAAACATAGGACATAAATTCCCTTCCTTGTGATCATCCCTTTAAAGTCAGATTCTGGAAGTGATTTTATTTATACATCTGTACATTCACATGAGTTTCTCATCCATCTTTCACAATTTTTTTCAAGGCCGCAGAAGAATTTAGACCTTATTTACAGTTCATGTAAATTCATTCCTCAAATCTCTTCCTAAGCTCCTGGATAGCACATTTTGAGTCATGGATACAGGCAAAAGAAAAGATGAGAACAGTTTTGAAAGCTGGATTTCTTTCCTCTCTAAATCTTAAAGGGAAGCAAGGTAAAGGGATGACTTGTAGTTGAAAGAGCTTCTTGTTCTGAGGTGAGTGTTCTGCTGCCTGTAGATAGACACTTCAGCTGTGTGTTGCATTTAGCATCCCATGCCTGTTGGTTGGAAGTTTTTTGGTGGTAGAGGGGTTTGTTTGGGGTTTTTTTGTGTTGAGTGGTGTGGGTGGGATTGAAGCAGGGAGACTGTTTAGTCTGGGTGCCACTGATGCAGAGTGGCTGAGACTGCTGTGTAGGTGTATCCTGAGAGGATACTGATGTCTACTTCAAATGCAAAGGAGCTGCTCAGGGCCTCTGCTCTGGGGGGCAGCAGATTTTTAGTGTGGTGCCAGGTCTAGATGAACAGCTCAACAGCAGCCTGTACCAACTCCTGCTGCAGCCAGCTGCAGGATGGCTGTGGTGTATGAACCAGGTTATATATAGCATGCACAGCTGGCCGAGTGTGCTGCAGCTGGTGATGTGCTTCTCCCAGGAAGGCAGCTGCAGCTCAGTCCATGGGGAACCCCCGTCCATGCTGCTAAACCAGGGCCTGGCATGGACCTGTCCAAGTGGTGGAGTCAGCTGGGTGCAGCCAGGACAGCATCCTGCAGGCTGCCCTCACGAGCAGCTCCTAGCTGAACTGGCACATCAATTATCTGCTAGGAGCAGAGTTGAGTGTGTGCTGCACTGACAGTGGTGTGTCTGGAGAAGGTCAGTGGGCTAGTGCTGTGATTTCAGTTCTTCCTTCCTTTCCCCCCCCCCACACCTTTTCTTGTTTTGTTTTTTTTTTTCCAACCATGACATCTGTTAAGTTGATTTCGCTAAGTTTAGAGGAGCAGAGTGTTGTCTTGTTGGTGTCTTTGTGTGATGGGAAAGGTGCTTCAGCAAAGCCCCCTTCTTTTTATTATTTTTTTAATTCCTAGGAGCCAATATGTAGTTTCAAAACGTTCCTCATTCCCTACTGCTTTACAGAACTGAATAACATACACAGGTGGTACTCCTGCAGTTCTGCACAAATTGTGCACTGTGTGCCTGCAGGAGCAGCATAAATGGGAAGGACTTTGATCAGGGTTCACATTTGTTATGCCAATGTGATTGCTTTAGTTTTAAGTGAGGTTGACTTTACTATGACTGCATGCAAGCTTAAACTTCACCTTTTGAATACTAAACTTGTCTTCTGATGGTGTTGTTAACTCAGTATTCACTACCAGATGACCCAGTTTCTAGAGAAATGTACCCAGAACGTGCTTTGCTCCACAGTCTGGGTGATAAGCAACGACCTGGCAGTGTCTGGTGCAGCCTTGTGCTTAAGCCATGGGTGGCACAGGCATTTCATGGCTTATTCTGCTTTCAGGGGTTGTCTTTCTGGAGGATATGAGTGCTTAAAGTCATTAAAACCAGGAGAGAAATCCCGGGAACAAGGATGTTCCAACAGATTTCATTCAACTAAAAAACTAAGTGCTACTTGTGCCGTGTGGAGTTGCTGCTAGAAATTATTCTAAAGCTGCTAGAGAATTCTGGAGACAGCTGAGAAAGTCCTGGTACTTCCTAGAAATTGCTGACTCTGGAATGGAGTTCCTGTCAACTTGAGAATTTCAAAGAACTTCTGAACCCTACTAGAAGTTCAGAGAAATTACAAGAGACCTTAAAAGTCCATAGAAACTGAAAGTTTCTAGGAATTAATGAGAAATCCCCGGAGTTACCAGTAATGTCTAGAAAATGTTAGCAAGGCTGTGGGAATCCATTTAAGTCAGTGACTCTGTTAGTAGTCTCTATAATTTATGGGCATTTACTAGAAATAGATAACCAGGAATGGTTTTCCTTCGGATGAAGCATCAAATGGTTGTACATGGATAAACACACTCAGCTTCCTTGTGCTGTCCAGTGTCCAGTTTTAGCATCTCCCTCAGTGAGTGTCCTGTGTGTGCTTGTCTAAGACACAAACTTGTTTTCTTCTCTGCAGTCCTACTTTGTCACGGATTATGACCCCACCATTGAGGACTCCTACACCAAGCAATGTGTGATAGACGAGAGAGCTGCACGCCTGGACAGTAAGTAGCCCACCCACAGTACCCACAAAACCAGGATTAGGAATTTGTATTATCCCCAGGAGTTCCCTGGGTGACATAGTGGCATGAAAAACACACCTCTCTGCTGCCTCTCCCAAGTGCAATATAAAGGCTTTGCTTGAAAAATTTCAGTTCTTTCATGCTGGTGATTTCTTTAAGGATAAACCAACAACTCTCATCCCCACGTATCTCTAAGCATTTTCCATCTGTTTCAGGTGGTCAGGAATTAGCAGAAGTCCTCAAGTGTTTCGTTGTTCAGTTTTTTTTTTGTAGGTCATGAATTGTTGAGTCAGTGCAAGAACTTGTTGGGAATATTAGAAAAATATCCAATAGTATCAGTGAAAAGTGGTTTCTTCTTGGCCGTGATGCACAGGAGAAACTCTCACAATATCTTTCCATGAATAATTCGGTTTCTTCAGTCTCTCAGAACATGAAATGTAGTAATCCATATTTTTGCTTCTGTTCAGTTCTGGATACAGCGGGACAAGAAGAATTTGGAGCCATGCGTGAGCAGTACATGAGGACAGGGGAGGGTTTTCTGCTCGTTTTCTCAGTCACAGATAGAGGAAGGTAAGCCTGAGGTCAAGTTATTAAAACAAACAAGTTTTAGTTATTCTTAAATCTAAAACAAAACAGTAAGTATGTGTTCACTCTTAGGTTCAAGATGTGCTGCTCTTTCAGCACTGAAGACCAATTTTGAACCAATCACTCTGTGGCAGTGTCTATTGGTTTTAATGGATGACTTGAAAGCAAACATAAAAAAATGCCAGCTCCATTCAAGAACTTTATTGCCGTCCAGAATACCATTTTCCTGGGAGTGACTGGTATTCAGTCCGTTCTTAGGAACATCCCTTTGCCATGTGCAGCATCAAGTAGCTGGCTCTGGGTTTCTGAGTGGACTGAGGGTATGTACCTGCCCTTTGGCAGGCAGAGGTCCCTCTGCTTAATCCTGTGCATTGACTAAATGGCTACAGAATGGAGCTGAAACACCTTAGAAGCTCATGGAGAGTTGTGCTTGTGACATACATCCCTTCTAGTTCACCTTTTTGTGAGGTATCTGGCTTTTTAATGTGACTTTTTTACTGATGGTCATCTTGCTTTTAAATTTTACCTGGCAAATTAGGTGTAAATGCCTTCAGATTATATGTCTGGAAGGCTACAGAAGGGTATGTGATTGTCTGCAAATATCTGTGCTGAAGGTGCTTGTGTAGTGATGTAGCTTTAACAGTGTTTACTTGAAAACAGTGATATTTTTTTATTCATTCTCCAAAAATTCTTGCTCAGGCCAGAATTAGCTTGTTTAGTGTACCATCCTGGAATAGGTTTTTTGCTCTGCTCACCTTTCCTTAAACACTTCTGGAATATTCCTTATGCTTGAACAGCATCAGTACCTGGTATAACTTAGTTGGTAACTGGAAAGCTTTCTGATTATTTAGCCTTGCCATTTTTCTGTCCTTGATCAAACAAAGCTTTCCAGCTTTGACAGCTTCCCCCAAAATTCTTAGAAGTAGCTCTGGAGGTTGCCAGCTGAAATATTGATCACCAGGGTCTCTATGCTGTAGTTTGAATATTCTACATGGAGTAAAACTCCAGAGTCAGTATTTGTAGAAAGGACTGTGGTTGCTTGATTCTCTGTAACACATTGACCCTGGGCCCCTGTGGGTTGAAGCACAGGCAGTGTTTTGCTCACTCTGCAGCCCCACCTCAGCCCAGTGCAGAGGACACTTCTCACTTGGGGATTTTTTTAGGTTGAGTGTTGGATGGTTCTCTAACTGGTCATGCTGTGACTCTGGAGTGCCTGCAGCTGTCTGTGCCTGTGTGTCATGGCAGGGCAAGTCCCAATAGGTGACTCACCATTTCTGAACTTTTTCAGAACCTGAGAATCTGGGAATTAGTGCACTGATGCCCTACTTGTGCTCTTTCACAGCTTTGAAGAAATCTACAAGTTTCAGCGACAGATTCTTAGAGTGAAAGATCGGGATGAGTTTCCCATGATTCTCGTCGGTAATAAAGCAGATCTGGACCACCAAAGACAGGTAATTCATTTGCTGGTAGTTACTGCTCACTTTCTTACAGTGTTCCCCCCCAAAGCTAAACTTCCTCCCAAGATGGGAACAAACAAATGAAAAAAGCATACAAACCAATTCCAATGTAAGGAACTCGGCTCAGTTTTCATACTTGAGGAACCTTAAGAGCATGATGGCATTCCATGCACTGCACATCTTCTGTGTGACTCAGTGGGGTTATGGTGAGACCAAGTCTATTCACAGAGCTCAGAGCTTTCTGTCATGACTTGATTACTCAGGCATGAACGTGTCTAATTCCTCAGTTGTGTTACTCACCACAGCACTGTGCCAGCAGAGTGCATTCCAACACTAACTCCAACGATCCTCAGCCCTCAGTGCTCTTGCTTTTACCTTTCACTGCTCTTATGTGTAAATTAGTGGTTATTCACTGTTTTCTCTTTGGCCACTCATCTTCTGCACAACCGACTTAAAGCTTTAAAAGCTGGAAGTACAGCAACACAATTTCTGTTGTATTTATGTACCTTAAAGTTTTGAAACTAATAGTTTTCCATCTCACCTCTAGCTGAAATTCAGCTTAAAATATTTAGTTTAGAATGATTTAAAGAATGTTTTTAGAATGTTTTCCTTAGTTGCTCTTGATTTTTAATGAATCAAACTAATTTGAGCTGAAATGAAAATAATCTTACTATAGCAGCAGAAAAGGAACAGATGTCAAACTTGTATTTTCTTCAGCAACTAATTTGAGAAACTTAATATTTTCTCTTCAGACAGTAAGATGACATCAAAAGCTTGGTGACCAACACATGATTTTCTGAGAATAAAGTAAATGTTACTAAAATTGCTGTAATCGTTTTAAAAGTTTCACAAGAAAAAACATAGCTTAAAGAGCTCAGTGAGTTAGTTTGTGCAATATTGAATTACAGTTACAGTACCAAAGAAGTTCCTGTTGAATACGTTCCCATGACTGTGACAGCCTCTTCATCCCAGAAGCTGTGTAGAAAGATCAGAATTAAAAGCTCTGCTGAAAGATGCTTCCTTGAAAGAAGTTTAGCTCACAAATTCCTTTAAAATAACTGCATACTCACACATTCACAGAACAGCCTGTCCCTGAGACAGAAGCAAAACTCTTTTCATTCTTCAGTTACCGTCATGCCCCCATCAAAATTCCTAGCTTTTAACCTTGCAGGTCCTGGAACATGTGTGCTTTATCTCCTGCACAAATGTTGACATGGAGATTATGGAGGTGAAACTGAACTATTCTGCAAATTGTAATTGCTGAAGGACAAACACCCAGATGCTTTGGGAGGGAAATAACATCCTTGGTGTCAGCCCCAGCTCTCAGGACACCTGCAGTTGTAGTTGGTAATCCTGCACGTCCATTTCTAGAAACAGCTGTGAACTTTGTTCTCTCTCCTCCACCCTCCTAATGTTATTACACCACCTCTGTTTCTCCCTTAAAGGCAGAGAGGTGTCTGTCACCTTTTCTGCTGGTCTCTCTGTCCTGTTCCAAGATGCTTTTTCAGGTTCAGATGGGCTGGAACACATTCAAGCTCAAAGCAGCTTTTTCTAAATTGCCTAACTTTGCAATTTTTCTGCTTATATCAATATGTCTCCAAAATTTCCTTTTGCTTTTTGTGGCTATATTAATTGCCTTAATTGATTAGCTGCTGATGGGCATAACTTTTTGGTGCTCTCACTCACTATTTATATACCAGTCAGGGAACTTCACATCATAAGCTGGGGCTTAGGGAGATGCAGCTGAGAAAACTCTTCTGGGTTTGCTTAAACAACTACTACATGTTCTTAACTCTTCCTTGCCCCTTCATGTGGTGTGTTTCACTTGGCTTTCAGTCAGTGTGAAGGAATGGTTTAGGGATGCTGAGCTGACATAATTGGTCCCCCTCAAGGGAGAGGCTCCCCTCCCTCTTGACTTCACATTCCCACTCTTTCTCAGATCTCACTCTAAGCACTTTTGGAGTTGAATCATCTCTCTGGATGGGGAGGAGCAGGAATAGCTTCCTGGGACCTGTGTGAGCTAAATCAGCTTGCAGAAAGATTTGAATGCCAGTGCTGGAAGCATGGGAAGGGGTGGGACTGTGGCTTGGAGCAGAGCAGGGAGGAGTTGGGGTGGGGGGAAGCAAGTGATGAGACCTCGCCCTTTGGCAGCATTGAGCAGTGAGATGTTATCAGCTGGGTGTTTAACAGGGGGTTGTTTCTGCTCCACATTGAGAGTGAGCTCTCAGTACAGCCACTGAGGGGGACCAGTGTGTTCATCTAGCTGAAAACTTGTCAACTAGTCCAAAAGTGAGGACAGACTCCAGCCTGACAAGCAAGGTCATCGTGCTGTGGCTGGAGGTTTCTTGTGCAGACAGCTTCGATGGGAGCTGTGGGGAGAAGGGTCAGGGAGCTCCCTCACCTTGGCTGGGAGTGCTGGTGAGTGAGAAGTGTGGGGTATCCACAAGCTGTAATTTGTGGGCAGAAGCATAAGGCCAAATCCTCTGCATTTTTACACTTTGCCTGCTGATGTGTCAGGCCTCGTTGGGCACCACCAAAAACCTGCTAGGCCACGCTAGTGTCACACGTATCTTTTACTGATCTGGTTCTTTCTCTCAACTTGTTTAATTCCAACTACAGATTTTTCAGCTTCAGAACCAACATAACATTTTTAAAAAGTCAGGAAGCTGGGTATCAGTTTTTAGAGCAAAACAGCTTGTACTGGGCATCTTTTTCCAAAAGGCAGGAGGCAGACCAATGAAACAAATGCCATCTCTGAAAGACACTAAGTTAAAGAAAGTAATTTAGTGTGTGTTTGGATCAGTAAATGATACTCAATTCTTCCCAGAACCCAAAAGAGTTAAGCATGCAGAAGGTTCTGGATGTCTCAAGGGTCTGGCCACACCTTTATCCAAGTAAATGTGTGTTGAGGTTGAACAGAGTACAGAGTACGATCGTTGTGACACCATAAATCTGGAGGCTAATGATGCATAACTAATCATCCTCATGTGGTGGCAACTGTTCCTCAGGAAAGACATGAACTGGGTTGTCCAGTGGAAGTGCACAAACAATGGTATGATCCTGATGAATTGAATCACCAAAGGTGTGATGTAAATCATTTGGGGCTCTTACATGCCAGAGACCAACTCACAAGTGGTTTTGGGAGGGATGTGAAAGAGTAAGTTTGAAATAGCAATTTGTCATGGTAATAACTGTGTTGGCAAATAGAGTTAAGCAGCTTTCTTGTGATTTTTGTTTCTCAATATACACAGGTTATGTTGACAAAGAAAAATGAGTCTTCAGAGGACAAGCAGGCATTAATCTTTAGAATGTATGATAAGAAATGAAGCTGCCTGTGTTTCCAAATTCCCCAGTCACAAATTGCTGACTCTGAAACCAGAAATTGAAACACCATCTCACTCCTCTTTCCTAAAGTAAATGTTGTGTAGCAGTCTTTCTGTTAAATGGGTTAATTCCTTAGAACTCAACACTGGATGTTTCTACTGTAAGATAATTCAGTGGAGCACCAGATGTTTTAATAATAGCCACTAGTGATGGAGGAGTAGACTTGTCAGTGCAGGATATGTATGACTCTCTGTAGATAACTGCTAGCTCAAACTGGGTCAAGTCTGATCATTCCCCAGATGGCAGGGTTTCAAGGAAAATCCAAGTTGCAACAGGAAAGTGCTTGGGTTTCATTAAATGCTAGTTCTTGCTTTGGCATCATGACTGAACTAACACAATGACCTAGTGCTGAGATCATCTCTCCTGCCAGTTACCTTTGAAGCAAGGTTTTAAAGGGAAGTCCATGTGACTTAACTCTTAACTATGACTTTTTTGTATGAAACTGTGACAGTAGCTTCTTGCAGTGGAAGATGTTGGGGCTCTGTGCAGGGACACCCCTGTGCCCACAGACAGGTTGTACCTTCTGCTCCTCCCGTGGCTCAAGTGATTTTGGGTTTTGTAGAGAATCACCAGCTGGGCACCTGATGCAGGCTGTGAGTACAGTGAGCCAGTGTGAATGTGTGTCAGTGCTTAAAACCACGGTGTGCACCTGCCAAAGAGACCTTTGATGGGAGAGTGGACAAACTGAACTGCCCCTGCAGGAAGATTGGGATGACTCTTCAGGAGTGATAGAACTCTTGACAGAAATGGGCAATGATTTTGCTGGGAGCACTGTAGGATGGCCACAGAGTGGTAGAAATGGATTCCTCTCAAACTTGAGGGAATATTTAATTGTTACCTGTATGATGTGTCCCTTAGTCTTGTGTAAGTGTCCAGTCAAAATACAGGTGCAGTATTAGGCTGGACAGCCTTGTAGAGTTGTTTCAGGTGGAGGAAAGCATGGAAACTTCAGAAATGGAAGTATTTCTGACAGATATCAGAGAGAATAGTGAAGAGAGAACGACATATGTTCACAGGATTATTGTATTACTCAAATGGAAACTGTTTTACAAGAAGAATGTTAACTTAGGGGGTGGGGAATAAGCTTTTCCATGTTTGACTGGCTCACATATTCTGTAATGAGTTTTCATTTGAGAAACTTTTACTGTCTGAGCAGCATGAATGAGTGATATCCAGAAACAAACAGTAAAATATTCTATACCAAAAAGGATGGGCATTATGAGTGGTTTTCACTCATATTCAGCTCACTAAAACTGCAGAACAAACACACACAGATGTACACAAAGTCTCTGCCATCAAATCTGTGGTTCTCTTTATTTCTGTCAAAATAACATCCAGTCTTCTTTGAAGAAAAAGGATTTAGTTTTTATTTTGGTGGTGATGTTAAATAAGCTGTCCCATCACACTTCCTGGAAAACCTGTCATGCTGCAGGGTCCTACTCAAAAAGGGACAACAAAAAGATGAAAATTCATGGGTTTATTTACACATATTTCTATGTTTGTACTTACATTTCCTTCAGCTTTGAAGATGAAACTGGTATGTTCTGGCCTCTAATTTACATCTTGGGCACTGCACGTGTTTCCATAGTGTTTCCAAACCAAATATTTTTTTAAACTGACTTTGAGGTCACTAAAATTGACCACAAGTAACTTGACAATATACTCATGAGACTGACAAAAAAATATTATTTTGGGACTTTAACAGTTACAGATAGTCTAGTAAATACATAATGTATTTATAATGTTTTATATGCAGGATATTGGGGAAGTGTAGCTTAACTTTATTACAGTGTTAGTTTGACTTGTACCTGTAATGTGCTTTAGGTACAATAGCAAAGGAATTCTTTAAACATATGTTTAAAGATTGAGTTCAGTTTCCCCTCAGAATTATACATTCCTTGCCAATTATTTATTTTTGTTGAACTTCAACCTCTCACTTTCTGGGGCTGCAATAAACTATGCAGGGATGAAGAAAAGTAAAAGGAGTTAGCTTTGCTAGAACTGTTATATCTATAACTTATTTGTTTGAAGTAGAGATGTACAGAAGGTTCTGGAAGGTCTGGTGCAAACTTTAAGAGATTCTACAGTCATTGATGTGCCCAAAAACAGCTACAAATACTTGTCCAAGTGCAGCCTTCATAAGCTTTGCAATTGGAATATTTCAATATCTGAGGTCAGAGTGGAGAGTTGAAGTGGAATTGTTCTAGCTAGGGGGGCAGGAGTCTTAATTATTATTCACTTTTCAAACAGCAGTAGAGGATGGAAGGCTTCCACTTCTCCTTATGTGTCCTGCAGTTAAAAAGGCATGTCCAGCAGTTGATCTTGGGGCTGAGTTGGCTCTGAGGGTTTCTTTTTTGACTTCAGCTGGAGATGATAACACTGAAATGAATGCAGAGCTGCTGTGAGTGTTTGACATGAGCAGATGCTTCCTGAATTACTCCAGCTAATAGCACAGGGTGGTGGGAGCATTTTGTAGAGCTTCACAAGGGTTTAGTGGGAACAGCCCTGATTCCAGCAGGAAGTGTATGGATATAGTACCAGTGGGATGCTGAGGAAAGAGGAATCAAACACGTGGAGATGCCATGCATGAAGGCTCTTGAACCACTGTGTAGCTGTTAAGAAACTATTTTGCAAGCTGAGAAGCACTTCTAGACCATGTACTGTGGTGAATGCTGCCACTACTTTATTATTCCCATCTATTTCCTATTCTGTACAGCTTCTCAACTAACTTAAAAATAAACTCTCCTTTTTTGTTCTTGTATCAGTCCTCTACGTGCTGGTTTAATGTTTTTCTGTGAAAGCTGTGTAATCTTTGACATTTCTTCCATTAGGCATTGTCTTGGCAAGATCTTTGTACTTCCTTTTATCACTGAAAGCTGCCCTTTCCTCCCTGGCCTTGGGGGTGACCTTCCCCTTGGAACCTCACACCACTCAGGGTGGCCTCTGTTCTCTGACCTCACTGCTTTCCACCTCACCCAAAAATACACAGTGCTCTCCTTTGGCTTTGCCTTGTACCTGACTTATTCCTCCTTCCTAGAATGGTCCACTGGCTTCCTGTCTTCTGCCTCATCCCTTTAAATTTTGTGCCAGCTTTTTATGATGCTCATTGTTTCCTGTTCATCTCCTTTTTCACTCTTGCCTCAAACAGTCATTATGTAGCCAGGGTTTCTTTAATATTTCTGGGTTGCCTGGAGGCACCGTTGGTTTTTAGAACTCTGGTAATCTAAGCTATGTTTAAAACTGGCTGTGCTAATATTTTGCTATGTCATTAATAGATTTTTTTTTAATGACTTTTGCAAAGACTTAGAAGCTAAACAGCAGTTGTTTTAATAGTAGTCTGAATTTTTTTTTTGTTTCTCTAGATTTAGCTGGGACAATGCAAAGGTGAATTTAGTGATAATATTCAGCAGTCTGTTAGCAATCCAGCAGATGCTGACTGAAGCAGTTGCTTTGAGGAGGAGCAAGGGACTAATATCTGCCTGTGGAGGAAGACTTGGTCTAAAATACAACTTAAGTGGAGGCTCCTGGAGTGAGGGGAATTTCTTGAAAAGTCAGTCTTTTTCTATTGTAGAAATTTCCTTAAAAAAAAAAAAAAATCTGTTTCCCATCTGTATAACATGGCCAGGGTGAAAACTGTGCTGTGCCCAAATAACCATTATTGTTTGAGGGAGTTGGATCCTTGACATGTCCATGCAGTGTGTTCTGGTACAAACCTGCTTGCAGAACCCTTGAGCTTAGTTATCTGTTTTTGTCTCTTCCAGGTGACACAAGAGGAAGGCCAGCAGCTGGCAAGGCAACTGAAAGTAACGTACATGGAAGCCTCAGCAAAAATCAGATTGAATGTAGACCAAGCTTTTCATGAACTTGTCAGAGTTATAAGGTATGGTAATGGAGACCAGGTAATTCTTGTCCATGTATTAATGGATAGCTGCAGCAAAGGTGTTGAAATGCAGTGGGAAATGGCTGGGAAGATTCTGCCTGCTGTTACCTCTAAGCTTTAGCCAATGATCTCCGTTATAAAACACTCCAGTGCATTAGAAAAAATGCTCATATGAATTTAATATATATTTGAAAGAGAATTTTGTCACGTTTATCTTTTGGATTTTATTGGATCACTCAGCCAATAAATGTGATAAACTGCATCTGAGACTGGCCTTCTGTAAAAAATTTGGTTTCTTAAAAAAAAAAATCTCAAAAGGTGAATTCAAAAACTATCACTTATTTTATCAGTAATTAGAATGTAAAAAGGAAGTGCATTCCCTATGAAAGTGTAAGAAGAAAGTGTAGACTACAGTAGTTGTATTTACCTGAAAATTATTCTATGAATTTAATTTGAAATACCTATTTCCAGGAAATTTCAGGAACAAGAGTGCCCTCCCTCACCAGAGCCAACACGGAAAGAAAAAGACAAGAAAGGCTGCCATTGTGTTATTTTCTGAGGATCCCAAGAACCAAGCTATCAACTGCCAGATCTTTTCTTTTTTTTTTCTTTCCATCATTTTGCATCACTTCTGGTATTGGTCTAGCCTTATATGTGCATGTCCTAAAAGTGGTCACCAGAATAGCCTTAGTCCAAGAAGCTGGCAGAATAGCTCTTGAAGAAGACTCGGTCATCCTGGGGCAGACTTCAAACCAAAACACTAAGGCTGCTTCTCTAATACCAGTTCCTTCCTTCTCTCCCTTCAGAGCTTGCACCTTGTGGAGTTTTATTCGCAAAGGAGGTGAAACAAAACCCTGTAGGACGAGGTGTTGTAATCATACATAAGTTGTCTCTTGTGAATTAATTTATTTTTACTTCTGACATTTCATTAGCTATTTACAGAGACCTATATTGAAGCATAGAGAATACTTTTTAAAAAAGGGGTGGATTGGCCTTTTTTTTGTTGTTGTTGTTGTTTCTGCCCTCAGTTAAATTAGACTTGAGTGTTCAGCTAGCCTTAAGAAACCTACACTGAATTTCATTGTCAGCAAAAATTTTCATCTCTCATTTATGCTGCAGTTTTATTTCGGTGGCCAAAACATTCTACTGTATTTATTTTTTGAATCCAGAACAGCTACAGGATGATTACTACTACTATTAGGATATGGCCAAATACCTGAGCTCATTCTGGATTGAGGCATTTCAGCTTATTAAGAAATTTCACATTATGTTTGAAAACAAATTGTGTCTTCCTTTGTATTTCTGGGTAAGGGATTAAGGAAAACTAAAATTGTAGCTGTTTTTGTTTCATGTGATATAAAAATGAATTTGATCTTTCCATTGTCAGAGATGATTAAATGTTTTTGCTATATACTTTTATACATTATTTTCTTATCAAACTAGTTAACAAGTATTTTTATATGTTTGTAAGCAAATATGCTTTCACAGCATAACTTGTGTATATGTAAAGATGAGTATTTAATTATCACAGCTCACTTTTAACTGACAAAAATGTGGGATTTGCCAAACTGTGGTAAATTTCTCCTTACTCTCCCTGTTATACCCAAGAACGGCCAATTATGTGCCTGCCCAGCACACCTATAGAGTAAAATCTAGTGTTGTGTTTTAATGAATTTCAGTATCCCTTACTAAAGACTGACCATTATGTGAATTATTAAACTGTAAGACTTTTAACTGATTGTTTAGTTAAACTGTGGTTGTTTAATTTTGAGTTCTGTGGATTGTGTTTAAACAATTCAAGAGTATGGTCCCTGATATTGAAATACTGAGTGGTATTGCACAGTTGTCACCTTAACTGAATGTGTCCAACAGTTTGAAACTTGATTATTAAGCAAACCCTTGTATAACTTCAGGTGCTAGAATTAAAGATGATCTAACCATTTTTGGGGGGTAAGCACACTGCCTCTTTCTGAATCTCTTCCAAAACCTGCATTTTTTGGGGGGTAGGGGGGAGAAGGGAATGATGGAACCTGGCTAGGGAATAGAAACATGTGTCTGCAAGAGCATTTTCCACGAGCTTGGAAGTAAAGAAACTTTACTTTGAAGAAACATTTGGACTGAAGTCATGACAGATGACAAAAGCTGATGTTTGCTTTGGCTTGGAGTGTGTAGTCAGTGGTCCAATCAACAATCCTTGTGTTTCCAGGCTGTGCTCACTGTCAGGTGCTCTGCCATAAATCTGCAAGTGTCTCCTGAGGAAACGGGGCTGAAACAAGTTCCAGGTACCTTCACAGCAGCAAGGCATTAAACCTTGAATTCAAGCTACTGCCAGGCTTTGCAGAGGAATTTAAGTTTCTTTATGTACTTTAGATTAGCTGGTGTGATGCAGTTTTGAGAGAGTGGGTAGCTTCCCCTGCCCAGTGGATTTATTGCTTGATGAAAGGCTACTTAGGAGGAGTGTGTGGAAGAGTCAAACAAGCAGTCACAGCAGAAACACATTTGGGAGATGCATTGCATTTTTCAAGTCAAATGTAAGAAGTTACAGCCTGTAGCAAACACCACGTGTTTTCTTAACTATGTAAAGCTCTCTGGAGTCAAACCACTGAACATGTGGCATTAGAATGAGTTAAGACAACAGATTACAGCATGTGTGCTGAGGCTGAACTTGTGAAGTGAACATATCTTTAGCTTTTATAATGTTTTTCCTGGGTTTTTTTTTAACCTTTCACTCATGGTAGAATGGCTTTAAATAGCAGAGTGGTGCATAAATAATTTTTTTTAACATGCAGCTCCTCATAACTGGTAGAGAAGATGGCAGAGCTCCACATGGAGAGATGGATAACTTTGAGGAGGTTGATGCTAAGGAACCTACATCTGCTAAAGCCACGTTGTAAACATGGTGAACCTTACAAACAAAATAAACAACCCTGGGACCACCAGCAGCTGCTGTGCAAAGTTTATTAACTGAGACATGTGCATGTGCTTTTTAAGGCTTCTGTTGGAGAGAATGTGCAGGGAAATCTCTGTGTGATGTTATCATCTCTTTTCAAGACTGTGGCACTTTAAGGAGATGTTAAATGCAGGCATTTGGATCCTATTCTTCAGACATCAAGTAAATATTTAGAAAAATAATAGATATTTTTGGCCTGTGTTGGTGATCTGGGTGATTGTGAGTTCAAAACAGCTGAAGGTATTTCAATGATTTGCTTTTCTAATTGTTGTAGCTGAAAGTAATTGTGAAAAATGGTGCTTCTGGGCCCTGGTGTGGTGCTTGAAAAATATAATAGGAACTTGTCAGTCTTTTAAAGAGTAGTAGCCCTGATCCATATGCCTTGGGTTGGCTGTCAGTTTGCAACATTGCCACCTTGCTGTAGGACAGAGTTTAGCTGACAGTCCAAGAGAGATTCTTACAACTTTTCCTGGCAGAAGAAATGCTTTAAGACTTGTCAGTCATGTTGGTAGATACTTCAGTTCAAGGCCATTTCCATCAAACTTGCAGTTCAGGAATCTAAAATGTACCCAGAGATGAAGGTGTTAACTCCCACTAATGCCAAGGAAAACTCTGACTTTAATGCATGGCCTTGTGGTTAGTCATGATTGATAAAGTTCAAGTGTGGATTCAAACAAAATTATTGGCTAACATTCTTCTGACATCATTTATGTGACAAGATCTCACCCGTGGTGTAGTGTAGTCACTGACTGGCCTTGACACGTCTTGTTACAAGACTTACATGAGCTTACTCCAAATAGGAGACTTCTGAAGTCAGTCACCACAAGCCCAGCACTGCCAAAAATTATCTGCACTTATTCTTTAGAAGTTCATTTCTGGGAAAGGGTCAGGCTGAACAGGATACATTTGCACTTGGTTTAGACATAGATTGTGAATTTGGTTACCCTCACGTACCAAAACCATGATAAAAGAAACACTCAAGCAGAATTTAGAAAAACAACCAAGTTGGAAATAGGGGGGCATGGGAGTGTTTCCTTTGTTACTGCACTGACACAGCAGGGCAGCAGTCTGCCAAAACATGAAGGCTTAAAACTGTCAAAATGGAATCTTGCTCAGAGCATCCTGGATGGTAAATGCACTGCTCATCAATTTCTAAATGTGGCATTTTCTGCCTTCTTACCTGGGTCTGTTGTAAAGTCAAGTTAAAATTGCAGGCTTGAAGTGAATTCTGGGTTTTGCATGGTGCTGAGTAGAGATCTTAATCCCAATGTTGTGTACACGTGTTGGAAGGCCAGAAAACTTTGGAAAAATCTTGATACTTAAATATTCTTGTGGAGCTCTGACCATGGGAACACTTGCATGCAACAACTCAGGTGCAGAGATGAGGATGGGTGGTGGCTAGAGTAGCCTTTAGCTGGGATGATAAAAAGCTTTAAATGCAAAACCACATATGTGAAAAAGGCAAGGATTAAACCACAAGGAAAGCTTAATACTCAGGAGCAGCATTGTGAGTATGTGCTGGGCTTGCTTTCTGTTCTAGACTTTTCTGTTGCTTGCTTGCTAGTCTAGACTTTTAAGACTTCAGTTATTAAGGGTTTGAGAGACTTTTACTTACTTGTGGTGATTTAGCACTTCTTAAATTACTACATTTTTTAAAAAATGCTTCTGACGTGAAAGTATTGTAGAGGGAGAAATTGGCAAGCAAAGTGCAGAGACCAAAAACTCAAGTAGAGACAGTGATTAAATCTCATAATTCCTAAACTGAAGGCGTGGATTAAGGTGTACTAAACCCAGTTTCCACCTCAGTGAAACCGAACTGAAGAGCAGCAGAGCACAATCCGATCTCTGAATGCCCGGGGCTCTGCTGGAGAGCACCACGAGGTGGCACCAGGAATTCCTGCTTTTCCAGGAATCCCGCGCAGAGTTACAGTGCCTGCTCCTACGGGCAGGGTCAGAGTGAACGCAGAGAGCCACAATAAAGCTGTAATTAAACGGGGCCGTGTGTCAGGGCTGTTTCAGAATAATTATTTTCCATGCATTCTGTCAAATCCGGATGGTCAGCAGCTGGGGAAAAACCATTGGTTTGTAAATAGTGGTTCTGAAGAAATTGATATGAAAAGAAGGAAGGATGCTTGCAAGTGTAAAACATTAATGTGTGTTAATTATAAAATGGTACAAATGCTTAATTTCTTCAGAGTTTGCCAACTTTCATAGTTGCCACTGTCAGGAATATCAGACAGCAAAAATGAGTGATATTTGTGTATTGTTAGTAACAATAATAACAATAAACAACGTACAGTTTGCAGTCAGAAAGTTACATATAATAATACATCCATGGTGATTATTGGTACCAGATTTTGTTAGGTTTGTAGGATATCTAAGGAGGCATCTGTCACTGCCAGATTCTGAGGTCTGGGCTCTTCCACTGCTGCCAGGAGCCATGTGATGACTCCTTTCCAGCAGTATTATTTGTAATGAGTGTCCATGAAGGGCTCTGGAGTGGAAACAGAAAATACACACGTGTTTCCTACTTGTAGCACCAGAGAAATCCCTTAGAACTCCTATCTGACTTCTTCACATTGCTAGGACTGAATATGATACATATATATTCCTCAGGCTGTTCCAGACCATTCCCCTCTGTTTGTCTTTCAAGAGTTAGGTGCTGGACAAGGAAAATGGGGAGCTGTTGCTGGGTGATGTAGTGACAGTAGACACAGTACCCAGAGCTTCCATTGCCTCCTGGCCAACCTGATTTCCAAGGTCCATGTGAGGAGTAGAATGAGAAGAGGAAGGAGCAGTGGGTAAGGATCAAGGCAGAGTTACTTTGAATTTGTGAGTACAAATTCACAGGACCTGATGGAGCCCCATCCAAGCTGGAGAGAGAACCTGCTGCTCCCCTCACAAGGCTGCTGGGATATCTTCCATGACCATCTTTAATGGAGAGCAGGGAAATTCCTGCTGGCTGGAGGAAAGCAAGTGTTGCCCCCCCCTCTTCGAGCAGGGCCTGGGAAACAATGTAGGGAACTGCAGGGAGTCATCCTTGCTTCTGTGTGTGGAAAGTCACGTGGTGAGTCCTCCAGGAACATGTTTCTGGGCACATAAAAAGAAGTGGTTGGGAATGATCTGTATAAGTGTATGAATTTACTGGAGTCAGTCACACCTGGCCACCAGGATTGCCCTTTGTGATGAAGTGACTGAATTTGTGGATAAGGAGAGAGCAGTGTCTGTTCTTATCTCAACTCAGCAAGCCTTTCAACGCTGTTTCCCACCCTATTTTGAGATCAGGGTGCTGTGGGCTGACTAAAGCACTGACTGAGGGATTGAGCTCAGAGTGGTCCTCAGTGTGTAACAGGCTGGCCTCCAAGGCAGGGTCTGGGACAGGAGAAAGGCTGCAGGGAGCTCACCTGGCATCTTGAACATTTTGCCAGTGACCTGAAGGAGACAACTCAGAGCACTCTTCACGGGTTTGCAAGAGCCACCGTGCTGGGGAGAAGCAGCTGCTGAACTCGGGCATGGGGCTGCTGGAGGAGCAGCTCAACAGGAGCCCGTGGGATTTTACAAGGACAAAGGCAAAGGTCTTTTTAAAATCAGAAGTTTTCTTTAAAGCAGCTTAGAACTCCAGTAGAGCTCTGTGACTTACCTGGGGGCCAGGTTTGCATTTGTGCATGCCAGGAAGGTTTCACTGACTCGTGGTGGATGCCCAGGGCATGCCAGGCTTGCATTGCTGCCTCCAGTTCATCAGAGATCCAGAAAGAAGAAACAGGAGCAGCGGCTTGTGCAGCTGATGTGTTTCAGGGGGTTAATCAGATTACCTGTGTTATATTTTTGAATGTGTTCAATGCTGCTTCCCATTGTGGAGAAGTAGCTTGTTGAGTGGGATGTCAAGGAGACAAAGTTCAGGCTCAGATGTTTTAATTGAACCATGAAACAGGTATTGCACCTTGTGTGCAGAAGGACAAGGGGCTTTGGTCTTTAATGACGGGCTGCTGCCTATGAATGAGGAGTAAACACGTTACAAGGCTTTTGCAGTTTGGTTTCCAGCTGGTCACCAGCCAGAAAATTCTGCTACTTTAATATCCATACATGGATCCTCTGAAATAATGCCCTGCACAAGAGCAGGCCTCTGCTGTGGTTTTATGACCTAGTGAAGGATTTCCTAACTCAAAACTCTTCTCAGCCTGAGCAGGATCAAGTGACTCTTTTTCCATATCTGACAATTACATTATTCGTTTCAGAACAATATTAAAAACCTGGAAAGTGTAGCTGCTGTGTTCCAGGGTGAAACCTGTCGCTGTTTATCACAAACCTGAGATGTGAGAGGGCTGTGGCTACAGGGAGATTTGTTGGTGCTTTTTTGCCTCTCTACTGAAAATGACAGGGGTTTTTGCCCTTTGAAATGTGGTCACCACCTCATTTTTGGCTTGTGTCACTACACTGAGGTGACGAAGTTCCCAATTCCCAGTGGAGAGGACAGCCTGATGCAGGTGGGCTTGTCTCTGGATTTCAAATTCACTCTTTCATATTTTCATGTTCCATTTACCTAAAGTAATCCAAATTTCTCATGACATTTAAACAATGAGAATGTATTTTTAAGTTTTAGAAATTAACTTTTAAAAGAGTAAATGGATTGAATTTTTAAATTTGTTCTGCTATTTCTCCCTTCCCCCCCTCAAGATTATGATTTATAAAACCTGAGGAGCTTTTTTAATGCTCCTGGTACTGAATTCCTTCTCTAGCAAAATGCCTTATGGAAGAAATTCTTTTCTGTGAGGGTGTTGAGGCACTGGAACAGGTTGCTCAGGGAAGTAGTGAATGCCTCTTCCCTGGAAGTGTTCAAAGCCAGCCTGGCCTTGAGCAACCTGGTCTAGTGGGAAGTGTCACTGCCTATGGCAGGGGATTGGAATGAGATGCTCTTTGATTTCCCTTCCAACCCAAACCATTCCATGGTTTAAAATCTCTGTATTACAAAGCAGTCAGTGTCAGCCCTTGTTCAGGACAGGGCTGCCTGGCTGGCTAGTTATGCACTGTGTGTGGTAGCTGCAGGAATCTGGGAATGTCAGTGTGGTGTGTGAGGACACAACCAAACAAGGAATCAAGAGTTTCCTTCTGAATGCTGAAGCCAGCAGGAACTGTGGAGGAGCAGGATTGGGAACAACACATATAGTGCAGGGATTTAAAACACCTTTACTAACACCTGGTTCTGTACTGGGGCTGATGCCATTGCTCCTGCAGCATAAATTGGAAAAAAAAAAACATCCAACCAACTATTGTGGTTTTGTTGAACCTGAGTTTCAGCTGGTAAAGCTCAGAACCCCTTTCGCAGAGAGGAGGGTGCCAGTCCAGAGGGATGAATGCAATATAAAAGCCCCCAGCAGATGGGGAGTGGAATTTCCCAGAGTGGCAGCTGGCTCCTGAGGGGCTCCAGGGCTGACACAAGCTGCTGCAGCCTGAGGGAAACACTGGGAGGCTGCTGGTGTCCCAGAGGAGGGGAACGTGGTGGATTGGAGCATCATTGTCCAGAGCTGCTTCATGCCTTCTTTAACACAAGGGAAATCCCAATTTGTCAAAGCAATTTTTATATTTCAGCTTTTTATTTTTATTGATTAACAAATCAATACCTCACAAAAGGCCACTATACTCATCCATTGGCACAGTCTTATGTTTTATGTCCCACCATTTCTGTACTTGTGGGAAATCAGGATATATTTCAGAGAGGAGCAGAGGATGAAAAGAGCTAATGAATTACAAAGAGATTGCCTTAGCAGTTCACACTGTACAGATGGATGAAACCACCACACTGTCCTTTCAGCAATATGGTCCATGTGGGAGACTGAGCCTGCTAAAAAACACAGATCAGCACCCACGCTGCTATGGACTTCCTCTGCTTTAGTAATTAGAGTATTTTCTATAGAGCAAGTAAAGCATACACATCATACATGTATGTAGTAAATACAGTATAACCTAGCTCTTAAAAAGAAGAAAGAAGTTGAGCTCTCATGAACACAGTGCCCGTTTCTTACACTTGTGAAGACTGGAACTTTAAAACCACCATGGATAGCACGATCAGGTTTCTAAACACTTCCAGGCAGAAGATTACCAGAGGGTTGGGTCATCCTGTGGCTGTGTAAGAATGGGGGCATTGCAGTGTGAAGGCTGCAGGGCCAGTGTGGGTGTCCCCCAGGGTTTCTTGGCTGCTGCTAGGAAAGCTGTGCTGTGTCAGGTTCCTTTCTGCAAGATGTAAATTGTCACGCTGGCTTCTTCGCAAAATGCCTGGAGCCTGAGGAATGAAGTTGTTTATTGTATCAGGAGCAGCATAAAATCATAATGGCTCTTGGAGGGAATGTTTAGAAGCTGCATTATCCTTTGAAAGGAAGATGAAATACAGAATTATGCCAGATGCTCTTAAGGATGTAAATACCCTCTTTTCAGGCAAAATCATTAAGCCCAACTTGCACAAGCTTTACCTTGGCAGGGTAATGTGAGAGAAGGTGGAAAAGCAGAGGTGCACTCATCCTTCCCGAGGTCCCCTGCATAAAGCATAATGTCATCCATGGAGTCCCCAGCATGAGTGCTAGATGTCCTGGGGTCACCACTGCTTATCCCATTGCTGTGTGCTTCTCCTCATTTTAATGAGCTGCTCCACAAGCCTTTTGTGCTCTTGTCTTCTTTTTCTAATTCTAAAATTATTAACTGTTTTTTTTCACAGGCATCTCACACTTCTTGTCAGGCAGCAGAGCTGCTGTGGGGATGCAGGCTCTGCAGTGCTGTTCCTGTGTCCGTGGGCCCAAATCTCCTCCTCATGTTTATTCTGCAGGGAAATGCGCTGTCCAGCTGTGAAAGGGTTTGTAACTGCTTTTCCTGGAGGTTTTCCTCAAGGTTTTCCTGGAGGTTTTCCTCAAGGTTTTCCTGGAGCTATGTTAGATCCTGTCTGGTTACTGAATGAGAGCTGGCACACTCTGTTCAAGCCAGCCTGACTCCCTCTGGAGCTGCCATGTAGTCTCCTGCTGGTGTCTCCCAAATGTCACCCCGGCACTGTCCCCAGCCGGGGGCAGCAGGGGTGTCACATCATGGGAGAGTGGCCTTCTGAAAAATCCCCTTACAGCGGTGCTGCGGGGACCTGATCTCCCCTGTCCTTCCTCTTCCCCCGCCTCCTCCTCACCTGCAGAGCCCGGTTTGAACGCGGGCAGCCCCTCGGGAGGACAAAGGGAGGAACTTTTTTGTCCAAAGCAGCAGAGCTGGGACATTAATCCACCCACCTGTCGCAGGGCAGCGCCTGCACAGCCGGGAGCATCCTCACCTCCAGGCAGCAGCCCCGAGGGCTTGGAGAAATCCCTGCGTGCGTAAGCACTAATTAGCGCTGCTGAAGGACTCGTAATCTCATTGAGCAACTGTTTGGGGTGGTGGGGGCAGCGTCGGTCCTGTTGGTACAACATACCTACATAACCACAGAGCGGGCATGCCCAAAATGCACACTTAAAACTCGGACTGTTTCTAGAATATCTAATCTGGAGTTTAGGTTGCGTTCTTGACTTTCCACTGTTAAACCTGTTAGGCTCCATCCAGTGACTCAGCAGGTCCTTCGCTATGTGTCTGCAGGGAAATGCAGCAGCAGCCTGTTTGCTCCAGCCCTGCTGCCAGTTTAATTTCTGTGCTATTTCAACAGCTCGAGACGATATTCCAGATCACATTTATTTGGGTGATAAAGTCGTTTGCTGTATTCTGAACACCTGAAACAGGGAAGACTTTGTATCTTTTCAGTGCTCAGTTCCAGTCTTTTCCCCAGCCAGCACTGGGATGGAGAGTCTGTGGGGCAGCTTCTCAATGCTTTTAAGAACTGAAATGTTATTACTGCTCCGGCATCCATATGCTGTCACCCAGAATCCCAGCCCCTTGCTCCTCCCATGCTTGCTTTGAGATGTCCCTGCACCTGCAGTGGTCAGAGGGAATCTCTGGAAGCAGGGAGCAGATGTGACTCATTTTGGATGTGTGTGGATGCAGCCCTGCTCAAACACGTGGTAACACATGCCCTGAAGCACTGGGAGCAGAACAAATGGCAAGAAAAATTCTGTCTCTGATTGAAATCCAGCATGGATCTCATTTGTGTGGCTGCCCCTTGCACGGGCTCATGAGCTTCGCCATCAAAACCTTCTTGAAAATTTCAGCTTTGAAGTAATATTGTCAGCAATGCAGGCTGGGGGGTCAGGGGCAGGAGCAGAGGTGTGACACTTGCAGGGCAAAGTCACTGCCCAGCAGCAGGACCTGGAGGTGCTCACAACTGATCACAGGCAAAGAATTCACTGTCAGTCATTAGTGTTTGTTTTGAATTAGTGAATTAGTGAATCTGCTCCTGAGCAGGCTTTGCATTCAGGGAGCTGTCACCCCTGTGCAGGAGGCAGGGAGTGTCCCTGGAGGCCAAGTCTGCTGCCCAGACTGTTTTTCTGAGGACTCTGAAGCTGTTGTTTACCTGCAGCAGGGCAGTGGAGACCACACTTGTTTCTACTCTGGAGCACCTCTCCTGTGAGGATGTGTGTGAAGGGGTCCCTGAGGCGGGCACTGGCAAGTTCTCCAAGCACTACTCTACCAAAATTTGGGGAGGGTGGGATTTGGTTTTGATGTGCTACCCATGTAGAGAGGCTGTGCTTGCCCTGAGGTTCAGCAGGGGCAGCCCCAAATCTTCACCTCTCACCTGCCTCAGCATGCAGCTCTGGGTGTATGGCTGTGTCTGCACTGTCAGGATGAACCACCGTGGCTGACATCCTCCTGCTTTGCTCCAGGATGAGTGAGCAGGAGCCTGAGGGGCCAGTGAGCTACACTTGGAATGAGGCATGTGTAGAGGAGAGCAGCCAACCTGTGCTCCTTACTTTTATTGGTGTGCCTTGGGGGGTTTGTTTCTGACAGATGCTTCTCTGGGCTGCAGGCGTTCATCAAGATGATTTTCAGCTGCTCCCATGTGGAAAATGTTGGCCTGAGTAATCCCACAGACAAGTAAATGGTTTCAGTTTGCCCATTTCCAAATGTCTTAGTTTGAGCAGAGCAGGTAGGTGGAGGAGATGGGCTGTGAGTAACACTGCTTTCCAGATGGTCCAATTCATCCAGGTCATAGGGATGATAAATGGGAATGCACTGTGTATACATCCCATCAACAACAGGGTATATGCAGTTACGAGGAGCAGGGCTCAGGTCTGAGTATTTTAATTGCCATTCCAAAGATCTTTGTTTGATGTTTTCCCTGTTTGAAAGAAGTATGTATGGCTAAATACCACCCATATTCAGAAAAGGTTTGGTTTGGGTTAAAACTGGTATGTGGAAAAAGCTCTTGGGGTTGTTCTGCCTGTCCTGGTGCAAAGGGATTGAGGGTTTGGTCTACTCACCCTTCGAAAATAAAGACTGGAAATTTAAAGAGTGATGGCAGATATTCATTTACTTGAACTAAAGGAATGCAATGGTGCAAGAACAATGGGCTAGCTGATGTCCATGAATACCTCTGAGCAGGGAATGGGAAGTCTCTGTCAGCAGTGTGGAACTCCAGGATTCTCAGCTGCTTTCTGGAGCTCTAGGTGCTCTTCACTAGCAGCATCTGGAGCTTCAACCTGAAACCCTCATCAGATACACTGTGCCTGGTTGACCCAAGTCCCTTCCAAACCTTATTTATGTATCCTTGGGATTTTTAAGCATTTCTCATGAGCTATCTTCCACATAAGAGCAGGGCTGGGCACTTGGCTGGCCAAGCAGTGAAAGAAGGAGCCAGAAGATACCAGCACAGGCCAAAGAGTTGGGTCTGTCTGGGGAAGGTTCGAGAGCAGTGCCCCCACCCTGTGTGTGTCTGTAGATATCCTGCACTGCCCTGGGGCTGACTGTGCTGCTGCTGGCAGCCTCTCCCCTGGCCTAGGGGTGGTCAGGTCCTCTGTGCCGTGGTGTTGCAGGAGATTGGGTCACGATCCTGCTGTACCTGTGCTTGACACGGCACAGTCACGCAGCCGATCCTGGTGGCTGTGTCACAGGGGCAGGCAGAGCTGATCCTCAGCTGCTGGGCAGGTGCACCACGGGCCCTGCGCTGCCTCCAGCTGACGGAGCAAGGGACAGAGCCCAGNCTGATGGAGCAAGGGACAGACCCCAGAGTGCTGGGCACAGAGCTCACAGTGCTGGGCACAGAGCTCACAGTGCTGGGCACAGACCCCACAGCACTGGGCACAGAGCCCCAGAGTGCTGGACACAGAGCCCATTAGAGCTCAGCACAGAGCTCACAGTGCTGGGCACAGACCCCACAGTGCTGGGCACAGAGCCCCACAGTGCTGGGCACAGACCCCACAGCGCTGGGCACAGAGCCCCATAGAGCTCAGCACAGAGCCCCACAGCGCTGGGCACAGAGCCCCATAGAGCTCAGCACAGAGCCCCACAGCGCTGGGCACAGAGCCCCACAGCGCTGGGCACAGAGCCCCACAGAGCTCAGCACAGAGCCCCACAGCGCTGGGCACCGGCCCTGGCACCGGCCCCTGCTGTCCCCACCAGGGACACGCGTGCCGGAGCCATGAAGGGCGCTCTCGCCCTCCCTCCGGCACCTGGCTCGGGAAGAGCCCCGTCGGGGCTGCGGGCCCTCACATCCCTGTCCGGGGTGAGCTGGGAGCGGCACTGTGCAGACCCAGGCACCGGGACGGGCAGAACCGAGCTCTTTTTCCGCCCTGGAGCGCCCTGCCCGCCCACCTGCCGGGGCTGCAGCGGGCGGGACGGGCCGTGAGGGCGAGGCCGGCCCGGGACATGGTCCCGGCCCCATGGAGGGCAGCCCCGGGCTCGGGGTGCGCCTGGAAGGGACCCGGCGGTGGGCGGGAGGCGGCTGATGTCAGCGCCATGGGCCCGTATCTGTGGCAACCGGGATAAATAAATAAATAAGGCGCGTGTGGCGGGGCAGGAGGCGCGCAGGGCGCTCAGCACAGCCCCGCTGAATATCCCTTAAGCGGCTTAGCTCCACTTTATTACCTGCGCGCCTCCGTGCTGCCGCCTGGCTCACAGCATCCAGCCCGCTCGGCGGCGACCCCGGGAGCCTCCCCCTCTCTTCATCCCTCCCTCCTCCTCCTCCTCCTCCTCCTCCTCCCTCCGCGGCTCTGGCCGTGGTTTGCTCCGAGCATCCAGAGCTCGATGCGAAGCCGCTGCCGGGCGGAGAATTCCGGCGGTGCGGCTCCNGAGAATTCCGGCGGTGCGGCTCCAGGCCGGCGGCCGCTGTCCCCATCCCCATCCCCATCCCCGGGCCGGGCGTGTCCGCAGGCAGGTGTGTGACTGCCCAGCCCTGCCATGCCGGGGGAGCTGTAACCGAGCCGGAGATGGATGGTGTCAGCAGCAACAGGAACATGTCTTACAGCAGATGGAGTTATAACAGGTATCGTCTGTCTCGGTTGGGTTTGTTGTTTTCTTGTTTTCCTGTTCTTTCTCCCTTCCTGATATTGGAAAACTGTCACGCTGTTTATATAAACCGAGATGCGGAGCCCTCTTCAGGGAAGCAGAACCCCTTGCTGATGCCGCTTTTCCAGTTTTGGGACACCCCGTGTTCCCAGTAACTCCAGAAGTGGGGTTTGATGATGTTTAGCAGGTGTTTGTCTGGAAACCAGGATGGGAGTTTCGCCCTGGGGTGGCCAGACTAGGCGTGCTCCCAGCCCTGAATGCAAATGTTTCCCAGGCTGTCTCCTCTGAGCAGGGCTCTGAGATACACTGATCACCTCAGCAGCCACCCAGACTCCTGAAAGGCAGTCTGTAGGAGCTGCTGCTCAACGCTTTCAACAAACATAAACTAAAGCTTGGTAAATGGAGATGGCAGGGAGCCAGGATGTGGCTAAAGAGTGATGTTTTCAAGTGAGCACTCAGCCTGGGTACCACAGAGCTGAGAGGGCTGAATTTGGTGCCTCTGAAATATTCCCACTGTGTTTCATGCCAGCATGTGTGCTTTTCCTCTTCCCAGAAACAGAAATTTATTGTAGCTTTAGTTTTGTTTTTATGTGATTCACAGCTGTAACTGACAGGTTCTTCAAGCCTAGATAAAAAAGAAAAAAGGTATAAACTTCATACTCTTTTCATTGCCTGTTTTTTGCTGGGTTTTGTTTTGTTTTGCCTGTGTAAATGTTACACCTGAAATGCTAAGAATAAGCAGTGTTAGCATCTCTCTGAATCACTACCACAAGCCACCACGGTATTCTGGAGAAATAGCCCTTGGAAGTGGTTTTCAGTGCCTAACCAGGTATTCAGCCTTGCCCACGCTCCCTGGATGTGTGGGTATGTATGTTTGATATGTGCATCTAGAGAGTTTCACTCATTTTTGGTGCATTCCCACTGCCTCAGCAGTAAAAATACAGATATACAGTGGTGCCAATGGAACAATATCTTATTTTAAAAGAATGTGTATGTGTTTATGCGTCTGTAAAACTGAGTTATACAACAAGCTGTGATTTTATGCTGCATTGTCCCACGCAGGATCCTTTCCATCTGATGCCACGTCCTCAAAGAGCAGCAGTGAAACCCTGAAGAGCTCTCTGTGTCCCATGCAGCCCAAGTTTACAGCAGTTTCAATATTCTTACCCTACAGGAAACAACCCAAACATTTCACACAAACTCCAATGGAGGTTTTCTCCCAGTGCTATCACCTTGTGATCTAACATTATGTATTGCTTGCAATCTGTTTCTCCAGTTTTCAGTCTTCCTGACTGAGCAGTTACTGGTGAGAGGTCATTGGCCTTCACCTGGGAACATTCTGCACTTGTGGGTCCACCCTGCTTGGCTCTCCTACATCATCTGGGGACATAAATACAACATTTCAGTGCCCAGGCTGTTTTTTTTGGTGGCCAATTTTCAGATTTGGGGATTTTTCCTAATAAATCCAACTGTGTACTCTATATATACGCACACACACATTTCTGTGAGGATGAGAAGTGAATCATGGCTTTTACTCAGTCTTCCTCTGAAAACCAGTGCAGAGTTGTTCTCTGAGGCTGAGCCTGCCCTTTCTCACCCATCTTGTGCCCAGGTTCCTGGCAGGAGAAGGAGTTAACTCTCTTTTATCCCAAACCCTGGTGGCTGATGTTTGCTTTTGGATCATGTCCCAGCTTTGGTCTCACTCACCAGTGGCCACAGGAGTCCCAGCTGCGCTCAGGGTGGCAGCTCTGTGGACAGCCAAGCACTGTGTGAAGGCCAACATCTTTTTCTTGGGAAAAAGAACACCCAGGTACTCCTCTTGTGTTGGCATCCATGAATCAGCACTGCAGGAACAGAGGGACAGGGCCAATGGAGTGGGTGCTGCCTCCCATAAACACAATTGCATCCGTAATTTAAAAAGAAATGAGTTATCATCTATGCTAACTAAGGGTTTGGCCTTTGGACTCCATAAGATGCATGTGTGGATTTTTCCCCATGGAAATGAGGGGAGCTGCTTGCAGGTTTGTATGGGGTTTATTTGACATCTGTTGTGTACCTCAGCATTTGGCCCTGTGATTGTGGTATTTCCTTGGGCTTGCTGCCCAGGATATCCACAGGTTGTTCCTGCAGATAATTTGTGCAACCAAGAGTGAGACCCATCACTTGACTGCAAAACTCAGGTGAGGGAACCCTGCTCAGCACAATTCCCCTCAGCTGCTCTCCCCCCACTCCCTCCCCCAGCTTAGACCACTGTGTGTGTGAAAAAGAAGCAGGTGCAATTGGAAGAGGCTCTTAATGATCATGTTTGGCATTTCCACACCTGGCTCAGAAAAGCTGGCCTTATCTTGTTCACATCTTTGCCTTCCTCCCATTTCAGTGCTTTTGCAATTCCCTGGTCACTCTGAACGTTGCTGGCTGAAAGCACAGGACAGGCAGCAATTTAAAAACTGGAGATATTTTGATAATCCTAGAAACACTTGGGAACTCTGAATTCAGATGGCTAACTTCTAGAGTAAAAAGAAAGCTTCTCTTTCACCTTCTGCCCTTGGTGACAAGTTGTTTACTGGACAGTTTATATTCAGTTTCTGTTTGATTTCCTTTCCTCTTGAGCATCACACTACCTGCTCATCATGCCTGCAGTCCCTGGATGTGCAGAAAAGCTCATCTTCCAGGGCAGAGTGAAACTTGTTCTCCTCCAGACTTTCAGTGTTCAGTGCTGGTGCATGGTGCAGGTTTTGGCAGCTGGGCTGGTGCCCATCAGCACTCCTGCTACCTCCCACCAGCTTTCTTTGGGAATCCTTGCTCCTGGAAGCTCCTTGTGTTGGTGCTGTCTGCAAATAGAGGTGGCAAGTGGAGGTTTTACCCAGTGCTTCTCATCATTCCAAGGAGGAAGGTGAAAGTGGGGAATGGTCTTTGGCTGCTGAAAGACTGAAGAGTCGTTTTCATTAGCTGGGACACTTGAGTCCTTCCTAGCACTCACAGCAGCTGGTGATCAGATTGTCAAATGCTTAAACCTTAACAATACCACCCAAATTTGACCACTGAAGGTAAAAATGGTGTTTGTGAAGGCTTGAGAGAGCTCTGATACCATTCATGTAGTTGAATTCCACTGAAGGCACAGTTTAGGACAGCGTGCAGAATTCAGTCAATCCATGGGAACAGAAGGCAAGTTTGAAATCAAATATATGGGCAGGTACTGCAGAATGGGGATCTGCAGTCCACATTTGGAAAATTTGTGCAAGGAGTCAGTGGTTCTCCATGATTTTGCAAGGTTTTCTCATGAATCAGTGGGCTGTGCTTATCTCTCAGGGCTAGTCCAGAAGGATTTCTTCAGGAGCAGCTGGAAGTTTTGCAGAAGGAACAGGTAACCTTCATATCATACCTATGCATGAGCAAAGATGTTTTTCTACAAAAAACCATCAAATCTACAAGCCACAGCAAAATACTCTTTTCTCACATCTCTTCCTGATGCTAATACATCCATGTTTTTTTTCCCCCCCTTCTCTCTCTGTTTTGTCTCCAAACTTAATTTCTATTTCTTTCCTGGAGGGCTTCAGTGCAGCCATCCAGACCTCAGTAATTACCACACTATGGTTTTATCCACCAGCATTTGGAAGTATATTTTGGGAAACCTACTCTCGGGATGTTTCAACTGTTGGAGACAGCTTGAAACTTCTTTCTATTGATCTATATCTTTGTTCTATTCTGAATATCAGTGTTGTTTTTTACTTCCATTTGAAGCAGCTATTTCTGGTTTTGCCTTTTTCTTAGCCTGTGTTGAAAAGCTGTGACAGTGCATCTGGGTCATGGTGTTGGAGGGTTTCGATCTTAGATCTTTGTTTTTGAAGGTTTTTAGACTCCTCTGCCTTGATTTTTCTGGGACATGCTTTCATCAATGAGTAAATAGGGGCTGTCCTCCAAACTTCATCTGAAAAAGTTGTGTTAGAGAAACTTAACTTTCTTTTTTCTTCTCTTCTTTGAAGAAGCATCTGTGAAATCCTGAAAGTTTGCTGAAGTGAGTGCACTTTAAACTACACCAAAGAGCAGCTCCTCTCTGTTTGCAGCCAAGCCACCCTTCTCTCCTCTGCCTTCTTGTGTCTTCATGTGTTCCCTCCTGGATGATACCTTTAAAGCTGTAATCACTGGACAAAGGATCTGGGAGGGCAAGAAGGGAAAGTTCTATGAGACAAAAGGAGAGGTAGAATCAGCCAACCCTCAAGTGAAGCCAGAATAAAACGTTCCTGTGACAGATACAGAAATCCTTATATGTTTATCAGCGTTGTGCATTTAGTTTGCTGGAATTAGGTTCTTTGTTTTTCTTTCGTAATAAAGAATCTTAATTTCAATGACATAGGAGCAGCTGGAGTTTGGGAGTGATGTTCCTTTCCTTAAGCCAAGGCACTAGGAATGACCTGAGGTGAGTTCACGTGCATCCTCCCAGGCTCAGGGTGAATGTTTTGCCTTGGTTGGCAGCACATCCTTGGAGTGTGTGAATTCTCCAGAGACTTGTGACAGCCTTGCAGAGAGGTGTTGGAGAGAAAACTTCAGCTCCCGCTTCCCTGAAGAAGAAATCTTAAAGCTTCTTAAACAACAGTAGCCTGAGAATATAGTTTAAACCTACTTGGCTTATGTACAGCATGACAATCCTAACAAATGTAATTTCTTCACTGTAAGAGTTGCAAGTACTGGAACAGGCTGCCCAGGGAACTGGCTGAGTCTCCATCCCTGGAGATATTTAAAAGCCATGTTGATGTGACACTTGGGGACACGGTTTAGTGGTGGACTTGGCAGTGCTGATTTAATGGTTGAATTTGATCTCCACGGTCATTTCCAACATAAATGATTCCGTGGTTGGTGTTTGGAGCAGTAATAGTCACAGCCAGCAGCTCAGAAGTGAGAGTGAAGGGTAAGTTTTTCAAGGAAAGTCACTGTTAGAGCTGGTCTTTGGTTTATCCATAGGAATGTTATATATCCAGGTCATATCAGTTAGGAGTTTTCAGTGAGAAGGAGACAATCACTTGAGTCTTAGCTTGCAATAAACATCGACACAAAATACACACATCTTTTGTCAGTATGGTCACAGATCCCTGTAAAAGTTCCAAGGTCTCTGCAAAGCTTTGTGCTTAAATCCTGCCTTCAGGATGTCTCTTGAAACATAAGGACAACTCAAGCAGTTCTTCAGGATAGAAGGAGGAATAGGAAACCAACAAAACTGTCTGTGAAGAGTGATGTACCACAAAAAATGCTGCTCTGGGTCTCTTACTAGCACTTTTCTCTTTCCTTGCTCTGTGGTCTTATCGCACGCTCCGTGTGAAATCCTTTTGTTCCCGTGTCTATAAGAGACATTACATGCCTCATCTCTGGTGCTGGGGCATGGAATTGTCACTCTCTGCTGTGCCTGGATCCATGCACAATGCAGGGAACACAGAGCACTGCAGCTCTGAGCTATCAGATACTCTTCATGCTCTCACTGCAGCTCTCAGCATTAGATTATGTCTTAGAGAAAAATCAACCACGGCACTCATTATCTGCATTATGATAAAGAGAAAACCTTTTCTCTCTCCAATACGTAATTTGTGTAAATGTCACTACTGATGGAAGTGTGAGGAGTAATGTTCATGGCTGAACACCAACAGAGATGGTTTTCCCCTGCAGAAATGAATCAGGATGGAGGAGCCATCCCAGCTGGATGTCCAGTTGAGATGACCAGGCTGAGTTCAGCCAGCAGCTACCCGTATCTGTAGAAGAGGGATGTTAGCCAGGGCTTGGATTTATCTGAAATGCTTGAATGGTGAGGTCAAGACCAGGGGAAGATTCCAAGAGCTTGTATGGAAACAGAGATGGTCCCAGAAGATACAAATCTTTGAAGAGCAAATTGTCAACAAATCAGCTCAAAATCAATTTCAAAAGTAATTCTTAAGTTGTTATTTGTCTCTAGAAGTGTACTACGTAGATGATCAGACAGGTAAGTCACCTTGCTTGAAAAAACCAATATTGTTTCCATATTTTATGAGCTTGCTGTGTTGTGTGTTTGACTCCTTTTATCCTGCTGGTGCTGTATTGTGTTAGGGTCCTGTTACTGTGACAAACTGCAGCACTGTGTCAGACATCCAGTTATTTACTTACCTGTTGGGTAAATGTGGCAACTTAAATTCCTCCACCAATCTGTGATCCTTAGGGAGACAAGATCATGCCCAGTTGTAATTCCAGAGGCAGTACTCTTCTGTTTTGGAAACTGTCCAGTTTGTTTTGAAGTTTCACTGTTTCATGCACCCCCAGCACCCTCCTCTTCCTCACTGTGCATTTCTGCTGCCTGTGAGCACAAAGAGCTGTTTGGAAGCTGGAACAGTTCCTCATGGCCCCTCCAGGCACTGATGTTACTGATATTAATGTTAAACTATTGATCTGTTCTTGAGGAATTGTGTGCAAGCTCACCTAGATTCACTCTTGTCTCCGCAGAGTTTGCTGGCAATCCTTTAAACCATATTTCTCAAAGTGAAACTTTTCCAACTTGAAAATCCTGCTCAAACATCTTCCACTGGGACTCCTGGAGTATCAAAGCCAATTCCTTGCTGTGGCTTTTCTAGATGTGCTCTCACAGGTAGTTCTGCAGAGCTGTGACCTAAAATCCTACTGAAAGCCAGGGAATTTGCTTGGTTGGTGAAAGATGCTGCCAGAGATATTTCTGAGGAAGGCTGGGTAAGGAAGAGGTCTGAAGGGACTCAGCAGGGGCTTTCAATCAGAGACTCAGCCCAGGAGAGTCTGGCTCCACACAGACTGTTTTGCCTGTCTGTAGGATGCTCTGGTTTCCAAGAATATAACTCCATTTTTGGTTCATGCCTCGCTTGAATTTTGTTCTTTTTTAACACAGTACTATCAAAGTACAGTTACATGGGCTTTCCCAAACTGAAGTTTCTGCTTAAAGTTAGTTTGTCCCTCCACCACATTTCTTTTCATCTTCGGTGGAACAAATAAAGCGCTTTGCTTCTTAGTATAATTTGGCTAGTTTTAGGAAGAATAATGAAACTTGGGCTTTGTAACAGGGTCTAGTAGAATGGAGTTATTATCTGGATTGTGAAACGGTACACTCAGAGCAGAAATGATTTTTTGGTGGGAAGGTGCAGATGAATCAGAAGCAGGAAATGAAGAGAGAAGCCAGTAGGGAAACTGAGAGCTGTTCATTATTGAACACTGTAGAGCAGGTGAGCTGATTTTTATATACATGTGAGGCAGTGCTGTGACCAAGAATGATGTGTGTGGTCAATGGACTTGATTGGGTTTATTTAAGTGGATCTGAGTAAATCTCAGAAGAGCTAAATTGCACAGTGTAGATTTCTGGAGGGGAAAACAAAGCAGCCTTCTAAATAATGAATGGTTTATAGCCTTGTCTTACTAGCTACAAGTGAGTAATAGGTAAATGCTGAGAGGGAGCTGGGAATCAGTGGGGTTGGAGCCAGACTCCAGCGTCCTGTGTGAACAGAAAGCTTCAAGGTCTTGGCAAGTATCTTTCCTTCCATGGCATTCTGTGCTTCAGCAGACACTGGTGGGTATGTGTCCCTTTCTCTTGGAAGCTGTGGTGTTGCCAGCTGTGGTTTTTTCCCCCACGCTGTGTTCTTCAGTGTGTACAGATGCCCTGCAGTGTTTTCCTCGTCACTGCATTACCCACATCACCACCACCTCAAATTTCCCTCCTCCTTTCACCTTCAGCATGTGCCATGTACGCTTCTCTCTCTGGCACGCACGGTTTAGCTTCTCTCCTTCTCAGAAATGCCTTGCATGTATTTAATTAGTGAGGATTTTGAAATTCAGTGTGGGCCACTCACGCAAGAGGCAGAGGAGCCAGCCTGGGCTATGAACTCTGCCTGAGGCCAAAGCCCACTTAAGTCCCTCCTTACAACCCTTCTGTTCTTCTGCTAATCACAGTAAGAGGATTAACTCCAGGAGTATGGCATGTTGGATACTACAGCCAAAGATGTTCATATCAGACTCTGGGCTATTTTCATTCACCCTTTTGCAAATCTAAAATGATTCCTGAAGCAGTGGGTGTACTGAGATCCAAGGCAATTTACCTGTGCTTGGAATGCAGGTGTATGGATAAAAAGGAAAGGAGCTTTAAACTAAAAAATAAGAACTAGCTTAAAATCAGAGCTGAGAATTAATGTCCCAGACTTGTTAAAAACCAGAGATTTTGTATCCACGCTCCACTTGTATTTGTATTACACTTGTATTACATGGATGTTGTTTGCTCTCTCTTATGAAAAATAATGAGCAACCACACAATATTATACTGCTTTTTTTTGATGTCTGAATTATACCTCAGGTGAAGGTGCACTCCTCCCATCAGCTCCAGCTTCAGGTGGGCTGCTCTTTGCAAAAGAGCTGAGGCTAAGCCACAGCTATTTATTTATTCATAATTTTTGGAGCACCTGGAGCTGAGCTTCAGTCTGACTAGAGGGATTATTAAATAAATCATCTCAAATATGGCATCATTAAGTGCAAATACACTGCTTTTAGCCTCTGAGACTGGGAAGGAAGGTGGTGATATTTTCCTGATATTTACTGTCTCTCCTGGGCATTAGGTCTTGGCTGCCTGCAGCCCCTCTCTTGTGCTCCTGAAGAAGTGAAGCCAGGATTTGTCCACCAGGCATCCTCCTGGACAGGCTGGGACTGCAGGCATCTCAAATGTGCCTGAGAGGGAAACTGAAGCTCAAATGTGGTTGTCAAACTCTATTTTGTTCACTGTAATATCTTTGTGATACATCATATGCATTTGATTCATTCACTGGGAAATCTGCATGGACTTACACGCGGTATTAAAATGTAATTCAAGTAAAAGATCTGCAAAAGCAGAAGCATTTGTTTTTCTTATCCCTTGCAGTGGGGTTTTCCTGTTGTCTTGGCTGTAGATTTGTTAACATGAAGCAATGAGATGCTGAGTTCAAAGTTAAAAGAAACCTTGCTCTAAGGGTGGGAGACAAGGATCTGTTCCCATCTTGGTACTCAGAAATACTCTTGTTTAGGTGCAAGCTTTCACTGTTGATTAACAAATGTGAGTGTTCTGCATGCTTCTCTGCCATCCCATGTGGAGCATTCCCACCCAGCCTGGGGAAGCTGTGCTGTGGGAACAGCCCTGGAGTGTGGGTGCAGGCTGAGGCTGAGTGCAGCTCCTGCCATGCTGAACTCTCTTGGTACAGGAAGCTATGCATTTATCTTTGACTCAAACTGGGGTTTTTTGGCATTGATGATTATCTTCCTGCTAGAAATCTCTCTTTGCTTTCACCTTGCCCCTGTTGAACTGTGGGATCATCTCCATGCTGTGAAGTGGGTGCCTACATCCCTCTCCTGTGGTTCTTATGAATCATGCCAAGAACAACACTGCAAAGAATATTGATTTGCATTCTATCCTTTACCTTCCTGACCCATTGTGTGGTCCAGACTTTGTCACAAACAGAAGCTGCTGGTATTTTTATGCATATATTCTTCTGATATACTGTGCAGCATAAAAGTGCTTGTGCCTCCAGCAGCAGTGTGATGCTCCAGCAGTGAGTGGTGTGAGCCTCTGAGTGTGTTTGAAATTCTGGCTTCTTTACCAGCAGCTGCTTTTTTTGTACAGTTGTAATGTCCAAGTTTACCTTTTTGGTGCCATCTCAGTCACAGCTGTACAAAAATTCTGAATTCTGTGTACAGTAAATGAAGTAGGAACATTTCAACGTCAGTGCTGGAAATATAGAGAATCCTTTTTTTTTTTAAGTTTTTCTTCACCACTCTTGTGTAGGTAGTTGGCAAGTCAGGGTAGATGACTTGGATAAGAATAGGTATGGAGAGAGGGAGTGAAAAATCAGATTATTTAGCAGAGAACAATACTAGAGCCCTTTAATGAGCCTCTTCTGAAATACCTCAGATTGAGTCTTTTAATATGGTGCAGAAATTATGCAAAAAGTTTTCTAATGATACTCGAATTGTGTCCACAAGTACTGTCAACTTTTTTCGTGCATAAGTTACCAGAGGTCTATAAGTTATAACTTATGCACCATTATAACTTAGGCAATGTCAAGTTTTTCTGTGCAGAATGTACAGCAAATTTATAACTATATTTTTTTAGGGGAGACAGCTGAAAACCCCATCCCTGTGCAATGAACAATTCAAATATATGCTCAGATCCTACTGTCTGTGATATGGGGAGACTCTTTTAGATGCTTGTTAGTCTGATTTAAAATTCACCTTTGCCTGGATGCTGTGCATGAGACTTTGCTAAATGAAAGAAAAAGAGCACAGGTACCAGGGGAAGATCTCACTGTAGAGGTACTGATTGTTTAAATTTGAGTTCAGCTTTGTTTTGGGGGCTGACATTTAACTACAGCCTTGTGCTCTCTGCCCTGGCCCCAGATGGGCTTATGAGTACTCTGGTCTATGGATGTAAAAAAAATAATCTATAATAGAAGACACAGAACATGGCTGAGGAAAGAAGTGTTATCCAGCATGTCTTAGGGAATCGGATGGCTGACATCAACCAGCCACCCTCCATCTTTTGCTCACCCATGTGTAGGAGGGATGTTCCTTATTGGATGTTGGAAAAGGGAAAGTCTCTAGAATTAGATGTTTAGAGTGAAGATCACTCCGTGACACCCCCTGAGAGCTGCCAGCAGGCTCCTTGCTCTGCCATCCTGTTTGTTCTGTTACTGGGAATGTCACCTTTTCTTTGATGCTTTTCAGACACCCTCTGGATTTTCTAGGAGACTTTTAGGGTTGAGCATTTTTTTCTAACCAAATCCATATTCTTGTCCCTCTGGCTGGAAAGGTACTGGTGCAGGAAATACCCCTTTAACCATACAGGAAGTTTAGACAGACAGATTGTTTACTTCCATCTCTTTCAAGTCCTCTCCTTTGTATTCTATTTTTTTTTTTTCTGCTACTTTACTGTCTTGTCTATTCTTTCCAGTTTTACTGCAGTTACATCCCTGGTGATGGACCATAACAAAAAAAACACAAATGGGTATTATTTTTGGTTCACCTTAACAGTGAACCAGACTAGAGAAAATGAGGGAGGATCTTCACAGCTTTTCACTTCCCTTAGCTATTTCATGAAGGATTGAACTGCCTTCTGTATTAAATCTGTGCTGCCTCAGTAGTGCATTATCTGACAGTTGGCCAGAGAAACATGAGCTGCAATTTTGAGGTATTTAATCACATTCTGAAATGATGTTATGGTGTGGTGGTCATGCAGTGAGAGCACAGCTCTGCAGAGCTGAAAGCCTTGCATGTGCAGGGTTGGGTGAGGCACCTCTGCAGCCCCAGGAAAGCCCAGATGAGCAGATGGAGAGGAGCCCTGCTGAGAAGGACTTGAGGAGACACGAGCCAGCAATGTGTAAAATGCTTGCATCCCAGAAATGCCCCAGATCCTGGGCTGCACCCAGAGCCCTGTGGGCAGCAGGGCAAGGAGGGGGTTCTGCCCCTCAGCCTGCAGGGCTGCATCCAGAGCTGGGGTCCCTGCACAGCAACGACATGGAGCTGCTGGAGCCAGTCCAGAGGAGGCCACCAAGCTGATCAGGGGGATGGAGCACCTCTCCTATCAGAAAAGGCTGAGAAAATTTGGATTGTTCAGTCTGGAAAATAGAAGGCTTTGGATGACCTCATTGTAGCCTTCAATGCCTGAAGGGAGTCTGTAACAAAGATAGAGAGGGACTTCTCACAAGGCCATGTAGTGACAGAAAAAGGAGGAATGGCTTCAGAATGAAAGAGTTGTTTTAGATTGGATATTTGGAAAAACATTTTTACTGTGAGGGTGCTGAGGCACTGGCAGAGGTTGCCCAAAGAAGCTGTGGATGCCCCATCCCTGGAAGCGCTCGAGGTCAGGTTGGGTGGGGCACTGAGCAACCTGGTCTAGAGGAAAGTGTTCCTGCCCATGGCAGAGGGGCTCAGAAGGACCCAACCCACTCAATTTCTTCTGTGATTCCCTGTATAGGAAATGATGTGGGCAGAGGTGTTGATGTCCTGCTTTTCCTCTCCCCCACTCTCAAAACACCTGTTACCAAAAGGTGGAGGGAATGGGGAATCTTCCTCCCAATTCCTACTTGTGAATTCAGCTGTGCTAAGCTCACGTAGCTCCCCTGCCTCAAAGCCTGCACGTGCATTCCTTTTTTCCCCTCTATCTGCCTAAATATGTCACATTCACCTGCCTTGATCAGTGTTGCAAGACAGAATTCCTTCCCATTTTAAATTAAATAATTTCCAGAGCTCTAGTTAATGGAATAAACACATCTTCTACTTGCTGGCTTTAGACACTCATCAGAAACAATATTTTCACCTCAAAGTGAAACTCCCCTGGCATTTGCATCCTGAAACTCTCAAATTTCAGGTCTAGGACCCCCCAAATGCCCGAATTTGAGTTCTTGAATCCTGAATTTTAGGTCCTGACCCCCCAAATTTTGAGGTCCTGACCTCAAATTTTGGGATACTGACCTCCCCAGTCTCCTCAAATTTCTGCCCCTCCAATCTGATGTCCACACCTCCCTGTATCCTCAAATTTAGTGTGTTGAATGCCCAATATAGGGTCCAGGACCTGAAAATTGGGCAGTTTTGTAGGGTCCTGGACCTCTGAACTCCCCAAATTTTGGAGTTCTGACCCCAAATTTTGGGGTTCTGATCCCTCCAATTTTCTGCCACCCCCAGAGCTCCCCAGTTTGAGGTCCCAGCCCCCTAACCCCCAATATTGGGGCCCAAATCCTCCCAAATCCCAAATTTAGGCTCTTGAATCCTGAATTTCAGATCCTGATGCCCCAAATTTTGATCCACAATAGTGTTGGTGGATTAGAGGGCAGGCAGCTCCTGGGACATGTCACAGCCACCTCTGGAGCTGCCCAGCAGAGCTGCCCGGAGACTTGGGAAACATGCTTTTCTGTAGAAAATGGACTTTCCTTCACCCTGCAGCTGCTGTGAAGCTGTGAGGAGCCCAGCCTTGGGCAGTTCTCCTGCACATTTCCCCCCATTTTGGGCTTGTTTTAGGAGCAAGCCCCGAGTTGGGTTACCAAGAATAAGTGTTACCAAGAAGTGTCACTCCAGAGTGCTCAGTCACTCAGCACTGAGCCCCTGTGGCAAAAAATAGCTTTATGTAGATTGCAGGAGGTACTGAGAGGAAGCTGAATCCCCTGAGGCTCTTGTAGGAGGGGGAATGAAAAGGCTTTTTTGTCCAACTATGTCATACTCATGCAGTCATGCCAAGGCACAGTGGTGCACTGCTCCTGCTTTCCAGAGGCCTCCAGGTGCATTGTTTGTCTCCAAAAACAAGATAGCTGCAAGTCAGGGTGACAAATGACAGAGCAGGCTTTCCTCCCTCCCTGCAGGTCAAGCCCTTCCAAAGAAGAAAAAGGAGGCTGCTGACATGGAGCTGGGATTTCTTCCCGAGACCTGCCAGATCCAGAAACTTTTTTTTTTCCCTCATTCTGTGCATTTTTTTCCGATAATAGAAACTGTCACCTGTAATTGAGACTATCACATTGAAAAGTGAGAATGGTGCAGAAGTGTACATAATTTAACTTATTCTGAGCCTGCTCATCCCCCTTGCTAAAACAGACAACATCTTTAGTAACCCTATCCAGTCCTTTCCAACCAGCTGTAGGTTTTCCTATTAAAACATGGCAAATCTCCACCGCTTAAACTGCAGAGGGAGGGATGGTGGACTCTGGGTTGCCTCCTTCAGTTTGAGCTATGCCTGTTATCCTTAGTGGTCATGGAGATTTGCCTCTTCATTTTAAGCACAGAGCAGTAACAGTGCAGGTGGATGATGCTCCATCTTAATTTGGCAGAGTGACCCCAGCACAAACCTCGATTTTTTTAAACATGTTTTTTAAAATGTTGTTACGTAACTTAGGGTCTGTGTCCAGTGAATTGCAGGTGGGATTTGGGGAAGTTTAACATGCCTGTTCCTGTGTGTAACTGCAGATTTGTCTGACTGATGTTGGTAAAATGCCATTCCTTTCCTACACCATGCACTAAAGAGCTGGACAGATAAAATAGCCAAACCAACCATTTTTCATGGGTTTATTGCCACTCTGGTACCTATGGCCCAATAAAAGTTTTTCATTAGTCCTCCACAGGGTGCAGATTTATTAGAGTACCATTTTCTTTGTTGAGGTTTCAGTGTGCTCCAGATTTCCAAGAAATGGTCCTTGAACTCCAGTTCAGCACTGGCTGCACGAAAGTTGTTTGTTACTAAGTCATTGTGAGGAGGTGGAGGACAACTCACATTCATCTTGTAAATCCTTTTGATTTTGTAAATGCAAAAGGCAGAAAACTTGAAGCAGACAGAAGGAGCACGGCATTAAATTCAAGGTTTGGTGGCATTAACAGAAATGCTACTTTATCATCCCAAAATCATTAAGATGCTTCTGAGATATTTTTTCAGTTCCTCATCGAGAGGAATGTGAAATGGCTTCTGTTATTAGCAGTTATCTTTTATCATAAATATGTCTCTAAAGGCACCTGGAACTGCTTTCCAGATATGCATTCTTTGGTGTTTAACAGCAAACTGATGAGATGCTCATTGCTTTACTGTCACTAATTAGGTAATTGCTTCATCTGGGAGATATGATGCTTATTTTTCAGATACTTGATTTTTCAGGTGAGTTGGCTTTAAACCCAGGTCACTTGAGTTCACTTTTTTAAACCATGGTTCAGTTAACAAGTTTGCAAGTATTGGTCTTATTTTTTATGACTAATTTCCTGTCCTGTTATGATTGACCTGTGATTTAGGCAGAGCATCAGTCTGCTAAAAAAATCCAGATATATTTTTCAAATTCTAACCATGGCATATTGTGAGTGAGCTTAGTTGATTGATCTTCGTAATTCTTGATATAAAAAGCACATTTAGGACTAAAAAAACCCTCCAAAACCTAAGTTAACAAGAGATCTAGCATTTTAAATGTGTAGGAAGTTGGTAACATTCTGGCTGAAGTCTGAAAAATTCCCAATCTGTTTAAGAAAGCACTGAAATCCCTTGATATCCTGAAAATACTGCATGCAGCTCTTCATCCCTGTGTCATTCCTGATGCTCTGATAAAGAAAAGCTAAGCCTGATACTTGCACACGTAGATTGGAAAGGAGAAATACAAAAATAGGCACAAGTCCTCATGAGAATTGAGAACATAACAATTCCCCTGGGCTGTGACACGCAGGACAAATGGTGTGGCTGATGCTGTGCTCAGGCCTGTGGAGCCTGAGGTTGTTTGGTTGGTGAGAGATCTTGTTGTGTTTAGCTGGCTCTTGCACCCCACTGGACAACAAAATAGACAGGAAAATTATTCATTAATTAATTATTCCCCCAGCTCCTTGTAAGGGAACAGCTGAGCCCTGATGGCCCTGCTGGTCAACTTGTAATGGACTTTGGGGAAATTAAAAGTGATTTAAACTGGATCCTTACACCCAAATAATGATAAGAGATAAGAAAAATTGTGGCAAGTGAGGCTAAACTAGAATGTGACAGCATTTCCTAATTGCATAGGAAAATGTTTCACAAAGCAGCCTCTTGCTCACATTAAAAACCAGAGGCTTCAACACCAGAAGCTTCAGCGAGTTTGTGCAGTCCCTCAAGAAATAAGAAAATTTCAATTCAAAATCTCCATTGGAGCAGGATAGAACAAAAGAACAAAATAACTTTAGGGCACTTTTAAGCAGGGTCATGCTGGAATTTAGCAAAACTTGTCAGAGTTTATGAGAGAGCAGAATAAACCAAAGGCCTTCGTCCCAGCTACAACCCAAATCATCCACATCCTTAAAAGAGTTAAAATACACTTTAAAATGCAGAAAGATGGTCAAGCAGAATAAATGGGTATTTTATTTGATTATGATTGCACTGCTCGAAATACATTGGGGAAATGAATAATTAATATCTCATAAAACTGCCTAAATTTGGAGGGGAAAAAAGTTCAAATATTTTCAAGGGCCTATAAATTAGTTAAAATAAAGGATGACTACATACTACTGTGATTTTCCTCCCCTCTCCCTACATATCCTTCCATACATTTTGGGCATGTATTTTCTTAAAGTGCAAGTATTCTAAAATAAAACACAGTGGAAGAAATGTTTAAAATTGGAAAGAAACACAAGTGCCTTTCTCCATCAGGAAACGGAGAGCAAATTCTACATGAGTAACACAGTGAACTTCCTCCCACGTTACATCAGTGATATCCCCCAAAAGATGGTGACAGTGTAAACAGAGGATGCTGTGTACAAACCATAAAAGGGCTGTACACATATTTTATGGATTCCTATCATGCTGAGACAGGATTATTTCTTTAGCCAAATTATTATAAATCTTTTTTCTTTCTCTGTGTGGAGTAACCATACTCACATTTTTGATGTGGGCAAGTACAAAGCCACTTTGGCTTTCCACATACCCTAGTGGAAGATTTTTACCCTTTTACCTTGCAGTTTTTGGGTGTGGCCTTCCACGTCTGCTGGCTGGATGTGCTGTTTAGCACATCCCAGCTATGGCCAGAGATTGTTGCCCTGACAATTCACTGCTGCTGAATCAGACTTGTTGTCTAGGCAACTGCCTTCAGCTGGAAAACCATGAGTTAAAAAGCAGCATATTAACAGTGTGAGCTCTCCAAGGGTGGCCTCATCAGCACTCAGGGCTTCTCCTACACCTCAGTCTTTCCAGGTGTGTTCTGTGAAGGTGCAGTCCGAGGGCATGAAGGGGGATATGGCATCAACAAGGACTGGCAGATGATTTAGTGCAGTGGGGAGCTGCTGCCTCCTGCAGCGGGGAGGGGCGGGTCTGATCCCTGGGCAGGGGCTCCAGATCCCTCGGGAGGATGCAGAAGGTGGAGTGGGAACACTGGCTGCCCTCTTGTGCCCTGCAGACGTCTGGCATTTCACTAAATGATATAAAATGTCAAACTCTTTCCCATCTGTTAAAATTTCTGTGCTGGGCAGAGCAGCCTTTTTAAAGGTCCGGCACAGACAAGGGAGATGCTTTGCCAGCAGCTGGGCCTGACCCATGGCTGTGCTGTCATACTCCTGAGGATTATAAAAAAGAGGGAGAGTGACTTCTGACATGGGCTGAGAGTGATAGAAGAAGAGGGAATGGTTTTAAACTAAATGATGAGAAAATAAGATATCAGGAAGAAATTCTTTGCTGGAGCTCCAGCACAGGTTGCCCAGAGCAGTTTAGGCTGCCCCATCCATGGAATTGTTCAAGGACAGGTTGAATGGGGCTTTGAGTAAATTTTTTCTGCCTTTGCCAGGGGCTTAGAACTAGATGATTTTAAGATCCCTTCCAACCCAAGCTTTTCTAGGATTGCCGGCAGAGTTCTCAAAAAGAAGACAGAAAATGCTGTTTCTAACATTTCAGTGCAGATGCAGGCACCACACTGCCTCTGTACAGTGCTTGGTGGCACCTTCCAGTGCCAGTCTTGGGGTTACCTTGGTGTAAGGGAAGATCACAGGGACACAAAGAGATTTCCTTGTTCTTCTTTGATGTATACACATTCAAAAAAGGTTACAAATAGCCTAGCTGCTTCTAACACAGCAGTGGCAAAGTGGCTCACTCAGAATCACATGAAATTAGCTCTGACATGAGAGTTTCATTGCAGGTGCTTTTGAGTGCACAGCTGGGCAGCTGCAAAATAGCATGAGCCAGGAGTACTGAACCTGGAAAATTCACAGTGAATGTGCGTGTGTTTATACTGGCCTTTGGCAATTCTGGTTTTACACAATGTGCCAATGTGCTGAACTGATGGGGTAATCATTTCAGGAATTTGTGTAAGTGATAGAAAATAATTACTTCCCTCTCCTGAGTCAGTGGCTATTCTGAGGGTGTCTTTATCTAGCTGCGTGCTCTACCTGGGAGAGTGCAACTGTGGGAACTGCAGAGGGTCTGTGTGAGGGAATTCATGGAATGATGGTGTGAAGCAGAGCTGCTGGGGCAGAGAATGCAGGTAAAGCCAGCAGGGTAAGGAGAGAAATACAGGAAGATGGGTAAGCAAGAGAAAAAAAAAAAAAAAACACAACCACATCCAGCATCCTCTTGTAGAGGTTTAAACACTGCTTCCTCCCTGGAGTTGCTCCATCTCCAGGGCCTCAGGTCTTTACTTCTGCCACTTGTAAGCATCAATGGAATGTAAAAATTCTCTTTTTTTAAGAATTTTCACTGCCTACTGAGTGAAACTTCTAAGCTTCTGTTATGCTTTGCCCCAGTTAATATAAAGTGATCTCTCCAAATTTATGCGAGATGTCTGCTATCTGCATTTGTGTTGAAAATCTGTGTGGCCACACAGACACTGTAGTATGAGCCTGAAAAGAGAGTCATAAAAATGGAGAAAAACATAGTCTTTGGGAATAGAATAATAAAATCATAGAACAGTTTGGGTTGGAAGGGACCTCTAAAGTCTAGCTGATCATGTTCAAGCCTCCTGCAATGAGCAGGGACATCTTGAACTAAATCAGGTTGATCAGAGCCCTGTCCAGCCTGGCCTTGCAAGCTTCCAGGGATGTGGCAAATAAAATATGACCACAACTAATCCCTGTAACAAAGGCTTCGATGCAGACAGATGAGGTATATTCCACATAAACCTGTAGAAATTGTTACCTGAGACCTCTGAGGCAGAACAGGTTTTGCTGCTGTGCTTCTACCAGAGCCATCAACAATCTTGGCAGTTCTAGTTTCCTGCTGAAATTGAAATGTTTTGTGGAAATTGATTAATTACTGCTAATAATCTTGACAGAATGCTGTCAAAACATGTTGTTTTGATTTCTATGGAATATAGGAAGCAAGTCAAAATGAATCACTGCTGCTTGAAACAGCAAGTTTTGGCATTTTAGATTTAGTTTTTCAATTCTTCATTAGAATGAGTTCTTAGCAAAAAAAAAACAAAAAAACAAAACCCTGAAAATTCTACAATAACAAATTTTTCCCAATTGATTCCATCACATAGTTTTTCTTTCCTTCTCAGCTTATATTTTAACCAAATAGATTCAATAAGAGAAAATTTGAAATGGAGATTACTGATGTGTGTAAAACCTTTATCCAAATGTACTATTAGCTCCAGACTTAAATTCTTAAAAGATGTTGGATATTTTAATTGATACTGAGGTTCAACATAGTATGTTTATCACATTTAGGGGGGGAAATAATCATCCTTTTTTGGTCACACCTACTGAAATTTTGGAGGGCATTCCTAGGAATGTGCTGTGCCTAAAATGCTGAGAAAGATTTTAATTCTGCATTTCAGAGATACTCAATTCATTTTTCTCTAGGAAAAGATGCTACAAAGGACCTTCTCAAACATGTTGCTGATTTCTCTATGAGAAAATGTGGCCAGTTGTGGCACAGGACCCTGTGCCAGCTGTGGTTTCCTGATGTACTACAAAAGGATTCATGGGATCTGAAAGGAAAACAAAGGGGGTCTCCTCTTTTCTACAGTGAAGTGTTTATTTTGTAATTAAATCGATGCAGAGGATTGATGCAATTAATATTGGAAGAGATGAGGAGGAGTGGTAAAATCTAATTATGGCTGGGACTGTGTGAGTAAAGTGCAGGGGACAGCTCAGGACCTGCACCCACAGGCACACGGGGAATGGCTCTTTTTGGACAAATCCAGGCAGAACCAGCTTGCAAGTTTAAAAAATTTAGTTCCTTGTTGAACTCAGCAGGTTCAGGCTCTCCCTGCTATTTCAGAAATTTCTTCCCTGTTGCACTCCTGTATAAATACTCCCCTGTGCCCAGTGCCAGATTTCAGCAAAGACCGGGAAGTGTAACACGGGGTCTGTCAGAATCTCCTATGTTCAACAACAAAAGATATTTCACATATTGGAATGGTGTATGCACTATACATCAACAAATACTGGATTTTGCAAAACAGAAAGTGAAAAAGGAAATGGTTGGCTTATTCCACTGAGCTGAAGTCCGTGAAAGAAGATTGTTTATTCCTCTGGGCATGAGGAAGCATTTTGTGCTGATTTGCTTCAGGCTTCTGAACAAAAATGACAGAACCACCTGGGTATCACTTTTTCTTAAAAAAAACACTCCATGAGAAATAAGAATAATTTATGACAGCATTTAATTGTAACTATAAACAAGATTTATTCAGCAGCTTTACAGCCATTTGCCTTTTAAAGACATTTTTGTATCTGTAAACATCTCAATCTGTTTCTGTGAACCGTGAAGTTCACTCAGCATTTCCAGACTTCTCACGCAGGGCAGCTGAAGAGGCCAAGCACAAAGATATTTGAAATATGACTGTGGCTCATGCAGGAAATCTGCAGGCATGGCAGGGCAGGTATGTTATCAACATGCTGCCTGATGCTTAGCATGCAGACAAATGAATCCAAACTCGCTTTCTGCTGGCATTAAATGGGTGAGGGAGCTCTTCTGGCCCACTTCAACAAATACTCTGGCATTCTGCATGCTGTACTGAGGATTAGGATAATGTTTGTCATTGAAATCATAGCAGCCATTATTATTTACATTCTGGAATTGATTTTCCCAGTTTCACTTCATTGCTTGACAGCTTTATTTATTTTTTAGTTCTCTGTGTTGTTTTCTGGAGACTAATGAGAAATGTGATTTTTCTGGGTTAGTGTCAGTGTGAATTATTCTAAAGGAAATTTAGGTGTAGAAGCATAACTTGCTGGATATTGTAGTCTGTCAGCTATGTCAAGTTGCAAAGTGGGATGCAGGAAATTTTCTGTACATAAAGTGAGAGGAGGAAATATTCTAAAATCCAGTCTATAGTTTAGGACAACACTAATTTGTGTTTTCTGCACATATCTAATGCAAGACCGTTTTAGAAACTAAACTAACATGAAATATAATCTGCATTCCCTACAAAATTAAGATGTTAGCACCTCTATTAATAGGGGATAAAATGAGATGCCATATTGAATTATACCAAATATTTAATATCCATATTTTGAATCTCCTTATGCCTTCAAACCCCCCCACAGTGCTCCAGCTGCAGAAAAGCTCACTTATTGTTACAATTCAAGTAAACAGCACTTGTCATTATAGGCAGATTGTGCTGCCAGAGAGTTTTTAGCTGGAGCATTTGCCACTTTTCCTAGCAAAGTTTGGTTTTGTGGCAGTCAGGAGGTGGTTGAGGAAAGCAATCAGGCAGCTTGGTGCCTACCGGTTTATGGCAGCCCTGTCTGTAAAGCCCATTGAAACCCACAGGGTGTGGAGGGAGGAGGAGGGAAAAGAAGGAAGGAAGGGACTCTGTGAGGTCCGAAATTGTCACTATTGTCAGCTGCAGTGAGTCCAGATCCTGGCATCTGGGAGGGGGTGTAAGGGGCTACTTGTTTTATTTGGGATTCCAGGCAGTTACTCTGAATATTAAAAAAACCTTTTTTGTGTCTAAGGCTGTTAAAAGCAGCATTTTGTGCAAATCTCAGCTCAAGTAATTGAAAGGGGATTTCTCCCCTCATTGTTTTCCCTTGGTATTTTCAGAAAGCATAATATTTGTGTATGAGTACATGCTCTCAAAGGGTTTGTGGGGTTTGCCAAGGTCAGTTTTCCTCTCTCATTTGGGGGGCTGGGAGGAAGAGAGAGAGAGAGAGCTCTACATATATTGAGTTTTTCCTCTCCTCACAGTTTAGTGTGTCCTTAAGCCTCAAACTGTTTTATAGTACATGAACTGGGAGTCAGAGCAAACCAAGCTAGTGGGAGACATGATCAAAACAAGGAAAAGGAAGTGGGTTTTTACACAGCAGGCAGCAGATGGGGAGCTGCTTGCCAGAGAAAGCTGTGGATGTGAAAGTTTGTCATATGGATCCAGGAAACCCTGAACTGAAAATATTTCAAGGCTGAAAAGAGAAGTATCACTTTTAATTTTAATATTTTTTTTTATTTATTTCAAGACATATATTTGTCTTGTTATTGTATTTTTTTTTTTCTGTATGTCCACGTTTGGTTGTGCTGCAGACAGGATGCTGAGCCTGGCAGCCCCTGGGTCTGAGCCTGCTCAGAGCTCTGCTGCTCTCCCTGCATTTCACACTCTGCACCCTTGGTGTTTCCATGGCTTTTATGGAAACAGAATAACTCCCCAGAGGTAGCTGCATGCCAGCATGTGCTGATGTAATCCCTCTGAGATGAAAGGAGCTCCTTAAGTAAACACGAAGTCATGTTCTAACCTAGCACTTGTGATGAGACAGTGAAATGATTTAGAGGCCAATAAATGTGAATAACTCCTGGCTAGCAGTTCTCTTGCAGTTATCCTTGCTTCAAGCAAACAAGAATTGTTCTCTGCAGCTCATAAATTCCCACTGAAATAATAATTGAAAGTGATAAGGCTCGTACCTGGAAATCTCTGTGTGGACAACAGAAGCTGCTCATTTTCTAGACATAAAGAAAGAGCCATTCAACATGTCAGAGTTGGGGAAGAAATAGAAACAGCATGGACAGAGAGGGATTCTATAGTGCTGGATAATCCATCTCCTTTCTAGATCCCTGTGGGCTTTTTACATGCCTCTATCTGCACCTTCACTTCCACCTGATTATTCCAATATCAGCAAGAAATAGGCATGAGTTGGAGACAGCACTTGTCCCAGAGACAACTTTTCTCCCTCTGTCCCCTCTGTTTGCTGTCTGGCTCCAGACCAGAACGATGCTCACTTTGTTGTTCAGGGCAATTCCAATGGAATTTGATAGCCCTGTATTTGGAGGGAAAGGAATTACAGCACTGCTCAGAGTCCAGCAGGATGAATTCTGCAAGGCTCTGCTCCCATTAATGGTTATTTCCCACTCATCCAAATACTTGTCATCGAAGTACTTTTGTCTTAAATCTCTGTGATTAACTATGTGTGCCATATATAGACAAAATGTGTTTATGATTACATGGAGCCTGGCTTGGCTTTCCTTTTTCTTCCATATAAATAGGGATGAGTGCATGCAGGCCAGAAATAGGAGCTGTCCCCTCATCTCGAGCTCCCATTGTGGCTGAAAAGTACCCAGGCACCTCTTTGACCATGATCTGCTTTTGATTTGGATTATTAGTGGTATTTAATCAACAGGTGTGTTTGCCTGACAAAGTCAGCAAACTCTATGCACAAATTGCTTTTCCAAAAAAATTAGGGACTACATCACAGCCTGATTGGATAGGCAAGAGGTTTGCTTGTTTATGTCAGGTGTTTCTCTTAAAGGACTGATGGTGGAGGAGGACCTCTGCTCTCTTCACAGGCATAGGTGGGATTTAGGGCATGTTCTTGTTTTTCTGGAGTAGGAGGATGCATCCTGAGGAGATTTCGGGATATCCAATATTAATCACTAGTTATGGTTCTGAGTATTTAAATAGACAACATAATAGGTAAATACAGTGAACAGAAGGAGTATGAGAGGGGGAAGAGAAGCAGCTCGAAAGGTAAGAATATTTGGAAACTTTTCTGGAGCCTTATACATGAGGAACATCTCCCTTAATCCATCACAGCAGAGCTCCAACAACAGGGAGAGGGGTGCCAACCGAGCCCTGAGAATGCAAAAAGGTGAATTGTCTTCGTGTTTAAAAGCCAAGAGGAAATTAGTATAATATTCCCCCTTCTGTTCCACTGTGATTGGAGTTCTTCAAAATGCTTCTCTCGCCTAGTGGGCAGGAAAATACCAGGAAATGTCTAACAATAACAAGACTTCTGTACCAAGCTGTTCCTAGCCTAGACATGGATGCATTAGTTTTTCTATGCTAATGTTGTTTAGTGTGGTAACTTTTGTAGGGACAAGAAATCTCAGCTGTGGGGTTCAGCTATGTTGCCCTCCACGCTTTAGAACTCACAAAGGTGTCTCCAACAGATCCGTGCTGTGGAGGGAGAGGAACAAAAATTAAGAATTGCAAAGTCATATGAGCACAGTCTGCATATTAGCACATCTTTCTGCCTCTGTGAGAACACCAGAAAAATATCTGCATTTACATCTTTTGTCAGGGCCGTGGCACAGCCCTTGGATCAGAGGCCAGCAAATTAATGAACTTCTGAATCACAGCCTGTGGGTTCTTCCCTTCTTGTCTCTGCTACAGAGGGCAGAGAGCTGAGCCCCACAATGTGAATCTGCTCTTTGGTGCTCACTGCAGCTCTTACAGGACAGGTCCCTTCCCACAGGTGGACAGGGATGTGATGTGTTGCTGCAGAACCTCTGCCAGCATTTAGCTCATGTGTCTCTCTCAGGAATAATAAGAAATTAAAAGTTGTGATGCCAGTAGGATTGTGGGTCAAAAAATCTGGGCTTCTTCAGCATGTGAGGGCATTTTCCTTATGCTGCTAAAGGCAAAAAGCTAATATTTGGAAGACCAGCCAGTCTTGAAAAGTTGCCTGATTTTACTTTTATACTTCAACACAAATTTTTCTTTGGTAAGTGTTCATTTGCTGTTTTCAAACACTACCTATACTTCAAATTCACCAAAGATTTGAGTAAATTACTGGAAAAATACCATGACATTGATCAAATTTGTGATATATTGGTGTTGCAATTGGGTGCATTCAGGTATAGCTGGGAAGAAATTGAATACCTCCTATGTTATTAGTTTAAGAGTCTACTCTCTTGGCATTAAAAACAAATCTAATTCCCAAACTCTTTTTACCACCCTTTAATGCTGTTATTGATTTAGTTCCTAGAGACTGGATTGTTTTCATCTTGAGAGTGAGGAAGGGGATTTCTTTTTTTAATATTTCACCACTTTTGAAATTGAAATATTGGACAGATCTCATTATGTCAGCAGAGAGAGCTGAGAGTTATTTTGAAGAACACACATAAAAATTAGGCTTTTTAAATGGAAGGATGTAGGTATGTATGTATGTTCTCACAGAAATATTATGCTGCTGTCTTAATGCCACCCAATGAATCCTGGTGTAAAATTTAGGCTCAGTTCTCAGACACCTGAGACAAAGCTCTGAGTCTCGTTTGTCTAAAATCCTGCCTAGGCCTGGCTGAGAGAACTCTGAGCAGATGGGGGAGGCTCTTCTCTGATGGGGAGCCACTGAAGAATGTGAGTTCTGGCAAAAATATGTGATAAAACGCAATGATTCCGTGATGGCAAAGGTGGGGGTGCACCCAGTGTCCCCCCAGAGGAGCTGCTGGCATGGGCACAGCTGTGAGCTGGTTCCTGGTCAGCCACCCCTGCTTGGTACCTCTCAAGTTCAGCTCCAATAACTGCCCACACGGGCATGAAAATTCACATCCTCTCAGCTCTGCAAGCTCAAATAAACACCCGAACATGTTCAGGGGCAGAGCAACACTCTGCCGTGTTCTGGTAGGGACAGAGTGGTGCCTGTGTTTACAGGTGGCTGCTGTCTGTCATCAGGGAAATTTAAATAATTTTCTCCCCACAGAAATTCGTGTGTGCTACTTCATTTACATTAAGCATTGCAGACAACCATGGAAATGACCTTTTTTAATTTTGTTAGTCAACTTCAGTAAACCTAAGCTGGCAAAACACCTGCTCTAGCTTGATAGCAACGAGAATTTTACAAATTCAGCAGTCAAGTTGTATCAGTGCTTTTCCCTTGGTTACAAAATACACACATTTGGGAATTTGCTAGCAGAGAGAAGCAGGAGGAGCTGAAGCATAGCTGTTCATGTTCAGGGCAGCAAATCAGGGACAAAAATTTCTGAAATACAGGTGGTGTCAGCAGGCATTGGGTGGAAAGAGGCTGCAATGTTGGAGGGAGCAAAGATGGAGGATGAGCTCACCACAGAAAGCAAATGGGTTTCTGACCTGCTACACCTTAAAGCACGAGATTCAGGGTATTCCTAAAGCAGGGTCAAACGACATAAAAAGCCCAAATGTTACAGATGCTGATGAAGCAAACAACCATTAAGTTTCTGGTATATTTCATCCCTGATTCCAGTGTTTTCAGGACAAAAGGCAATATATAGCAGCTGAGTACCTGTCTCTTCATGCCCTTCTGAAGTAACACAGATGTTTATTGTAGGGCTGTTCTGCAGCCAAATGCTCTTAGGGCTGACCATGCTTTGTCATGCTCCTTAAATTAATCCCAGCTGAACTGGTCAAGACCAGTAGTATTTATTGGAAGCAGCTGAGGGGGTGAGTCTTTCTTTAGCTGAAGAAGAAGAAGAAGAAAACACACACCTGCTCGGCAAGTAAACTTTATTTCAGCTTGAACCTTGGGATAATCTTCTGTTTGAATTGTGACCTGACTGCAGTCACTCTGTAGCTCTGATCAGATGGGTGTGGGTACTTAACAAGTATAATTTATATAGCTGAGAAATGGTTTTGGAAAAATAGGGAAAGGAGACTTTTATCAGAAAATGTATCTTGGTAGCTCATTTACACCTTATCTCTGAGGTTGCTGTGATGTCAAGGAATGTTTTTAATGCTCAGGTTGGTACATAAGCTGCAGTGAGCGACCTGCCCTAAATGTATGCCTCAAAAAAGAGAGGGGGTTTGGGGATGAATAGTTTTATAGAACAGCTCATGTTTCTCAGAATGGCTGTGATGTTGGGCTATATCCTCTTTCAGAAATTGTGTGCAATCTCTTGTGGAACATGAACTCAAGAAATATTGTCTTATACAATACTATTGATTGGAAAAATACTTAAGCAGCAAAAGTTGTAGAAGAGGACATGGTTTTGCTAGACAAGGCATTGCTGTTTTCATGAACTTACTGCTTAGATCTTTTAGAGACTGATTTATCTAAAGGTCTCTCCCCTCTCTCTTGTCTTAATTTCTCTTTGCACAGTGAAGCTATTTTTATGTCACTGTGAGATAAACTTGTTCAGATCTGTATTTTTATCAAAGACTGATGTTGGTTAATAAGCACAGCAGCTTCCAAGCAATTTCTATTTCTGGTTATCTAATGGGTATTACCTAAGTGAGGTAGAAAAGCACTGCCAAGAGGGAAGTACCCCAGATGTAAAAGAGTGTTTGCAGCTTATGTCAGAGAGTTGGTAATTTTTGCTCTGTGTATTTCAGTGCTTTCCATCTCCTGAGCTGTATGAAGCACAGAAAATACCTCTCACTGTTAAATGTTGCAGTGCTGGTGCTTATGAATCAGCAGTGGGTTTTTGTGCTGTGCACTCGTGTGGCAAAAGGCCTCTAGTGAGGTCTGCAGGAGCTGGGCTTGTGATTAATGGCTCTTGCAACTCGAGCAGGGCTGTGGATGTCATTACAGCAGCATGGTAATGCTGCATGCAGACCCTGTAGTGTGCTGGAGACCAGCACAACAAACAGCATTTTCTCATCAAGCACTGGAAAAGCAGCCCTTAGCAGGAGGGTGGAAAGCTGGGCATGCCTGCTATGGTGTGGTGCTTTGCATCCCTGGGGCAGGAAAGAATTTCAGGAAGTTAGCCTGTCTTGATTCTTTGGATGAAAGTACTTGACTTCTGTGACTTTGAAGCTCCAGTTATGAAAACATGCAACACTTCAGGGTGGTTTTTATAGCTGCTCATCTGAGAAACATCTGTCTTTAAAGGCATTCTTATGTTCTAGCCTGTGGTCATTACCAAGTGGCACTCTGCAGTGTAATGGTGATTCAGAAAGTTTCCTTTGGAAGGTTTCAACCTTCTGCTACCTGCCCAGCAGTGAGACTGGGGGAGGATCAAGAAGAATTTATCCTCCTGTACCTGGTGGTGCAGAAAGAGGGATTGGAGGTGGCTGCTGCCTTGTGCAGGTTCCTAGTTGGGTGGAGAGGAAAGGTGCAGGAGATGGTGTCACCAGCTGGTGGGGAAATGACAATGGGTGTTTTGTATCTGAGTTTTTCTGGAAAATGAATTACAGTGGATTGCACAGAAGGGCAAGGCAGAGGGAGTAAAGGCAACAGGGAGGGGATGATAAATATAGGCAAGAAAAACAGAGATGTTGAAACAAACAGAGAGAGAGATAAAACTAAGCTATTTGTTTACAGGTATTCCCTGGTATCTTCCTGGTTATGTGGTGGGCTTTTAGTCTGTTTTGCTTTGTTTCTTCCCCTGCAGAAGCTGAGCTGGCTTTGCTCCCTGTCTGATCAGAGCTGTCTCATGGTCCCACACAACAGTGGGCACAGACCCTGCCCTGGCCCTTGCCCAGTGCAGCAGCCCTTGTCCCACTCCTGTTGGAGTGACACCCCTGGCTGCCAAGCTACAACTGGAATTCGTCTTACATTCCAAAAAGAGAAAAAGTATGTGAGAGTTTGTCACTTGAAAACATTAAAATGTTACTTAAAATCCTCACAATACAGTAATCCATTGCAGGAGATGGTGAAATCAGTCTTCAGCTCTGTTTGTCTTCTGCAGTTTGGCTATAATTTTTTTAATAGTCTTTTCTAAAGTGAAAACCTCCAGGTATCCATTCTTTGTTTATATTCTTAGAACCAGACCCCTATAAACATGATACTTTTGCTGATGTTTGCTGATCTCTTTGCTTACAAAATCAAATTCTCTATTTCTTTCTTTAGCTATCAGAGTCAATTTTTGGCATCAGAAATAATACTGTCTCTGTCAATATTACTAGGTCAAGAAAGAAGTTATTCCTTTTATCTTGTCTCTTTGATTTGGGATATAAATGTAAAATAGGTTGTCAGGGTTTTTTTCCAGATTATAAAATCTTTGGCTCCAATAAATCAAAAATACACTTTTATAATGTTGCATCTGTCTCAAAGGACTTGGAATTATACACTGAGGTCAGATTTCAGTACTTAATGAAACTATTTTATTTTCTGTAAAGACCAGTGGTGTTTTTCTTTGAATAGAGCTGCAGCTCCAATGTACTTGTAGCAATTTGCCTTCCAGTCCTTTTGTGCCAATAGGGTAACTTAGAGTTGTTTTTTTTTCTGTCAAATTAAGATATAGCTGGTGTGAATGTGAGCACAGAGCTGTGTGGGACACTCCAGATTGCTTTGGTACATGGCATCCTTGAGCCTGCCTCGATGCTCTTCTCGTTTTGGTCTAGTTGCCTTACCCTTGATGTAACTAAATTAAAGTTCTGCCCTGTTTATCAGGGTCTTCACAAGCATCTAAGCCATTACATAGGGTAAAAAACCTCATACAAATAAACCTTCCAGTCCATAGTAATTTTTTGTGGGAACTGAGTGAAGGAGTTCCCAAACACACGGGGAAGCCACTTCATCCAAACAGAGGAAGCCAAAGCATACAAATGGGAGGGAAACAAACTTCATTCCTGGTGGAAATAACATGGCTTTGTAGGCAAATGGGACTTAATGTGGCTGTGCACTTTTTACTACCTCTGAATGACTTTGGGAGCTTTAATATTGGAAGAACTGAAAGGTGTAATACATAAAACATTAACGATAGAAGGGGAGCAGGTGTTTTTTCTCTCTTAGTAATTCATAATGGATGTTTACAAGGCTGGACAATGTCGGGGGTTTTGTTTGGGTTTTTTTTCTTCTCTTTTTAACTTGGGGAATTTCAGAGCACAGTAAACAATGGGTTTTCCATTCCAGTGAACAAGCTGTTCTGGGCTCTCAAGCTGCAGCTTTTAGCCCATTAGGTTGAATTCTGCTGGAGTGATGGATGCTGCAGCCACCATTCAGTTGGCAGTCTGGTGTATCTCCATGCTTAATTAGTCAAGGAAATCAGCTTGAAAGGCAGCAGTTGCCTTGACAGAAGCACTGAGCAAGACTGGTTGTCATGTGTTGGGGTTTTCATGCAGTAAATGTTTGGCTCCCGGGGGGTCACAGTTGGCTGGAGCCTGCAGCAGAGGAGGTAGAAAGGAGTGTGAGCTTAGCCAAGAGGTGTGGGAAATCCTCGGGGTAAGGAGCAAACAGGATTTTGTTCTGTTGGCACAAGCCCACCAACCCCAGGGCAGGATTTGGAGAGAATGTTGGAGATGGGTGTGTTGCACTCTGGCCCTGTGTTCTGAGCAGCTGAGTGCCCACCTTATCCCAGCACACAAACTAGCTGTGAGATAACTCTGTAATTGCATAAGATGATGGTTTTGAATATTCTCAGTACGCTCCTGGGCCAGACACCAGCTGGTTCTGGTAGTTTGACTTCACAGGGAACAAGTCCAAATCATGAATCATTTAGAGATGGCCATATCCTGTGCCCACCTACTCCTTGGCTGCTTTTCAGGAAAGACTGGTCTGTCCCAGCCTCTGCTAGCTCATGACAAGAAACTGTGCTGACAGTGTTCTCTCCTCGCAGATAAGGCAAACAGTGTTCTGGGCTGCATTGGAAGAAATGTCCCAAGCAGACCAGGGGAGGTGTTTTTCTCCACCTGTGTGGCCCTGGCCAGGCAGGACTCAGGGTGCTGGGTCCTGCCCTAGGGAGGTGATTCCTCAGTAGCTGTCTCTGGCAGTGACTGCAGCTCTCTTCTTTTATGTGCCTTGCATTGGTCAGTGCTGCTCACACTGGGCTGGAGAAGAATGAGGTTGCTTTGCAGGGTGCATAAAGGGCTCTGTTTTCTGGCTAGCTGTTGTTTTTTGATCTTCATTCCTTACCTGTCTCCATTTCAGGTCTCCCAAAGGGACTTTCAGCAAGCCCCACTGGGCTCAAGCTCAGCTAGTGTAAATTGTTGTGCCAGCATTTTGGTTTAAAAGAACCAAACCCCATTTAGAAAAACCACCTTCCCCATTCCAGTCCCTGTGTGGAGTCCTTGCTGCTAGATATGAGGGTGGCAGGAGGCACATCTGCAGCATAAGCAAGGCAACAGATTAAACAACCACACTAATTAAAGTAACTCTTCCAGTGATGTCTGTCTAAATTGCACTCTTGGGTAATTAACTCTTTATTGTTATTATACTTCTTCCAACACATCTCCTCAAATAGAGGACTTCCTTCTGCCTGTTTTTCAAAAAAATATTCTTGTGGATTGGCAGAAACAGTTTTTAATCCATGTTCTAAGAGAAAAATCTGTTATTAATCAGGTTTGGGATTTTTTGGGGGATCCTGTTATTACCAGCTTTCAGACTGGTGATATCCAGCAGTATCTTCATATACCAGAGCATGGCTATTTGTAAGACCACCTGGCCTGTGAGCTGTTGTGTGTGGCTCTGAAGAGACCAGCAGGTTATTTCTGAACTAACAAAGCTTCTGTTTTTTGGGTTCTTTGCCTTGATCCTTCATTTTTATCCGGTCCTAGTCCCAGGCATCCCTTTCCATAAGGGTTTTGCTGCACTGCAAGCACACTTCAGCTGTTTGCTTGCTTCCAGCAGTTCACAGCCATGCTGTTAAGAGAAATTAAGATGCTGAAACCTTGAGCAAAAGCCTCTTTAGCTAAGGCAAGCTCCTAAATTCTTCAGGACCTCAAGGCAATTTTACTAATTGGTACTAGAAACGCTCAAGTGAAGGCAGAGAGCCTGACACCTTCTGCCAGGAAACATCTGAATAGCACCACACTTGAAAAGACCCTCAAGGCTGTATAGTCCAGCACACTGTTTTGAAACAAGGCAAATGGCTTGTGGCAATGCTAGACTGGAGCTAAGAAAAGCTGTGAAGCTGTCACAGGCAACAAAAGATGGCCAGGCAATGGACTTCCCTGAGTAAGTGCCTTGTGAGGGCTGCTGGAAGTGACAGCTATAAAGCCGTGCTGTTTGGTGGCAGCTTGAGTAAATTTTGTTTGCTTCTCAGGCAAAAGGTGGCCTTGTCACAGTTTAAAAAGTTGACACGAGCAGTTCACGGGGAATTAGCAAGAGAACTGCAAACAGAGCAACAGCAGAAAATATCCAGAGTAGCAGCGGAGGCAATTCCTTTAGACAATATTTGATAGGGTGACCCCTCGTGCAGGAAGCAGCAACAGCCTGCAGACAGACACCAGGTTTGCAAACAGCCTTTGGTAACTCCAAAATCAAAAATTTTCAGCACTTTGGTTCTACTTAATCAGTTCCTGGAGAAAACCAGTCTGTGTCTCATATGCCTGAAACAAACTGCTTAAATGTTCATTGCTCATGGACAGAGCTGCCTGAAAGTAAGGCTTTGAACTGAAGCTAATTCATTCTTATGTCTTTTGTATAAATTTGACTTATAATCCTATGATTTGTACATGGATGCTGGACACTACAGCCTGTCAATGTTGTCACTCTTTGTCAGGGCAAGCCTTTTAAGCACAAATAAAAACTCTCACTGCAAAGAGCTCAACTTCCCCAGAGACCCCTTCAGCTCTAGCGTGACTGTGGCTTGGAGGGGTTCACAGGAACAGTCTAACAGTAATCTTTCTTTCCCCAGTATCCAAAAATTTTTGCAACATTCTGCGTTATAGAAATGCTGAACTCCCATAAAAACTGCTTGCCTATAGAACCAGGGAAAAAAAGCTTTTTTAATACAACATGTTGTGTTACATTTTAGAGCATTCATGAATATGATTTCCTTTTCTGCCATTTCATGAAAATTCAGGAATGGCACAGTATTAGTTTGACAGGTACATTTCTCTGTGTGCTGTCGTCCTCCTAAGGCATGTAAAAGGCAAAGACTTTTTACAGCATGTTGGAAGTAAAATACTTCCTCGTTGAAAATTCACTTTTTATTTCCAGTTATTGAGACCTTTCTGGTGTTTGCCTTCAGCTCATAATCTGAAGTTCAGAAGCCAATGTGATTTTTTGCAGTTCCATCCCTAGGCCTTTGTTTACCACTCTAAAATGCAAGGGCAGATAATGGCAGTTAAAAACCTTTATCAGAAGGGAGTGTACAGAAATTTCTGGGAGCCAGCCACCCTGATGTGCTTAAAAACAATTTCCACTTTGCTGTAAGAATGAAGATGCTTCAGTAATCCTCTGCTGTCAGCCCAGCCTCTAAAAGGGGACAAATATCGCCATCTTGAGGTTACTGTTCTGTATGGAAAGGAGAGAAATACTCAGCTACAGCTAATTAAAAATAAAATACCTTGAATTCTGCTTAAAAGACCTTTGATGGAACACAGAAACAAAGTTGCTGCAGTAGAGAAAACCTGACTTCTCTGTTGCTGTTCTCTCTTTTTACAAAGAAAAAACCATTGGTGAATAGCTTTTGTCAGGCTGTCAAAATCCTATTGAAATAGTAAGTGCTCTTTTGTTAAATAAAAGGAAAAAAGTCCAAGTGATATTTTAGACAAATGTCTTAATTTTAAGACAGCCTAACTACCACTTGTGCCTTCATCTAAAAATGCTGCATTCATTTTTGCAGGTAAAGCACCACAATAGGTTCAGGTTCTTAGCAATTGCGATCATGAAACTTCGTGTGTTGTGACTGTACAAGATGATTCTCTTTTGAGACTTGTCACTGTATGTAAATCTACTATGCCAGGAGCCAAACACACACAAAAAAAAATGTATGATTCTACTTTTTGTCAAGCTGACATTGGTCTATTACACACATGTGGGGTGGTCTGCTGAAGGTCAGAGCTGCCAGGACAGAGGAATGTAGTCTGAAATATATTCCCAATTCTTTGAGTTATTGATTTAAATGATCCGAGAACTAGGCGAGCAAATGGAAAACAAATGTTACACTCTAGCACTTAAATTGCTTGTAATTTCAGCACAATGTTTGTGGGGTTGAAGTCCAAGGGGATTTCACAATACTTCAAAGGCAAGCTTGTAGTGCTTGTTCCCAGATGGAACTAAAAGATCACCTGGGGGCGATTTTACAACTCTTTCTTACCTTCTTGACCTGGTCGCTGGCTTTCTGATTAACTCTGAACCTATCACTGAGTGCCTGTGTTGGACCTTTTTGCCCATAAGAAAGGTATTTGCTGCCTATAATGCACAAATGGGAGGAGATATGCAGAAAGTGGTCAGTTTTGCCATGAAACAGCTTCTCTCCTTCCCTTTGCTCTGCATTCCTCACAACTGATAACTGCTGTGATTTTTATTTTTTTTTTGTTTATTTTCCATGAGGGATGGATCGCTTCAATATCCTATTTAGTGCCATCAATTCTGCTTGAAAAAAAAAAAAAAAGAAGGG
>VZTB01000039.1:531139-559723 GCA_013397245.1 Thryothorus ludovicianus | reverse complement strand
AAAACGCTTTATGCTTTATATAGTGCACCTTTTAATGAACTCTCTGAGGGAGAAACAGTAATATTGCTGGTGGGGTTGATGTTATGTAAGGGAGTACAGGAGGAAAGCTGGTGGTTTAGGAGGGTGGTTAGTTTGTCAGGGGTCTGAGTGGAAATATGCACAAATTTCTGAATTGGGTCTCACATCTCATTGCACAATATCCAAGAGGACCGAGCCATTTTGGTGTTCTGAAACATGATATAGAAAGAAATGACCTCCTACTCATGACCCAGACACAATTAATGCATGGCTACAGATAAATCTTGTTGCAAATAAACCTGATGCTTGATCCCATTTGATTAAATACTGTTCCCAGATTTAAATTCTTCTAAAGGATGATCATGCAGACTTCCTTCAATTTCCCTTTCCAGTTGGTCTGGAAGTAAAATGCTGCTTTTGAAAAAGCTGTGTGATTTAGTTCCTCATGTTCATTTAAAAACACTTAAAGAATGTTTTTTAATTTCAATTTCAGAGGATGGACAGACTTAATTTGAGAACTTTAATTTACTCCTGCCTAAGCAGCTTGCTGCCTAATTCAAATGCTAAATGTACAACTTAATTCAATAATGACTTCTCCCAGATGAGTGCTGAAGGCATGTAATGTTTTAAAAGTCTTAATCTGCATTTCTAATTTAACAAGGAACAATGTTTAAGGGTTAAAATAACTTCATCTGGACTTCAAATGGGGATATGTGAGAGAGGAAGGTTGCCACAGACACAGAGATCTCTATCAACAGAAGAGAAGTGGGATTCCACCAAACTAGGAAAAAGGAAGGTGTACTGTGGGAATAAAGAACTTTACATGTTAGTTCAGAATGCAGCATGTGAGAAGGAAGACAGACTCTCCTCACAGACAGTCTAGAACTGGAAGAGTCATGCTAGAGAAGCAAGTTCAAGGATCAAGTGTGGTTGTAAAGAAGAATCAGTAAAGAAGATGGTTTTGCTAATGTCAGTTCAAATTTGGTGACTAAGGATAATGAGAATTCTAAAATTACTAGGGAAAATGAAAGAGGCAGAATGAGAGTTTTTAGTGCTCTATTTCTGTTCACTTGCCCATTTTGCATAAACTGGAAAAGGGCAGAAGTTTATTATTCTCTTGTATACTTTGTTTATAAAGTCAGAAAATATGGATAAAAGTCTTGGCTGAATTCAAAAGATCTATTTTCACTCAGTTTCTGTGCATCTGCTCAAAGTTGGCTGAATCTTTTCAAGTGTACTAAAAATTGTTTTCTATAAATATTTTTCATTGTTTCTGGTGGCAGCTGTTAGCATTTTTCTCACACACAACCTTAACAAAGGAATCCCAAAGCAATCCTAAATATGACAAGTTTATTGCATGTGAGTAGAAAACAGCTGTTCTCACTATTCTAGGTGTAGATGCTACAGTGATGGAGGTGTGATAAAAATTTGAACATGTTGTTTGGCTTGTGTCAAAAACAGTGTGGCCAGCAGGACAGGGCAGGGACTGTCCCTGTGCTGGGCACTGGGGAGGCCTCACCTCGAGTGCTGTGCCCAGTTCTGGGCCCCTCAGTATGGGAAGGACATTGAGGAGCTGGAGAGAGACCAGAGAAGGGCAGTGGAGCTGGGGACGGGCCTGGGGCAAAAATACTGCGAGGAGCAGCTGAGGCAGCTGGGGGTGTTCAGCCTGGAGAGAAGGAGGATCAGCAGAGACCTTATCACTCTACAACTGCCTGAAGAGGGATCATAGCCAGGTGGGGATTGGCACCTTCTCCCAGGCAACCGGCTGCAGAAGAATAAATGGCCTCAAGATGCACCAGGGGAGGTTCTGGTTGGACACCAGGAGGAATTTCTTCATGGAAAGAGTTGTTAAGCACTGGAATGGGCTGCTCAGGGCGGGGATGGAGTCACTGTCCCGGGAGATGTTTAAGAAACTACTGCAAGTGGCACTTGGTGCTGTGGTTTTGCTGACAATGGATGATTGTTCAGAGGTTGGACTTTATGGCCTTGGAGGTGTTTTCCAACTCAAATGTTTCTGTGATTCTGCTTTTAAATACTGTGACTTAGCTTTAAACTGACTGTGGTCAGTTTGAGTATGGCCACGTTCAGAATTCTTTTAGTTTGTTCTAACAATTAAGAAAATTTGGAGAGGTTTGATTGGGCTGATTTAGATGTGCAATGTAGTTAAAGCAGTCAGTGAAAAAGTTGGATTATTGTATGCCAGACCACAAACTCTGTAGACTGCCAGCACTGAAATATTGGGATGGAAAATCCTTTTCTGGGACATTCTGATGCAGTTCACTTGAGAAAACCAAGAAGAGAAGTTTCCATAATTTTCTTCATCTAATAACATGACATAAAATGGTGCTGCATGGTGGATAAGGAAAGAACCCAAACCCATCTTATTTTACTTCATTTGTAGAACTTGAAGCAACATCTGAAAATGTAGATTGTAAATATTTGGAAAGTAGGACAAGAATAGGAATTTAGATTGGAAATTATTCTTTCTGATTCAACTTTTTTTTTCTGTAGCTTGCAGAAAAGGAAGTGTGAAATACATATTAATTTGCTATTCTTAGCTTTTATTTTTGAGTTTCGTTCTTGCATATAATTGCTTGAACAGACAAACTATAATCCTCCTCCTGAAAATTGTAACTGTGCAGAGAATTATAACACTTAATTTTATCTCAGAGAATATCCAAAATTACAGATCAGTATGAGCTGAATTATAACCAAAAGTTGTAGAGACTTATTTTCAGTGTTGTAAACTGAGAAAATTAGCATCCTGGAAAAAAAAATTAATTACTTTATCTATGGAGAAATGTTTAAAGTAAAGTGTGTGAGGAAAATCCCAGAAGGTTTCTGCTGAGACACAAATCAGAACTAGTTATCATTAGAAACCAGTAACAGGCAGTAGCACTGCGTAGGAATGGAAGCAAAATTCACTTACAAAAGCCTGTGTCTGGTTTTTCAAGATGCCTGATGTTGTTTTCTTTAGTATGCTATTTCCAAAATCTTCTAAGCCTTTGGAATTAAAGGCCATACTTTGGCTGATAGACAGGTTTTTCAAAACACGGCATGTTTCTGAAAAATGTCAATATTATGTGGCCAGTGGCACTTTACCATAAGATTATCTAGATGAGGCTCTTGACACTTTAAACTGAAAAAGCATGAGAACAGCTTGGCAAAGTGATTCCTGATTTATGTATGCATGTCAGCACTTCACAAGTGCTAAAATATAGCATTTGCTGATTTGCATGATGATGCCCGAGCTGAAAGATATCAATTTAACTGCCACTGGTTCATTGGCTGCTGGGTCAAGCTTCTCAATATGTTTTATAAAAGTGAAAATGTTTTATCAGCCTGGTCCTCCTTTTTTTAATTCACCATATGGAAATTAATATTGTTCTCTTCAGCACAGGATCACTGTGTGCACGAACATTGCCTGAAACACCACACACCTGAATTTTGCAGGTGTCCTTGGCTCACCTTTGTGCCTCATTTTGTGCCCTTAACCAGCAGTTCTGCTGTTCACACTCACGACTGGTCCAGCTGTGTGGATGCCTTGTCACGGGTTACTCAGAAATACAAGGTGAGGTTTTCTTGCTCTGTTGCTCCCTGCAGAAGCCCTGAATATTCCATAAGGAGGAGCTTTGCAGCAGCTGTGCAGCACAGAGGTTGGGCACATCATGCAAGGGAGCTCCTGTTTGCTGCTTTTCCAGAAGAAGCCCCCAGATTTCAGTACTCTGCTGATTTCATTCAAGCACTAGAAACGCTTTCATCCCCTTGGCATTCAGCCTGTTTTTTCTCTGCTGTGCCACCTGATGGTGCTTCCAGGCGAAGGGCTGCTCTGAAAGGATGTGAAGGAGGTGCAATTAAACAGTGCCACAAAAGAATATGCTCATTGGGCTAAAACCAAGACAGATTTAAAAAAAAAAAAAACAAAACATCACCTGGGAGTTTGAGTGTTGCAAGAGCTGGTATACGTTTATATCTGAGGGAATGCACAGCATCATGGTTGCCAAAATAGTTTGAATTTCAAACTCCAGAGTAGAGCTGAGTAAATCACGTGTTTAGAGGCTTTAAGAATGTATGATAGAACAAACTCTACTGGGTGTTCCTTATTTAGAGCTAATTAGGCTGCCTCGACCTGCAAAGAAATTAGACTAAGTGTTGCTGGGAACAGAGAAAGTATTTTTATTTCAGTTTTTGTCCTGGAGGTACAGTTTTTGCATGGCACCCTTCTGTAACATTGATCTTATGGAATATATTATTTTTATCGTGCATGTATCATTTTGATTTACTAATTAGATTACTGTAGCTCTAGAAGGTAATCAGGCCACTTGATTACTCACTTTTTATAGCCACAGTAGTGTTTGACAGGAAGAAACAAAACCCTCAAGCAATCTGCCCAATCTTCTGTGCAATCCACTTTTCCTCCTGCTCCCAATTCCTCTTTGCAGTGCTGGCAGTGATAAATGGGGAGGAGAGAAATTAATGAAATTGGGTATTTTTGAAAGCTTGTTACTCTCTACACCACCCATCTGGATTGCTTAGTATGGAAAAAAAAAATATTGGGTTTAAACTTGACAGGTTTTAAAAGCAAGATCTATGTACAGGTCAATGAAAAACATTAGAGTGCATGAAAAGGAGAAATATTTGCTGATGCTTTTATAAAGTGCAAAAAAACAACCCAGTACCAATAACGGTACAGTTGAAGACTGTATACATACATTTGTAGTGATTCATCCTCATGACTACTTCACCCATGTTTAAAATATGACATTGATAACTTTTTGGCTTGGCAAAAGATGTGAAAGTATTTGGGTTAATGTTTTGGGTGCGTTGTTTTGGTTTTTGTTTTGTTTGGGTTTTTTTTCCCATTTATCCTTGCTTGATTTTGCTTTCTAAATTACAGTGAGGTAGGATAAATTCTCCACTTTGCTGCACTTCTAAGAAGCTAAGGGCATGAATTTACCAGAAATATATATTTTTCAGCTGTCTTTATTTTTGAAGGCAAATTGCATCAACATGATGAATATTAAATTATTTTTTCTTAAATCAGATTTTTAGAGGCAAAAATAACAAAGATTCCAGCATTTTTTAACACAAACATTTTTATTTTGTCCTGAGGGCTTCCCTTCCAGTATCTTTTCCAGTTTGCTACATGCTTTTGGAAATGAGAGGGCTCAGACTGTGCATGATATTTGAAATATAGGTGCTAAATATATTGGATTATTGAGATAACGCTGTTCATACTTTCTGTTCTATTTATTTTCTTGTAAATTCAAACCATCTACTGACTTCCTCTTTCACAAAGTTTCTTTGAGACTTCACTAAGTTATAATCATGCAAGACTACTTGTTGGTGTAAGCAATGGATTATTTTTCCAAATTGAATTCCCAGTAGGGCTCCATTCCTGGCCTCAGAGACTGCTACATCTTATCTTGTGCTCACCTGAGATTTTTATTATGTGTCAAATGGATTTAAAAGCATGGCTATGAATTTATTTATTCCTGAAAGTGTTAGTTAATCCATAAAATTTGCATTACTTTATTTGAGTTACATAAAGTGACTGTTTTCATGCAAAAACAATTAAGTATTTTTGTAATGCTGAGGGAAGCAGGAGAAACTCTTAATGAGTTTTCACAGGAAAGTAACCAACCAGGAGTCAAATTCTTGGCTTGGTGAAGGAAACAGTGATATTTCCATTGGTCTCAGGGATGTATTCCCTGTGAGCTTCTGAATAATTTCCAAACACTGAATAAGTTTCTGAACATTGTGGTTGTCTTCAAATGTACCTTTTGGACAGAGAAAAGACCAGTAGTTTGAATAAATGCCCAGATTTGCCTGTTCTCCACTAGGCCTGTGCTGAGGGCACTGTTAAAGCCCAGGGGAGGTGGTCACACTGCTCCCTCCCTGTCTGTAAACTCAAAAATTCCCAAATTCTCAGCATTGTCAGGCTGAGTCAAGCTGCAAGTGATGGGGTGATATTTATTTAGGGCAGCTCTTGGCACCCTATCAATTTATATGTTCTCCTACTTGAGGATTTTCTCTTCAGCAGAAGGCAGCTCATTAGAACACTAAGGGAAGATTTTGTGTTCTTTCTTGAAACATGTTGAACATTTTGAATAAAAGAATAATTATAGTTGTTAGAGTCAGCAGAACAATGTGAAGTCATTTTGCTCAGAATGATATGCAAGCACTTGTCAGCTTGCCATTCAGAGGAACCTTTTAAAATGCCACTGTAGTTACTTTCTAATTGCATAAATATTAAGTCACTGGAACACAATTAAAACAATCATTTTGGGGAAAGATTATTGCATTTGGGTTTTGACCACAAAATTCATGGCAGAAAATCTATGTGTTTCTAAAAAAGCGCTGAAATAACATTCAGTTTAAGACAGATTCCTTTCTTAAATGATTGTTTTAAAAAAAAAAAATCCTATGCCAATCACCCGCTCCAGTCCTGCTATAATATTGTACTGTCCACAGAACTTGACAATAACCTATTTTAAAAGGAGAGTAAAATAGAAAAGAAAACTTTTATGGCAATACATCCATTATAGGAATGTCCTCAATGTGTAGGAAAAGCTGTATTTTGTTCCAGGGGTTTGAGGCCTCTCTGTTTGCAGTTTTGCCACCTGTGATGGATCCCTGCACCACACTGAGCTAGCATTGGGAAGCACCAGGGTACTGAACCTTGTTGAATGCATCGATTTATTAGATTCTAAAATGCTTAAACATCAAAATCACCTAGCTGGCACTGCTGGCCCTCATTTTAACCAGTCAGGTATTTCAGTGTGATGCTATCCCCCTGACTGTTGCTGAGGACACACAGTACAGGAGGTCAGATTTTTAATCCCCATTTATGTAAATCCAGCCAAAGTTTATTGAATTCAGTGGACTTCCTGGTGAGATTTTCTCTTGTACAACAGGGCAGAATTTGGGTTATGTTCTCATTTCCTATGGGCTTCTGTGCTGCTCCATGCTGGCTGCAAAAAAGGCACTGCACAGCTCAGATAGCTGCGTCCCAAAGGCAGAAGTGCTCCTTGACATTTGAGCTCACGGGGGTTCTGCTGCCTTTCTGCTCTCCAGCTTCTGCAGGCTGACTGCATTCATCAGGATGCTGCATTATAAAAATAGACTGGTTACTAAGACATCAATAAGTCACTTCATTTAGAAACAATACATGGACTTTTTTGGTTAGGGATTTTGGGCGAGTGGATAAAATTGCACAGGAGAACCCCAGGGCTGTCTTGTTAGAGTAACAGCTTGGCTTTCAGCTAGACCCTCATGAGATTGGGGATGTAAGGAAAGCTGCTGTGCTCCTTCTGTGAAATATGCTTGAGGTCATGGGCTCTTAGAGGATATTTGCCAAAGCTCACTAGCTTTGGATGAGCCCTTGCCAAACCCATCCTGTTCTCAGCTACACGGCATCATGCGTGGTCTTTTCCCCGGTGTGGAAAAGGAAAATGAGCAGTTCAGACGTCCAGAAACCTCTCAGCAGACTGCCAAGGCATTGCTGTCAGCAAAGGTTAAACCAGCTCCGTATCCAGAGGGAATGTACCCTGAAAATGGAGTGGTTATTATGTTTAGTAGAATGCTGTTTTTATCTTGAATGGTAGCGTGAAGTTACTGATCTGTAGTTGTGTCCAGATGTGAGAGTATTTTTTGAGGGACAGAGTAATCTGTGGGTAGCTCAGATAACATTTAACACCTTCATGCAAACCTATTTCTTACATCACATACACTCCAATAAGTGTTGACTGCAGGAATGAGGAGATTCTTTGTGAAAACATGTTAAAAAACTGAAGATTGTCTTCACATTAGAGAGCAAATTACCTGATGCTCAGGCTGTTAATTAAGAGTCTGAAGCAAGGCACTATGTTTAAAATACTAGTCATGATATTACTAACCTATTTTTTCACACAAAAAGCTCGAGGATCTTTCCTATTCCCTGAATAGATGAATGAAATACCATGCAGTTTGAGGTTAACGCTCATGCTTTTTCTCTGTTCATTAGAAAGCCACATCACACTTCACGATAATTTTCATAAAATTCCCTGAAATTCAGCTTTAATGATTTAAACTAGGGCTTAGTTTAAGTTTGTTCTTTTTTTGGTCTCTGCAAGAATGTTGGGACTGATTGGAAGGGATATGTGAGCTCAGTGACCAAAAGAAATAGAAAAACTGGCTGTGGAAGCAAGAAAATTATTCATTAAAGAACAAAGCAGGGTCAGCTTATCAGGAAGGTCAGAAAAGTGCCCTTTGAGGGATTTGTTTGACAATGACATGAAGACAAGTCCTCGTAAGGAATACTGAAACCTAAGTTTAGAAGGTTTGTGCAACACAGCAATTCCTTACAATAAAAGTGAAAATGGTGCTTTTATATTAGGTGAATGTTTTTTGATTAATCGGATTTTTTTTTCTGCTTCACTGGGACAGTATCTTTCCACATGGCAAAATCTGACTGTGTTACATGAAACAGCAGGGCATTGGGAGTATTCAACTATAAAAAGCAAGGAAGATCTATACTTTTAAACTGCATCTTATAAGACTTTTATAGGGAAAATAGTGCAGCAAATGTTTCTGGTTCTGAAAAGTATGTGAGACCTCCACCATTTTATTTATTTTTTAAATGGAGAATGAAATGGGCAATCTCACAGGTATGGTCTGTGGTTGTATTTAGGGACAAGAAATGTGTCCTCCCACCAACTGTTCACTCAGTGGTAGATTTATGTATTTAATGCATTGCTTTATCTGTCTCAGGGGAAAGAATATAATAAACCTCAAGAATATAATAAACCTCATGTCTTTAAAAAGAACATATGCCTTTGTATTTAGCCCACAGACAATCCCCTGAGATCTAACTTCATCAGAGGCTTTCAGTAGCTGGAACATTAATCAGGGCAGGAATGAACCCAGAGCAGAACATAAGCAAACGGGGAGAGTTTGAAATATTCAGGGTGTAGCTGGGGAAACAAGACCAATGCTGATGTCTGTGGCACTGTTATCTTCCCTTGGTCTCTGTCTCTCTCTCTCTTTCATGTTTTTTGTTCTTATGGCTCCACTTTGGGCCAGGGAATTCTTAAAAAAATTAAAAATTGGCCAAGTTTATAAATGCTTTATTTGAATTATTCCTTTAAACAAAATATTGTGCTTTAAATTATTAAGGTTCATGGTTATTGTTTCTTTTGTAGCCTGTGGAAAATTGTGCTACCTACACTTACAGATCTGTCTGAAAGTGGTGTTAGCTCTTTTGGGATCATGACAAGTAAATTCAAAAAGTCCTGAATAAAGATGAGATGGTCTGGTATTGAACATGACATTCCACATTATATCTTTGCCACCAAGCTGCTTGGTTGAAGTGATACAATAATTTGGACAGAATTCAGCTGGTGAATTGATTCCCAGTCCTAGCTGTGGATCCAAGGCACAGCATTACTGTGGGCCCTTGAGTCACTGAACTGCAGCAGCAGCTGCTAAAGGAGGCACAAATTCTTCCCCCTGAGCTTGTATGGACATTCTTTTCTGTAATGCATTCAGTATTATTGCTCCTCCTGCATATTTACGACTTCCCTTAAATCCGGGTTACATAAAGCATTGGGCACCTCATTAAATGCAGTAGGAACCAACCTGGTCCTGAATGTACAAAATGGACACACAAGGAGTAAAAACTTGCTCAAGGTCAGTGTCAGCCTGTGGCTGAGCCAAGTGGAGAATTCAGGTGTCCTAGGGCACAGTACAGTGCTTTTCCACTAGGATGCAACTTCATTGTTGTGCAGAAAATGCAGTAAGAAAATTAAAGGATAAAAGGGGGATGATATGTCATCTGGACTGAATCACCTCTTTTTCAGCATTAAATGGATAGCAAGGTACTACAACAAGGCAGAGAGGCAGTTACTTATTCTTTAGCTGTTTATGTTACTGCTGGTGCTTTTAAAATACACCAGAGAAAGGCCCATGCAGACTTTTTTTGAAGCTTGCATTAATGTTATTTTATTTTAATGTCAAGTGCATGTTTGGATCTGTTACAATTCAGTGTCCATTTATTGATCCTGTCCTTCATCCTTCTCAAAGGCTGATGAGAACACCTTTGACCACAGTGTTGCAGTGGGATCACACTACCACAGGACTCCTGGGCGATATTCTGGAATCTGCTGAAGAACAGGGTCTTACTTTCACTTTCTAAAGAGAACAAAATTCAACAAGAGAGACTTGATGGCAGTGGTGATGTTTAGCCAACGCTTTCTAGGCCTGCATCCCCATCAACTTGGCATGCTTCAATTTGGGCAGAAATTGCTCTTCATCAAGGGAATTGTTTGATGTTTAGCAAGACCGACCAAGAATTTGAAAATGACACGTGTGACAGCTGAGTCATCTGAGGATGTCTCGGTCGTTGACCATGTTTATCATAAAGAGACACGTGAGGCCCCGTTGTAGGTGTCCCTTATAGTTTTGAGTTTCAAAATCTTGTGTCCTGAAATGGTCTATGACTCACCTGTATCTGCAATGCTTGCCCTTGTGACCAGAGAATTTTATTATTTTAATGTCCTTCTAACAGAGCTGCCAGCAATTCTTCTTTGGAGTTTCTCATTTGTCCAAAATGCAGCTGTCTGCTTCCTTGCTGAAGTCAGTGGCTGTGCCTGTTCTGCTGTTACACTGACAAATTGCCTTTAAGCTGCCCCTTTGTTTTTTGAAGACCTTAATGGATATGCCACTTGGTTTTGTTTGTTTTTCTTTGAGCCTTGTGCTTGGAGATTTGCCTTCTAGCCATGTCAGGACAGTTAAGATCCTAAAGCTCTATTTTGTCTTCTGTGGCTTCTAGGAAATTAATTTCCTTTCAACTAAAATGTTGGTGCATTCTCTCTGCCTTACACCCTTCTGCATCATTGCACGCTGAGGATTGCTGAATGCCCATAAAGTTTAAATGTAAAACTTGTGCTTTATTCACACTCTTAGTCTTCGACAGAGAGGTGTGTTTTAAAACCACGGTCATTACATTTTGTAATGGTAGAGTAAGCTGGAATAGTCCTGCAGGACAAGAGCATGAGATAACCAGAAATGTTAGTTTAGAAAATGGGGCATGAGAGTCAACTTTGACCCAAGCTTACAAGGGACAGAGTGCAAACTTGTTACTAGATGTGGATGTTAGCATGAGAACTTGGAATTTCTGGAAGCATCTTATTCTGAGGACAATTTGAGGTAATTTTATAACCTGTAGCTCTTCAGAAGAAACAAAGTTCTTCTGTAGTATTTTAGTTGACTGATTGGGTAACAGTCTGAGGGTCTGGTTTAAAGGGGACTCCGAAATTTCTTCTTTTAGGGCAGGCGAGAATTCTGATTCAATTATCCTTGATTGTTCAGCAGCTGAGCAGGTGACAGGCACAGTCATTATCGCCTTTCAATTTTTCGCACCATGTAGAGCGAGTACCAGAAGTGCCCGCTGCCTTTCACGCGTCCTTTGTCTCCTGCAGTTTGGCTCCGCTCCTGCAGGCTTCTCCTGAAGCCTGGAAGTGCCTCAGGCTTCCTGGTACCTCGACTGTGTTATCCTGTGAGATAAAAATCGAGTGAGAGTAGAACAGCATTTGAATAGCAACGACTTCCAAGCTTAAAACAGGAGAGCGTAACGCCAAGTTTGGCAACCCTTGGGAATTTGGGAGTGAACCTCTGAGCCGCATTGCCTTTGGGGAGGCTGGCACCATCGCATGGGTTTAACTAAAACCTGTCAGTCCAACGCCTGCTAGTGCCTGTGTTCTGCAGAGCAGGAGCCCAGCTCCCTTCTAATTAAAATTCGGGCTTTACTCTGACTGAAGATGAGCCAGAACAATTTTCTTATTTCCCTTCTGCCCTTTCTTTAGTGTCCATGCTACATTTCTGTTTCATTTACTCTCACGGGGTTTGTTCAGAGGTGAAGCAGGCAGGTGGCTATCGTGGGTTCCCAGACGTGCATTTTGTTTGTAAATGCTTCCAAGTGACCAGAGTTTTGTTTATTGCCTCACAATTCTACTGCAGGAGTGCCTCCACTCGGTTTTCTCTTTAGGAAGGGGAGAATCCAGCTGCTTGGTGAACAGCTGAAGGATACTTTCCTTGTCAGTGGAACTATACCCATTGAGAGGACCGGAGCAGGTTGAGAGGCTGACTGTATTTTGAACATGTTGCCTATTTCTTTGAGCTGTGAGTAACCTCCTGAGGGGTGACACACTTAGAAAAGTAGCTCTCCATCTTTCCTGCCACAAGCACAGTCTTGATGAAAATAGAATCCTCAGGAAAAGCAGAAGACAGTGACTGCAACTGCTCAGAGCCGCCTCACGCCATCCACAGAAAATATAAAACCCACAACGTATGCTCAGCTGCTGGTACCAGCTGTCACATTCATTATAGTAATTGCTGCCATTAGTGTGCTATTAATATTTCTCTTACAAAATCGTACAAGAAATCAAATGAAAATGCAAAGTCTGCTCCGTCTGCAACCATTTGTGTTCTTTGTGGGTCATGTCACACCAGCCACAACTCCTAGCAGTGCTGTTGTCTTCCAAGGAAACAGTTCTTAGGAGGAGCTTCATTTCCGCGAGTTGCTTGTGCAACTTTCATTTTGTGCTGGTGGAGAAAGGCAGCATGAACCCTTGGGAGGACACAGGGATAGCTGCTGCTGGATCTGTTTGCAGCAAGTCTGTCACCTTGCAAGGAGCAGCAAGAAGATTTCTGGGCCTGTTCTGCCTTTGGAGTAGCTTTGTACTACTTGGAGACCCTGGAGCTGGCAGCAAATGCAGCCTTTTAGCAAAAGGACCATGGCTAGGTCTGAATAGGTGGCCTAGCCTCCAGACTGGAGGCAGCATGCCATGCCATCCTTGGATGTGGATCTGAGGTGATTTTCATTCTGATCATTGGGAAGTGCTCCTAGATCAGCTCTTCATCATCAGCATATTCCTAGAATGGCGTTATTGTGGACCAGGATTTGATCCTTTTTTGTGGGGTTTTATCTGCCCTATCTCTGATTTTTTTTTCCATTTTTGGGGAAATTCTCATCTATGAAAGTGCTGTTGAGTCAGCGTCTTTCAGCTCATGTGTGCCAGCACTTGACAACAAGTAGCTGAAAAAATGTGTTCATTTCAATTTTCTTCTTTGATATGAAATATTACAATGGAGAGCATTGCTGACCTAAGTGACACATTCATCTAAACGATTAATGTAGCTGAGAAAAGACTTGTTAAATTTTCTAGTTCACCTCAGAAGAAAATGCAAAGTACAGGAGGAAGGTGCTGGTGGTTTGTGGTCTGGGCCACTTTCCACTGCTATGGAAAAAATGATTGATCAGAAGTATATTGGAGGTAAATATTAATTACTTAGTGATCAGTTAATGACTCAAGACCATATCAGTGCTGTTGTCTGCTGTGGAATGCTAATGCTGCATACATGTGGCTGGAACATGGCTAGTTCACAGTGACTCTGCATTTGGGTGCACTCTCAAACCTGTCCATTTACAGGGGAAATACTTCCAGCATTCCACGTTGTAAAGAAAATGTGAAAAGCAGAATTCTAAAGATAAAATCCAAGAGGCAGGTCAACATAGCCTCAGTTTATTGGGGAGCAATGTAGTTTTCAAAGCCAGTGCTGCAGCATTGGAGAGAAGCATGGCACAGCTTAAGGATGCACTTAGGGCTGCTCGGTGCAGGTACTGTTTTCACAGTGCTGCAGCTCTGCTTCGAAGCGTCAAGAAGCAATAAGTGTGATTTTATTTCTTTTAACTTCCAAAGATGATTGGCACCTGCTGCACGGACAGGTGTCCCTCCTTTATTGGCAGTGCTGTGGGGAGAGCTGCTGTCTCCCCAAAGCGTGTGAAAGTGCCATTCTCACGCTCTTTTCACACCCTTCTCCTCACTGCCTGGAGGGCAAAGGAAAGGAAAGCTGGTTCTAGGAGTTATCTCCTTCATTATTCTGGATTTCCCCTCCATCCTCGCCCAGAGTCGGCTGGTTTATCCTCCGGGCTCAGTGAGAGGGAACTTGTGTGCCCATCAGATAATCCGACTCTCGAAGGAATTTCATGCACCCTCGGAAGCGGAGGAAGGCTGTACTCAAAGAGAACTCTAATTTAGGACTAGACCTGAGTACACGATTTGTCCCAGCCAAAACGCAATCACCTCAAGGGGAAGCAAAAGATAAAATTTGATGGATTTGAAATGAAAGCAGTTTATTTCAGAAGTGTCATACATAGCCCTGATGGAAGCGACAAGGTTTGAGGGAGACCCTGGTTAAGTTTTAGCAGCTCATCATTAATATTGTATCTGTCATATTTTATGGTGACTAAGATAGTATTACAGAAATAATGGACCAAGCTCCCAGCTGATGTAAATCTTCATTGCTCACTCCAGCTCTGTGAGGTTCTGGTAGTCCCTTTGGAAATCAGGATTTTTTTTAATTTTTTTTTTCAGTTTTATTGTTATACACAGTATTTTCCCTACTCACAGAGGCTTTGCAATATGTATTTCAACTAATATAGACAATGTTGATAAATTCATCTGAATGCAGAATCTTCTCTGCACATTAATAACATGAATTCAGCCTCACCAAAGGGGAAGTACCCAACCTTGCATTGCTAATGCAATCAGAAATACTGAAGAGATCTTGGTACAGTATTAGCTGTTAGCACTTCGGTTCTTCCACCAAAGATGTAACATAATGTTTATGCTGCTACAGGAAATTCAATTCTATTAATTCCCAAGTTGCATTCCTTCCATGTGAGAATGCCCATCAATTTGTCTTTGTGATTTCTGCTTCCTACTAATATCTGTGTGCAGTGTCTTATGATCCAAGAAGTTGAACTGAACTGTTCATTTGCAAAATTATATTTGATGTGACCTCTGTTTCGCATCTGTCATTATATTTGCATCCCACTTCTTCCTACAGTTTGTTGATCTAAGCCAGGAGTGTAGAGCTTGATTTTCAGGGCAGTCTGCTTCTGAGATGTGAGGGGACAGAGACATTGTCAGTCACCCCTAGCTGGCAGTAAAAGGAGGGAAATCTCAGTAACGTTCACAAATTTGGCCTAAAGGAGAGACCTAACATGTAATGATGTGCCCTTGCCAGCCTGTCTTCAAATAGATCCTGCAGGTCTTAAATCCAAAGCCTGTATACCAGCAATCTTAGACAAAGAAATTGAAAAGCTTTAGGCTTGAAATCTGATTTAAATTTAAACCATAATTGATTTTTTTTCTCATTTTGATTTTTATGAACAGATGGACTATAGCTAGTGGTTGCCCTTGAAGGAGTCTTTAAAAATGTAGTTCTGTGAGCTGTTTCCCTGAAGATTGATACAGCTGCTATTTCTCCAGCTATCTCTGAATCATCCTCAATTACTATATGTCTTTATAAAATAATTACAGGTTTCATCCAGGAACTGAGCTTGGCTCTGTACTTTTCATAAAACACTTATGCAGAGTTGGTTAGCAAAAGAGATGATTTAACCCAAGTTTTCAATTGTCTAGCTTTGAATTTTATTCTCTTATTCAATGTTTTTGCTATTATATAGTAGCTATATTTTCTTGAAACTGAAATGAAAAAGGGTTTTGGCTCCTCTATCCATCTCTTTATACTTACTAATTTGTCTGTCAGAGTAAATCACACACAGAATGAACTTAGGAGAGTTATTAGTGCAGATGAAGCCATTTACACTCAAACCGATAAATTATGATCATGCCCTGCAATGTCTCTGCTTGTGCAAACACCAGTCCACTATTCCCCTTTCCCTCTGCCCATGTAATGGGGAAATGCATTGTAGAAAAAGTTCACTTTTAAATGCAGGCTGAGAATGAACTGAAAGTACTTGGCATTAGCTCTGGATGACAGGGTTGTGGAAGCTGGGGAGACATCAGGTGAAAATGTCACAGGATGGTGCAAACTCAGTTCAAAACTTCATCTGGTCCTTGCCCCTCTGCACCTCCAGACATCTTGGGCAGTGACAGAGGGGAGGGCAGCAGGTGAAACCTCTGACACAATCAAACATCCAGGCAAGACAGCTCCTCACACATTAAGGCTGGCAGGTCTATCCCTTCAGGTCTATCCCTTCTAGGACATTTGACCTAGAAAACATTTTGTTAAGAAAATATTTTGTTCTCTCCGCACCTTCCATTTTTTGCTACCCTTAAGGACATCTTTTACTCGTGGCAGAGATTAGGCTAAAGCACCAATATTTCTTCTGGAGACATGTGAGGAGCTCGGGAGCCATATAGCTTCTGTGAGCCTTTATAGAATGGCACAGTGGGGATTGTTCTTATTTCAAGGTGAGTTAGCACAGTTATAGATTATCAGAAGTGTTGTCAGTAACAGAGATTCTCAGCTTTATAGAAGTTGTATCTCCATCTTTGTTTTCTGCATTGTTTTGATGCACATAACCTGTAATTTACAGGCACTATTAAGGAGGATTGCATGTGCTAATCTTTTACCTGGAGGAATTTTCAGTGTGTATTGCACTGAAATGAAGAATGGAAGGAGTCTAATCCCTAGCTTGCTTTCAGTCCATTGTGCCCAGCAGCTGCTGCTGGAATTTTGTAGGGCTTCTTAATGGAAGTTGCCACTTGCATCTGGATGTGTTCAGAATAACCTCTGGATTCTGGTGTTTCCTTTATTTTTAGTACCTCAAGAGTGAGTGCTCAATAGGCACATCAGTGGCTTGGACCTTCCTAAAAACCTGAGAGATTTTACCTAAATTACAGTGGCTTACAAATTCATCTTAGCACAAGCGATTCAATTCATTTTCCATGTTTCCTTTTTGTTTGTTTATTTGTTTTTTTTAATTCCTCCTCCAGATAATGGCACTGCAAGGGCAGACAAACACATTTGGGGGCTGTCCTGCATCACACTTTGGCTGCCTTGTGTGTTAATGCTGGAAACATTGCACAAGGAAAGAGATGCCTAAGGGTGAGGTAACTTGTTCAAAATCACATAACCAAGTCCTGGACTAATTCAGCTGAAATTCAATCTCATGTGCTCCTGCAATTAAATTGCAATTTTCTGTCTCTTTTGATGCTTTGCTTTGATGCCTGGAATTCTCTTACTCTTCAGGGACTACACGTGTTCATAACACTACCTTTGTTCATTAATATTTTCTTTTAAATAAAAGAGAGATTGCTTCAGAGATGCAGCTGATCACAAGATATGAAATGTAACTCGAGCACCTTTGGAAAGAAATGTGTGATGTTGAAAACCTGGCATTTTTCAAGATAAATATATTGAATCAATTCTGCTCTCGAGATTGCAATTGAGACAGAGGCACATCTCTCCCTGTACCTGCTTAGAATTCACTTGATGTCAGTGGGGAATGAAAATAAGTTATATTCAGTGACTCAAACCGTTGATTGGTAGGTGTTAAAAGAGCCCAGACTTTCCATCTTAAGTTTGGTCAGCCTGTGTCATGTAAGCAGGCAGGAGTACTTGTACCACTCAATATTTTTTACAGCTGCTATTCTGCAGAAGTAAAGTACACTGATCTCAGGGTAGGGGATATATGAACAGAGGCACCCTCTGTTTTACTGTCACCCTGAAATCTCACTGGTGGACAGCAAAGTTTTGTTAAACAGGATGCCAATATGAAAACCTAAAAATTTTCCAGTATTCTTTATCTTATTTTCATAAGCCAAAAGTTTCCTTTAGAGGAAAATTTCATTTGCTGATTCTTCTGAATACTTGAATTAATGAACAATTTTCTCTAAATGTCCAGAGTTAATTGCAAATAATTAAAAATTGTGTAAGGGAAAAATGGCACTTACTGAGGTTAGGAGAGCATGGCATAATACATCTTGAGGCTTGGGTTTTCCTCCTCTCACAACCCCGACCCTGTCAGGCTGACCACAGGATATAGTTGCATAAATAATTCCACCAATTCCAGTGGAAATTCTGGAAATGTCTAGTTAATGGCAATTATTTCCTTACAAAACATAATTTTCATCTGCCCTACATTATCTTATTTCAATGTAATAATGCATTTAGGTCAGTTGAAATGCCTGCAATGTGAGTAGCAAAGGGAAAGCCAGGAACTCTTCAAGTGTTTTTTGACAGCTGGGGCAAACGGCAGGGAAATACGTGGCACTCTGTGAGGCTGGGTACTTTCAGCAGAAGTTAGCACCAAAATATAGTTTTTTACAAGCTGATTTGTTTTTAGAAGACAATCTGAAGTCAAATCTGCTGTTCAGAAAAATATGCTGTATGTTTCCTTTCAAGTGTTGCTCATTTATTGTATGACTGGCATGTGCTATGCAACAAAACTCATTGCCATGAAGCAGTAAGAAGTTGGAAAATAAGAAAATATTGATACCCACCAGCTGCTTCTGTCTACTTCAGGTGCCACATCCTTTTGCATAAGTAATCCGTGACACTTTTCTGACTGACTGACTTACTCCAAGATCTTGTTACAGCATGTGGTATTTTTGGAGACTTTTCATTGTTGTAGGGTTGTTGTGGGTTTTTTCCCCCCAGCCTGATGATATATGGACCTTTTGTGTGTAGTTTCTGACTGTATTTAGTCCATTAACTCCAACTCTGTCTTTTGGACCTGCGTCTCGTGTTGTCTGTTTATTTTTGTGCAATTTCTCCCTTTGTCTTGTTCTCTCCTTTTCCACAAAAATTTGCCTATTACACCTTCATGAACTTTTTCAGTGTTTTCTGGATTGGCTGTATTTTTTTTTTTTTCTCTGTTTCTCCTTCATTTAACTTCCTTCACTGAGTCTTGCTTTTGCTTTGGCATTTCTGTGTGCAGGATGGATGATCTTGTTGAGCTGGGTCTGCTAGAGAATTAAATAGGAAAACAAGCCAAGAGGCACAGAAGGGAATTTCTGTAGGTCTGTGTGTCTCAGTACATTTCTCTCATACTCGAGTACAATGCAGCACTGACTGTTACATTACCACTGTCCTCATGTAAAGGAAGACAGCACAGACAAGGATCAATAAATAGCAAATGTCAGAATGAGGAAACTGCTCAGCATTTCCTGAGGAAGAGGCAATGCTTTGGGCACAGTGGGTTCCCAAGGGCACTGTTAAATTTGGACTCCATGAGAGGGAGCAGAATTGCACAGCAGGTATAGCAGGATTATATATATATATGTATGTATGTATATGTCAGGTATAGCCTGTGCCATCCACTACATACAACTGCTTCATTGTAGCTGCTAGAAGTACAACATGTACATACATTAATCGTTCTTGAACACATCTAAATATACTACTGTTTTCTGGGAAATGGGCCATCAGTGGTTTTTGAACAGTTTCCTAGTAAATGCAGAAAATTGGGTGGCTTTTATAATGCCTTCTTCCCCCCAGCTCTTTCCTATTCCTTCTTGTTCCTCTTCCAGTCAAAGTGTGCTGACCTTCATTGAACTGTGCTGTGCAGGGCAGGTGGGACAGTGTTACAGTGACAGAAATCCCTTCCTAAAGAGCTGAACCTCTGTCTTTCCTAAAGAATTTTAATTCTTTAGATCCAAGAACATGGGACACAGCTGTGAAAGGAAGAAATGTAATCAATCACTCAGGAACAGGAATGATGGGTGGTACCAGCAGGAAGGCAGCCACAGATTCTGACATCTCAACTTCTGCCCTTTACCTTTTTCCTCTCCCCAGCTCTCTCACTAAATCCAGCCTTGTGGCTAGACTTCCATAATAATTATTAATTTTTTAAATAAGTGAATGCATCATGTCTTTTCCCAGTTCAGATCATCTCCCTGATTTCTTACTCTCCATAGCATGTACTGCATCTGTGAAGGACAGTTGCATTGTTCTTGCAGTCTCCTTTTGATTTAGTCATAAATAATACATTTTGTATGAAGCTGGAATGATCCCTGCTTTCAGGCAGAGATAATTTGTAACTTGCTGCACCTGAAGCGGGGTTGAAGGGCAGGGCTGCAATCATGTTACCAATGTTATGACCCAGACTGGAATAACAGTGTTTGGCACCAGAATGAAACAGGCACATGAACACAGCTGGAAGGATGGAAGGGAAAATGCAGTATCCATGCATGGAAAGCTCAACAGGATTTGGCTTGGAAGAAGAGCAGGGAACTGTTACTGATAAGGAGTGTGAAGAAATCCCAAATGGTCAAAGTAGCAATTCCTGCGATGGATATTAAATAGAATATCCGTACATATCTACTTACAATAATTTCAGATAAAGTGGATGTTGTCTGAAAAGGCTCTGAGAGGTCAAAAAATAGATTGGTTTATGCAAAGCAAAACGAAGAAAAAGATATCACACAGTCATCTCCCTGTATAATAATCTGCACAGGCTCAGATAGTTTTGTATCCATGTAGTTTTTTTACAGTGTTTACTAGAAAGATGTAAACTATTTGATTGACCTTTGTTTATATTTCTTATCCCAAAATTACATAAAAAATGTTGCTTTATGTTGTCTTATGCCATGGAGGAGAAGTCTCTCTGAAAAACTTAATATTTTTTAAATGGAAGTCTTATTTAAATGCATCTCCAGCCAAAAAAATCCTACCCTGGCATTCTCCAGTGGAAACTGGGGGCTGCCCAGCAAGGAGCTGTTAAACTTTGATGGCCTCATCACCTAGTAAACACTGAAATAAAGCATTTTATAAGAACGTGCTGAAACACAGAAAGAAAAGGGCTCTTTAGGCTGGACCCCATTATTGAACAGAGTGTCTCACATTCAGCTTAGGTTGAGCTATTTGGCCACGGCTTCAGTCATCTGTCGAGGTAAAGTGAAAAACTGTGTGCTGAAATCAATAATATTAATAGCGTTTGCAAACAGAAATTCTCAGCCAGCAGTTTAAGTTAATTTAGTGTATCTGTGCATTTGAAATTATTACCAGTTGCATTAGATTGTAATTTAGGGAAACACTGAGTAAGCAACGTGCTCTCATCTTGTCCTTGTGAATGTGGAGGACTCGGGAAGCGCCTGGCGGGTGCTCCCCAGAAACTGGTTTGTGCTGGGGATGGATGTTTGGGGGACATCAACTGATCATTCCCCAGCTTATCCACAGGCTTTCTGTGCAGCTACAGCCAAACCAAATCTTCTAGCACTTGCCTCAGTTTGTCACCTCTAACGTGAATGTGACGTTTTATGGCGCTACAAAGATGATGTAAAGCAGTCATATTATGAGTAGTGTCACAGACTGGCCAGAAGTGCAGATGACTGCAGTAAGCCAACTTAATAAGTTGCATAAATTCTGAAGGAAAATCAGGTGTTTCCCTAGCAAGATCAAATATATTTAGCCCATTCTAGTGGAAAGAGTGCAGAAGGACAATAATTTACATACTTATTCCTGCTCCTCTTGAAGAGTTTTACCAGCTAGATCATTTTAAAGAAAGCAAATGAAAATAATAACTTGATAGTATTTAATCTTAAATATAATCTGAAGACTTTGAAGACTGCAGAATGTTTTCTCGCTATAAAAATGCTCTGCTACTTTAAAGCTGGTTTCCAATTTTCCAGCTGCTTTGATTCCAAACAAAACAATTCAAATCTTTTTTATTTGTACAGTGAACCTCATTTTAATTTGATTGCAGCTCTGTGCTAAAGTGTAATGGAACATTAATTCTCTTAAAATCTGAGGCTTTTTTTTTTTTAAAAAGAAACTGACTTCTTTGAGTAATCATGTTTGATGGAAGAAATCTAGAGGGTATAAAATGAGAAGGTCATTATCATGATGTTCCATCCCAACACCTATGGCAAAGCACTTCTGGTTCTACTTACAAGTTCTGCTGGGAGCATTTCAATTTTCTGGCTCATTGTCAGGTGAAGTTAACAGCTTTTAAGGGCAGACAAGTCACATCTGAGTTTGAACTATCTGTGAAATGGAAATATCCCTGAGATTAGGCAGGATTTTGTTTGGCTTTTTGTTTCTCTCCCCCAGAGCTAAGTGCGAACATTTAAAACTAAACTCTCAGATGAGGTTGACAGTTTTAGATGTATAATTTCATTTTTTGTGGGTTTTTTTTTGTTTTTGTTTTTTTGACAATAACTGGAAGTAATTTTTATGCATACTTTCACAGACTAGTGATGAAGAATGTAGTTAGCTATAGATTAATCCTGGAGTTTTGCAGTACTAAGTACAGTTGCTTCCTCTCCATGCTGCAAAGGGAAGACGATTTAATACGAAGAAACAGTCTGAGATTTATCCTTTCAGCAGGATAAGACAGGCTACCATTTGCTAACAGCTTGCAAGAATTTCTCAGTCTGGGAAAAATCTAGCTTTCCCAGTCTGAGTTGGAAGAGCCTACTTTTGTCCTGGAAGGACACCTCAGGGTCTTCCACACTTGGGACAAAGGGAGATGCAATATGTCCCCCTCTTGCTGTCTGAGTGTAAAATGATCTCCAGAAATGAGATTCTTCCATTGCCATCTATCCTGTGAGTCCATGAAAACAAAACAGAAAAGCAGTCAGAACTGAAAATGATCCTTGACTTTTAGAAGGCAAAAAACCCACCCCAAATGACACAATTTTCATGAGCAGTAAGGCTGCATTTGGTTTCCTATGAATTTAGACTTATCTTATAGGGAAGAGACATATACTTTGGGCAGAGGTATTTTTTGATAATGTATCTTTTTTATTTGGTATTATAACTGCCTTGATTGATATGTATATGATATAAATGGTTCAGAAAAGTCCAAAGAGCATAAATGCTAAAGATGAGAGCAAAATTACATTGCGAGATTTGTTATAATGATAAATAATGGGGAAAGGAACCTTTTAAAGCAAAATTTACGTGAAATAGTGTGCTGAAATGGAATAGGATTATCCCATTTTGTACTCAAGGAAAATTCATCCTTCATGAACAGTCACTTTAGGCATCAGAATGCAAGAATCACATTAGAGGGCAGTCAAACAGGAAGTGTGAAGGGAATATGGATTAGAATCTGCTTCTAGTGGCCCCACTAGATGTAGGTAATTGTTCAGTGGGACAACAATTCCAAAGATGTCAGGGGCTTCAATTATGGTGATACTAGATTCTCACTCAAGTTTCAGTGACTTTATGTACCCCAGTGGCATAGTTTGTTTTCCTCTCAGTAACAGGATTTTTTACTTACACTGGAAAATAAGAACATTGAATGTACCCAGTGCAAGATTTTGAGAGATGCTGAGTGTGTTACAGGATGTGGTATCAGACTGAATTAAAACTTCTTTGGAAGGTGTTGAAAACAGGCCACCATTGTTGAAAGCAGGCCACCCACACAAGGACAGTGACATAGGAGGTTTGATTTCTACTGCTGGCAAAGTGAGCTTAACAGCTTTCCCTCCTCAAAAGTTAGCATTTTCTCATACTTTCCTGTACTATAGGAATGTGTAGATGTAGGTGTCAGCTTGATATTAACTATTAAAGAAAGTGATATTAGACAGGATCTCCTGGAGCTAGGCAAGTTCAGACTGAAGTGACTGAAGTGAAAAATTACCTTAGGTGGCAAGGGAACTCTATTCTGTTATTGCAGAATAGATTTTATTTCAGGGTGTTACTGATATGTATTTATACTTCACAGCCTCACAATAAAGAAGCAGGAATGTACTTATTGGAATGAGAATAGATGAAATGCAATAAGGAAAGGTGAACTTTTATGGAGAGATGGAGAAGATCAACCATGCAAATGCTGCAAATAGTCTTTCAGGTACCAATCTGTTTCCTCCCCAGAGTTTCATCTCCAAATTGTTCACCTTTACCATAAAAAATTCTTGTTATATTTGAAATTGAGATATCAAAAGTAATGCTTTTTTTTTTTTCCTTACTAGGGAAACGAGGTCTAACCTGGGCTTCTTTCTGTTTAAGGCACATTGACAGTGAACTTGGCAGGATCCAAAGACCACAACAATGGGCAGAATTACCTCTGTCATGTCTTTGATATTACTGAAGTGTTTAAGGCCAAAATTACCACTCAGGGCTATGATTTTTTTGAGAGGATTTTCTTATTTTTTGATTTGGGAAAGCGTTAACATCCTCAGTATCCTTACTATCCCAAGAGTTTATTCTGAATTTGATTCAATGCATTTCAGAACTCACTGGTTGGGAAGAAATATACTGACCCTGGTGAATATCAGCTCATTATACAAAACCTTCAGCTTTTGCATCTGGTCCAGGTTAGTTCCACAGTTTGATTTTCAAACAGACAAAAAAAATATCTCAGATATGCTAACAACTGATCTGACCTTTATACAGAAAAATCCATGAACATTTTTAGGAACTTCAGGTTTGTAAGGAGTACAGATAAATTTTATTTGGTGTGGTTTAACTTCAAATATGATCCCTTGATTCTAGATACGTTGGAATGGAAAAATCTAAACACAGCCACTTCTGTAGCCATGCCAGCACAAACACATCCTTCATTATTCCCTGTCAGTTGGAGCCTAGAATTAGAAAATCTCAAGCCAATAAATTAAAGCTCAGAACCTTTACACTTCTATGCCAAATCTGTTCTGTTTGTGTGACTGTGAGATTTAAAAGGCTGGATAGAAGTGTTTCTGCACTGTGCATGAGCTGACCCAGAGGTCACAAACTGGCAGCTCATGCCCTTTTAAGAGACCTATAAAGTAAAGATTGTTTTAGTCTCTTAGATGTCTTCTGAAAGGGTTGGGAACTATGAATTAGGATAAGTGCTACACCCCAGCATAAACCGAGGATGGGTTATTGAGTTCATCACTATACTTAGTCTTTCCTAAAATCAACCTTTTTCCAGGTCAGCTAAAAAGGCAAACGAGGCAGGAATTTAATTCCATACATATCCTGAGCCTATTGTAGCAGCTCTGAGGTGCAGGAAATCTAAGCCACACAACACGCAGACCTTTCTCTGTAGCACACAAGCTCTGAACAGCGCCGTGCTCAGTGGTGCAGATGTAACAGTAAGCCTAGAAAGAAATACAAAGGACTATAGATAGATAAAAAACACTCTATAAAAGATATTCTAAGTTCTTTTTCAAATCAGTATATACATTTACTACTTTTTTTTTTTTTTAATGTCCTAGACAATAAAAAAATTAATTTCCCCATCATGGGAAAATTAGACTTCAAAGTAATGTATCTGTACATTTAGGAAAGAACTTACATCAGTTTCTTGTTTTACTGCTTTCTTAGGTTCTCCAGGCTCCCTTTCAACAGTGTTTCTGCTTTGATGTCTTGCTCTCTACCCAGATTGCCAGGAGGCTTTCTGTTGCAAATGCAGGTGTTTTCAACTGTTAGATAGAGTTGTGTTGTATTATTCATCACCTCAATATAAAAATGTATTAGTGGGACACTTATTTTACACAGAGGACAAAACAGGGATAATTGGAAAGATGGCAGGCTGTATATAGACAAAGATGTTGCTTAGTGAGACATCTTTGGCAGTGGAGGAGGCAGGTTTGCATCTGCCTCGCTGCTGTTTCATGTATCAGTTCTTGAACCTTTAAAGCACTGTTTTTCTAACAGACTGCCTTGCCCATCAGGTTGGCATCTGAAACTAATTAAACGTGGCTTTTGAGAAGTACAGCTCTATTCACAGAGAGACTCACCTAGAAATCATCGTGGTATGTCAGGGTTATTTGTTACATGCTGGTGCTTTTTTCCTGTTTTTTGTTGTTTTAGTGCTTGGTAAAAACCTGTGTGTGTGAAGCCGGGTCTTCCCTGAGCTGCTGAGAATTACTAGAGATGCCAGTGAGTGGATCTGCACGTCAAGGGCAGTCTCGAGCCTTGTTACACTGTGAAATGAGCACCTCAGTCCTCCTGACATGGATTTCTATGTAGCTCTTGCCCTGTCATTCAGAGATAGCTCTGTGTGCCACACAGACAAAGCAGAGGGACATCCGTAAGAGGCTGGAGTGGTAACCCTGCTCAGAGTTAGAGATGTGCAGTAACCCTGTGATTAACCCTGTGATTGCCAGCTGCAGTGGACTGCTATTCACCTTTCCACTCCACTCAGCTGCTTCAGAAATGCAGGCAGAGCATTGCTGATGAGAAAGAACCAAAGCTGGACAGTGAAACCATATAAAATATATTTATCAGAGATGGTAAAGGAATGAAGGAGAATCAGGGTGAGGGAGGATGAGGAAAAGGGTTGGGGACATAAGTAAGCCATTCAAAAGCAGATAAAATGCTAGAAAATTGTTTGCCCCCTCTTCCCATAAAATACTCCTTATCTTCTCCTCTGCCAGCTTTCCCTAGATGGATGTTACGCTCTGGGCATACCCATCTTTCAGGGCACCCCAGCAGTCTCCCATCTTGAACACCCTGTAGGCTTTGTATCTGTGAAGCCAAACATGATCTTGGACTGTTACATGGCAGTAAAGCACTTCCATATTTTGTATCACTGCAAAGTTCAGAGGTATCTTTTTGTTGTGCTTGCATTTGCTCATCTACTAACCTTTACACTTATGGCTTTTTGAAAATAGGTATTCTAATCATCAGCCTCGAGAACTTTTGTCTCTGAAGACAGGAAGCTCTTTTTTTTTTGTCTTGAATCTCTTCCACAGAAGCCTCAATGTTGAGAAAGCACGAAGCTTAGTATCAGGAGATGGGAATCTCTCCTCAGCCGCCTCCTCATGCTAATGACACTGCCAGGTGGTGTCGAAGCCCGTTGTTTCACAGCTCCAGGCTGTGCCTGACTGGAATGGAGGGAGCGCTGTCAAATCCAGCACCTGATATTGGTCGAGAAAGCAGCGCAACATTTTATTTGTATGGGAATGAGAGAATTCTTCCTTAAAAGCAGATCTCGTTTGGACTTCTGGAATGGGTCTAAATTCTGCTTTCTGGATTTAAAATGGCCTCTGACAGCTCATGACAGTGAGGAACATGATAATGTTTGTGTTGCCTGCTAAGCATGCCGTCTTCTGTTGACTCTGCTGGCTTCCTGGCCCTGGCCATGATCTTTGGGAGTGAATCCAACCACAGAGTTACCTTGAGTGAAAAAGTATCTCCTTTGTTCTGTTTCTAGTTTGCTAAATTATAATAGTCTCCTTGCTTTTTATGCAAGGTTATTTTTGGGTTTCATAAACCCAAAATGAGGGTTCTTTTTCTGTTCTACTCTACCATTTCTAGACACGTACCTGTAAACTCCCCATCCCTATTTTCTTCGGTGAAGTTTTCTTTTTTTTTTTTTTTCCTTAATCATTCATTTTTCCTTTCAATTCTGCAGTCCTTGTGATGGGATAACCTGAACCATAACCTTCTCCCAGATGAGTTCACACATCAGGCAGAAGACCAGTGTTGCAATTTGGGGATGGCTTAGCAGGTCAGAGCTTCACACCTTCGTCACTAGGGTGCCCCTCGCTATCTAAGCCTTTCCAAGGTACAGTGAGTGCCTCATTTAACTCTTTGGTTGTTTATTTCCCAACATTTGTTTTGTGAGAAAAGGTGACTTCAGTTAAGTCATAAATTTTCTTTAAATATCTCCCCTATATGCAGTATAAATGTCACCGACAACAAAACTTGAGATACTAGGTATTATTCAAAGCAAATAGAAATAGTATTTTTCATTAATCCTTATCTTTTCCTAATTTCGTTGCTCAGGTCGTGTTTCTTCCATGAAGTCGGTGACTGTTTCTATAAGCTTATAATCTGACACGGGATTTACATGGTTTAAAGAGCTTTATTTCTGCTGTGGCTGTAGAGCTGGAGCAGAGCTGGTCTTGTTGTGCTGAAAGGATGGTGGCCTGTATTTCAGCAGTGTAGCAAAAGGTGGGCTCCTCAGGGCGCCGTGACAGTGCTCTGCTCCCAGCCAGCCCCAGTTTTCCACCATGGTTTTCCCAGGAGAGCNTTCTTTATTTCCCAACATTTGTTTTGTGAGAAAAGGTGACTTCAGTTAAGTCATAAATTTTCTTTAAATATCTCCCCTATATGCAGTATAAATGTCACCGACAACAAAACTTGAGATACTAGGGGCTGGACTGGTATTATTCATAGCAAATAGAAATAGTATTTTTCATTAATCCTTATCTTTTCCTAATTTTGTTGCTCAGGTCGTGTTTCTTCCATGAAGTCGGTGACTGTTTCTATAAGCTTATAATCTGACATGGGGTTTACATGGTTTAAAGAGCTTTATTTCTGCTGTGGCTGTAGAGCTGGAGCAGAGCTGGTCTTGTGCTGGAAGGATGGTGGCCTGTATTTCAGCAGTGTAGCAAAAGGTGGGCTCCTCAGGGCGCCGTGACAGTGCTCTGCTCCCAGCCAGCCCCAGTTTTCCACCATGGTTTTCCCAGGAGAGCTGTCGGCACTCGAGGCCGTGCCAGGGCAGCGACCACCGGATCCCAAAAGCTCTCATCACCCAGCGCAAGGCATCAGTCCTCTGCTGGCAAACCGAAACCATGGATTCTCCCTTAAGGACCGCGGTAAGCTCTAGCAGCCCCCAGGCCGTGCTTCCTCGACCATTTTGGGTTGAGTTGCTGCAATTCATGCATTTTGGCTGTGGGCTGGGCTGAGAGGAGCCTGCGTGCGGGCTGCGCTCTCCTCGCACCTCTCCACGCCCCGGTCAGCCGAGGGCTGCCCGGCCAGCGCCCGACTCGCGGCTCGGTCTGTGCCGATGCCAGGGCCGTGCCGTGCCGTGCCGAGCCGAGCGCAGCCCGTGCCAGTTCCCTGCGGCCGTGCCGCCCGTGTATGCCCCGCGGCGGCGGGGCTGACGGG
>VZTB01000039.1:479154-530340 GCA_013397245.1 Thryothorus ludovicianus | reverse complement strand
CCGCCGTTGCCATAAGCTACGGGAGCCGCGGCGCGGCCCGGGAGCCCCGTGCGTCAGCGGAGCCGGCCCCGGTGCGCGGAGCCCCCGCCGTGCGCGGAGCCCCCTGCCCGCCCCAGCCCCCCGAGCGCCCGGCTGTGGAGCGGCGGCATTTGCGGCTGGAACGAGGCGATAGTTTGTGTCAGACTTGCCGGACCGAGGGGAAACACAGCCTAATATTTCGCTCCGGGCGGGATGGGCTGTTGTAGTAATAGACCCTTTTTGAATCTGCTGTTCAGAGTACATTAACATTATAGATTTGTTTCTTTTATTATTTTTAGTTTTCGTTAAAGCGTCTTTTTCAAGCTGAATTTTTGCAGAAGGAAATCACGAGGGGTTTAGCAAGGTGCTCTGAAAACGACAGAAAGCATGTTTCATTTGTTTGTTTGGTTGTCAGTGAAACAAGATAGATACAGTTAACATAGGACAAGAGGACACAGTCTTATGGTGCGCCAGGGGAGGTTTAAGTTGGACATTAGGAAAAAGTTCTTCACAAAAAAAGGATGATTGGGTATTGGAATGAGCTGCCCGGATGGATGGTGGAGTCACCGTCCCTGGAGGTGTTCAAGGGAAGACTGGATGTGGCACTCAGTGCCATGGTCTGCTTGGCACTGCTACGGTGGTGTTTGATCATAGGTTGGACTCGGTGATTTCAGAGATCTTTTCCAGACTAGTTGATTTCTGTGATAAACCTTTTTTTTTTTTTTTGTTTTTGTTGTCGGTATTAAAAATATGTACAGAGTGCATTTTAAAACAAAGCTGCTTAAGCAGATCAGTTGTAGTTTGCCACATTCTCAATGACAATGTTTGTAGCAGATGTATGCTACAATGATTGCAACGTGAACACAAGTACATCGCTCCTTAATACAGAGAAAAAAAACCAAACCAAGATAACTGCACAAGTGGAAATCTGCTGTTTTGATATGTGCACATCGTAGTTCAAATCAGTACAAGAATTAGAAAGAAAGAAACATGATTACAATGAATCTGAGAATCTTGCCACTCTCTCAGCAATAGCACTTTCAGCCCATGCATTTTGAAAAGATGTGAGGAATTGGTAATAAGCTTCGAAAATGACTAGTGGATGCATTCTGATGCAATTTGAAGCCTTGTAATGAGGACAGAAATACCAGAGGAACAGCTGTTCGTGGCTCATCCCAGCAGCAGTGGAACAGTTTCTCCATTCTCTCACTGTACACAAGGCTCTGCAGAGGCCAATGCCAAAACTTTTGCTGAGGGATTTTATAGCAATGGCCTCAAAGAAGGAAGTCAAACATCTCTGCTTCTGCTCAGTGCAGCACAGAGAAACAAAGGGAGGCAAAGAAGCAAATCTTCAGAGAAACACAGATTTGATGATACTCATATCTTTTCTAATATAATGTTGTTCTTGAATGTTAATGATGTGTTTATGGTCAGAAACTGCTGAGGACTGCTCAAAACCAAAAGGCAACCAAATCACCTTTCTGCTCTGAAGTGTCTGTATTTAGGCTTCTAACAGTGTTCTCTCAAGAAGCTAACTTACTTTTTAGTCTTCAGAGGTAATTCTTTAGTTAGAGGAGCATCATTGCAAATCCCATTGGACTTCTGTGTATAAAGCATATTCCAGGATCCCCTTGACACATTTGCCCAGGAAGCAGTGGTTTGTGAATGCATATGTGACTGAGTTTGCACATGAGAGCACTGTATGAATAAATTAGGTCAATGGGTACATTTAGAGGGAGTTAAATACACGAGGAGGAGGAGGAGACACCTGATGTGCACCCCTTGGAACAGTTCATCTTCTCTCCGAGAGCAAAATGCCCCATGCTTATCTGCCCTCTTGCTTCACATTTTTGTTTACTGTGGTGAGTTCAGTGACTGCTGAACTCTCTGAGCTCAGAGGAAGGTTCACCACCTTCTTTATGGTCTTGGGTGGCTTGTGACAGCCAGGAGTGTCACTGCTGCTTTCTGGGGGACAGAGCATAGGCTGCTGGGCATACTGAAGTCTGGAAAGATGTATCCCTCTAGCAGGAACATATGTGCAGCGATATACCCAAATTAACTCAAGCGGGGAAGGATTGTATTTCCACTAGCAAAATGTCATATTTTTCCTTTCAAGTGAAATGAGCCAGAGGGAGTCAGTTCCACGTGTGTCATGTACAATTCATTAAGCAGTCCACCTGCGTGTCCACAACTCACAAACTTATACTTCCCCTAATAAGATGCTGAGAACATTTTGAGTGAGTTAACAAAAAATAGTGGGCAATTTTTTCAGTGTCAGTGCTAGTTTGTGCTGAGGTCAAGGAAAAAATTCATATTATTTGTGTGTTTGTGATTTCCATGTTTTGCCGTTCTCTCTTTTCATCCTCTCTTATGTATTCTGCTTTTGAAACGCTAACAGTTGTGAGATTTCGGTTTGCTAATGTTATGAAAGACAGTTGGGAAGCTGTTTTTTAAAAGTAAATATATTGCATTTATTTTCATGAAACATGATTCATAGATAGAAACTTAAGCATATAATTGAGCACTTACAGGAAGCTGCATATCAGGTGCAATGAGCTAAGGAGTCTTTAAATTGTACCTATTTTTAACAATGTCTCTGTTCTTTATTATAAAGATTTAAAATAGTTTAGATGCAATTAAAAAAAAAAAAAAAGTTACAGTCCATGTAGCTGCCCCCAGCCCCAAAAGTGGTTTGCAATGGAAGAGGAAAATGTAGCTTCTCAAAGAATTATGTTCTCAAACACACTACTGTTTTCCTTTGGTATCCTTCACTAGTTTCCAGTAGAAAATATAATGCAGAAGTGTCTGGGAATCGTTACAAATGCACAGGAGTTCAGTTTTTTTGTTCAAAAGTATGATCTTGTTTCATATATTTTTCTCAAACTCATTTTTAATTTATAGTGTTTCTTAAATATAACAGACTCATTTTTATTTTATGCTGGTGTGTCTTGAATAAGTGAAGACATTCCTCATACTATAAAACTACAGTCAAATAAAACGGCTGCAGGTAAGATGAAAGTATCAGTAAACTCAGCTACAGTAAGGCCACAGTCTCTATTATTATTATTTGTTCTTATGTTTTTAGCTGCTTCTTTGACATTAAATCTTGATCCTGTAACTTTAAAAGCAGCATTTACACAACCAGTTCTGTGAGAATATCTAACCACCACCAGCTGAAAAGCCCAATCCACACAGGAATCAATTAAATACAGCTCCCCAGAGTTCTCTGTGAAGTGTCTGTGATGCTGCTGAGCCTTGGTTTGTGTGGATAAACCTGCCATGGCCTGGGGGACCCCATGAACTGTGTCCTGGGGGCTCCTGGCACTTGACCCTGAGGGCACTGAAGAGAGCAGATCACACAGCCTGCGTTTGCAGTGGCATAATATGTCTTGATATGTACACGATGGTGGTAATAATACACATTATTTTTGCTTGTGGCAGGTTTTATTATGCTCAATTTTTTGTGGCTTTCATGAATTTGCTCTGAAGTTTTAAGGCTGTGCTTAGATATTGCAGCTATAAACAGTCACAAGTTATTTACTTGCAAAGGGAAGGATTACAGTTGGAAGAAAATTGTGGAGCACAGCTGGGTTGTAAATTCATGAATCATCGCAATTAGGGCAGATAAGAAGATTTCTGAAGGTGTGATGTGTAAACAAGCCCTGGAACAAGAACGGCCTCGAAGACTGAGGGTATCCCACACTTGTTTGTGTGCGTGTTGTTGAGGCAGTGGGATGTTACATACCCTTGGGTTTTGGCAGCAGTGCAGGTGGTGCTCACCTTGCTGCAAGGTGCAGTTTGTGACCGAGAGCATCGCAATGCAGGCAGGCTGGCTCCCAGCCTCCTGCCGTGGGGAATGGCACGGAGCATTTACAAGAGCTGCTTTTTCGAAGGAAAAGAGTTCAAAAACTGTGTCTGTCCTCTCCTCTGAAACAGGCTGTCTTGTCTCAGGCTATTCGGTGTATAAAATTAGCCTGGTCGTGTGCTTTTAAAACATTTAAGTCAGAGCTCTCCCTTAATGGAACTCTGTGCTCTTGCATGGAGTGTTCCTGCTGCGGTGCATAGTGACTCCAGCAGACATCAAAGGTGCTTTGCCCAGCGTCGGTGTGAGGGAGGTGTCAGAGGCAGTTGCTACCCTAAAGCTGGTATCCTAAATCAACCAGGCAGAAAAGAGAGGTGAGGAAAATAAGTATCCCGAGCCCTGGAAGTTGCGGGTGTTGGCTTAAATGGAAGTGGGACAAGGCTCAAGGGAGATGAGCTGCAGAGCCAGGCGTGAAACCTCGTTGTGTTGTGCTTTGCAGTGTGCCAGGGGTGGATTGAAGTGGCTTTGCCAGCCCTTCCATAGGGGCTGTGACAGTAAGTGAAGCACCAGTTGTCCCAGAGCACAGCCACCCCCCACCACCTTCGCAGTATCAGCAGCCAGATTGAGACAAACCCTGATTTTTTTCACAGGCCAATGGGCTTCTGGTAGCAACAATCATTTGCAGGTTCCTGGCAGTGACAATCATTTACAAGCCATCTGTGCCAGATTTGGATCACAGCCGGAAAGTGGATATGAAATGTAATGTCTCTCCTCTTGCACTTCCCTGAGTCGGACAGGTTTGATTCTTATGCCTGAGGGTTTTTGGACATTCCCTGGAGTGGCATCCATTTAGACATGCAAGCAGCAGTTTTTCTGGAAGGTGGTACTTTTTATTTAGTAACTAAAAATTGCCATTCTAGAGAGCTGGATTCTTTTCACACTTCCTCCTCATTTTTCTTCCTCTCACACTAATGACTTACTTTCTAATTCATGCTTTTCTGTTCTCTCAACTGATGAACAGATTTCTTTTTGCCATTTTTCCCTACATCTTGCTCTTCTTGCCTCTTTTTCTGTTCTCTTCTCTTTCCTACTTTGAGATTATTCACAAAAATAGAATTCTGTCTTGCCAGCTGTATGGTGCCTGCAGAAGATACCCTTCTCTGTAAACATTTGCTATTTAATTTGTATTTTATTGTTTGTAGCTTTTAAAGAAATCCTTCCCAACTTCTCATTGTGTTACTTAAGTAGTCAGTACTTTTGCAATTTCTGAAAGCTGTAATCATTTGTTTTGCAGATTATTGGGGATTATTTTCGGTATTTGCAGCAGTGTACTCAAAGATCAATGCCTTAAGCATGGATATTAAAATTGGTGTTTGTTTTGTATCTCACTTGCTGCTGAACATTTTGTTCCTGTAGCATGTGAAGGCCAGTAACTGGGACTAGGAGATGCCCTTCTTGGTGACAGCTCTGTGTCATGCACAGGGGTGGCAGGGACAGGAGAACTGTTTTCCCACAGTTTTGCAATCTCTTTTATCTTGATGTAAAGGCAAGGTGGTGATGATGATAGCAGCAAGTTCTGAGGATTCTCAGCTGAGAATGTGACACCTCTCTGGGCCCTGCTGTCATTTACATAATGCTAATAACGTGCAGGTATACAGCAAGGCAATCTTCAGGCTGGAAAATTTCCAGTTTAGAAGGCAGGTACGAGAGAGGGGCACAAAATGCAAGTGGAAAGCTCAGGGTGATTGCTGGCATGGGGTGTTCTTTGCTTTCATTTTTGTTACAGACATATGATCATTAGCTTCTTTGGACTGTCTGTTCTTAGGAAAATGTGAAGTCAGAGGATATTGATTTAGATAAGGAAATGTGCTCTCAGGGAAGAGTGTATAGAGTGTACAAAGGTAACAGTGGGAGAAGGTAGAAAGACTGGAAAAATTATTTTCTATGAGTATATGTCATAAAAGATGCAACTTTTTTTCCTAACATAGTTATTTTATACCAGGCTGTTTCATCTAACACTTGATGGCAATTTAAAGCTTTGTGACACTTTAAAAGCCCAGCTTGCTCCATAATTAAATTACTTTTTAGATGGCTTTGTATTTTATTCTTTTATGTTAATAAAAAACTAAAAGATATAATTCATTTCCCTTTCAGTGATTACAGCAGAAGTAGGTTTCATACTTTGGTATTACTACTAAGCAGAGGGATTACATGTTTATCTATTTTTTTTATCCTTAAAGACAAATGGTGACCCAATTGAAAACACTTCCTCCTTTAGGGAAATGCAGTAGGGCCCTACAGAGCAGGAGCAACTGCTCCTGCCAGGACAAGAGCTTGGCAGGGTTGGATGCTGATTTTGTGCACTCAGACCCGCACCCTTGCCCCTGGAAGCAGGGATGCTGTAGAGACTGAGGCTGCCCTCTGCCATCCCTGCAGTTGTGTGGTTTCTTGCAGGGAGCTGTCACAAAGAGGGGGCACCAGAGCCTTTCTACTGACTCAAAAAGGGGTTGGATTGGTGCCATCCCCTTCTCTGAGCTCCTGCTTTAGCTGAGCAAATAATGGCAAGTGGTTGGTAATGCATGAATGTGCCAGTGTGCTTGTGAGTGACACACTTATCTTGCTCTCTGACAACACAAGTGCCCGAGTCATTCTTTCATGGAGTTGAGTTCTAGCTTGGATTCCCAGATGTTTATGAAAATTAAGCCTTGAATTGCAAATTTCAGTGGAAGCCTCGTGATCCCTGTTGTGATGCATGTTAACACAAGCCTGTGAATATCATAATTCATGATTATTGTAACTCATTTGACACAGGTAATGAAACCACAGCATGAAGTTTTTAATGGTAATTTTAATTCCAATCACAGTTCTAACTACTGGCAGATGAGCTATTACAAGATGAAGAAATTCCTTGATTAGCTTCAAATGATGACTAAGTTGGAAATTGTATTTGCAAGTGAAATACAAGTACATTGGTATTTGATCTACAATTAGGCAAGGCATCTGAACATTTCTGTCTCTCAAATTTGGTATCGGTTTGAAAGCAAAATGAATGAAGTTAAAGGCTAGGTATTTGCTTTAGTTGTTCCTGTGCCACAGCGAGAAACATAAGAAAAACAGGTCTGGTTTTTTTCAGAGCAGGTTGTTGCTAGCTCATACTACTACAGCAGCATTTTCACTTGGCTGCAGTAAGAGCAACAAAAACAAATTACATTGCATCATGTAGCAATTCTCACTTCTGAAAATTTGAGGAAATTATTGAATGTAGTGTGGAAATTAAAGAGTAGATAGTCTAAGTCATTGTCTGGACAAGTTAACTGCTCGGATCAGGTTGAGTGGAAACCGAAAGACTGAGACACATACTGTACCCTGGAATTCATCCCACTATTTTTGGCAGATATAAATCCCAATACTCAAGCCAGGAGTGTGAATTTCCATTAAACAGTGTTTTGCAAACCTAGAGTTTGCTTGAAGTCTTCTGTGCTGAAACTTTAGCTCAATTGTACGGGTGAATAATGCCTCTTTTGGGATACTGCATCTGTAGAGCAATGTTAAATAACTTTAAAGGTGTCTCTACACACCATTGAGTCAGACCTTGATGATTGATTCTTCCAGGTTACTGGATCTTAAATCACTTCACTGGCTGTTGCTGCAGATTTAAAAAGTGAAGTGTGAGGTTAGAGAAACTTTTTGTGCTTGCCCTAGAATAACATTAACATTGTTTTATTGTCTGTCCTTAATACAGAGCTCATGTGCCTCTGCATGTGGCATATTGTTACATCTCTGCAACCACAGAATCACTTGGTCAGAAAAGATCTCCAAGATCATCAAGTCCAACCATTTACCCCACATTGCCCATGTCCCCAAGGGCCCGTGTCCCTATGGCCCTAAGGGCCACATCCACTCAGCTTTTAAATAATCCCAGGGATGGTGACAACCCCACTTCCCTGGGCAGCCTGTTCCACTGCTTGACAGCTGTTTCAGTGAAGAAATGGTTCCTAATATCCCATCTGAACCTGACCTGGCACAACCTGAGGCTGTTTCCTCTTGTCCTATCTCTTCTTACTTGGGAAATGAAGCCGACCCCCACCTGGCTATGCTCTCTCTTCAGGCAGTTGTAGAGTGATAAGGTCTCTGCTGATCCTCCTTCTCTCCAGGCTGAACACCCCCAGCTCCCTCAGCTGCTCCTCACAGGATTTGTGCCCCAGACCCTTCCCCAGCTCCACTGCCCTTCTCTGGACTCTCTCCAGCCCCTCAATGTCCTTCTTGCAGTGAGGGGCCCAGAACTGGGCACAGCACTCGAGGTGAGGCCTCCCCAGTGCCCAGCACAGGGACAGTCCCTGCCCTGCCCTGCCTGGCTATTGCTGACCCAGGCCAGGGTGCCATTGGCCACCTTGGCCACTTGGCTCCTGTCCAGCCTGTGTTGCAGCAGCCCCAGGTCCTTTTCCACTGGGCAGTTTTCCAGCCACTCCTCCCTGTAGCAGGGCCTGGGGTTGTTGTGACCCAGGGAAGGATCTGGCACTTGTCCTTGTTGAACCCCCTGCAGCCGTGTCCTCAGCCCATTGATCCAGCCTGTCCAGATCCCTCTGCAGAGCCTTCCTGCCCCCCAGCAGATCATCTCCTGCACTCCCTGGGGTCATCTGCAAACTGAGGGAGGGTGCCCTCGATCCCCTGTGCCAGATCACTGGTAATGGGCCACATCAGAAATGCACCAGTGATGCACTCCTTCCATAACAGTGCAGTTCAGTCTGGGAGGAACTGGGGGTTTCCAGATTTTATTTGTTTCGTGTTTGAGTGTTACATTGTTTACAGCTAGCTGGGAATCTGCCACAGCACAGTTCACCGTGGGCATATAACTTTTAATGTAAAATTCATTATCTGGTCTGAAATAAGAATATTAGTTTTTGGCTATTAAAAGAGCACTAGCCACCCATGAGCCTCTTAATCTAGGCTCTGACTTTTCAGAATACTAGCATAATTCCTGGATCTGCCGGATATATCAATTAAGAAATACTGTATTTATACCCAGAGAAACTGGGCCATCATATCAGAACAAAAACATCATGACATTGCTAGAAGTTTGAGGCATCCTGGGAGATGCCTTTTAAATGTTGCCTATTTCAAGTAATGATATGCTGTAGTATTCTGGCAGTATTGATGCAGCTTGAAAAATTCTTAATTGCATCCTTGGGGCTTGAATATCACTCTCAGATTTTGAAGATCAAGAAAAACCAGCACAGGAGATATTTAAATGGAATTAAAATTCCTTCCTAACTTCCTTCCTTTCCTCCCTTTTTCCTTCCCCTTATTGCTACTGTGCACTCTCTGTTTTTTTATTAATTTAATGCTATATGCCTTAAGATTTTCAATATATAGGTTCTTCTACTATGGGTAGTGTTGGAAAGAAAAAAGTTCTCCTACCCAGTTCAACTTGTGTCAGAGTGATTCCCAGATTATTCTGTTGGAAAAAATGTGAAGTTCTTTGCCTAAGATGGAAAATGGGATAAGCAGGTCCAGGTGTTCAAGTCTCTGCCCTTTGTTTCATGCTTTAGAAACCTGTTCCTAATACCTCAGATGAGTGCCTGGATTTTCAGGTTATTTGTTGGTGTGTTCTGGGCCTGTCTCCCCAAAATATTGTTCTGAAACTGTGGAGGTGATTAAATTTATAAACTTTAGATTTGATAATTTGGCATTCTCTTACAAAGACTTCCGGTAAAAAAATCCAATGAACTCTAGACTTGGAAGCAAATATTTTAGAGCTTAGAAAATTAATTTTACTTACAATAAACTGTAGTTTCTGAAAGCTGTCCTTTCACTGATATGATATTAAATAGTATGAGCTATAACCAAGATTGAAGGAGGTAGTAAGGCAACTGAATGACTCTCCCATTTATTGCTCATTGTATTCTGTTAAAATAGAAAGGTTTTGAAACAGATGATTTTAAACCATGCAGAATAGCTGTATTTTATCTTTAGGCTGATACAGGCCTTTCAAAGGATGGAATGCTGTAAACCTGTCTATGGCTGGATTTTCCAGAGTGCTCAGATTCTGTTGAAAATACTTAATGTGGTGGAATGAGAAGGGAGGAGAAGGACTATTGTGCTGCCTAGTCAAAATGACAAACAGCGTATAACACAGTGTAATTTTTATGTGTTCTTTGGCAAGAACAACTCATTTTCTTCTGAAAAAGCTTATTCTGAAGAAAAATGTAAGATACATTAGAGGCACAGAGGTTTTCACTGCATTGTGTGATGGACTGTAAATATGCCCAGTTGACATTGTGAAGCATCCTCAAAGTGAGTCTCTGCGTGTTGGGGTGAAAATTCAGCCCAAAGGGTTTTAGTTTACAGCCAGCTCTGCAATATTGCAGTTGCTGTGGTCTTGGATTAACAATGCCAAACATGAGCACATATTGCAATAAAGAGGGAACAGAAAGATGTTCTGTGTGGTTTTGCTTTTCACTTTGCACTTGATAGCAACTGTCTTGTTGCTAATTTTTCATGACATGGCTCTGATACTATTTCTATTTTTTGTTTTCATGCCATTAGGATAGGTCTATAACTAACAGTGATTGAGTAGTTATTAATAATTCCCTGAGTTATTTACTTTAAAACTGAAGGCATCTGTTTTCTTTTTGCATCATTAAATGCCTACCTCCGTTTCCTAATGATACTCAGTACTTAAGGAAGCTTGTCTCTTATTTCTGTGGTTCTTTCCTTTTTTTGTCTATGTCCTCTGTACCTGGCTGATGCTGGTTTTGGGAGAACAGTGGATATGCTGCTGGGAGAGTGCCTGGACAGACTGTGGCTTGTGCTAAATTTGTCAGTCAGTGGCAGTATTTCCTTATAATCTTCCAGCTCTTCTTAAATTAAATCTTTTAATAAAAACTTGAGCAGGATCCCAGGCCTCTGCTGCCATCCAAGAACTGTCAGCAGCAGTCTCTCTAAAGTAGATTCCACACTCAGGCAGAGGTTCTTCTGTCAGCAGGTGGGAGCGGAGGGGAGCAGATGTGTTCTGTGGAGAGCAGCCTGGTTTGCCAGCACACAGAGCTTCAGAAGGGTGGGTGAACAATCTCTGGTCAGTGCTGGGGTCACTGCTGTGGGCTGGCAGCCCGGACAGACACCCTGGGTACTCCCCAGTTTGTCACTAGTGAAGATCAGAGCATGTGCACCGCTAGTGTGCAGCACCATCCCACAATGGTAAACACATTTGGAGGGTCACACACAGGAAGCTGCTTCTGTCTTAAAAATTTCTAGCTTGCTTGTGCCAGGCAGCTCACTTTACATAATTCTGTTGAACTCCTCACCCTGTTCCAGTTTTTGTAGGTCCTGAGTGAGCGAGAAAATGGAGCCCTCTGAATCTGGCAGAATGAAGCTGAGTGACATTCAGTGGATGCTCCTTCAGGCTGAAATGGCTCACCTTGTATCCTGCAATGAACACAAGCTCGTGGGCTGTGCACTGAAGTATTACAGCTATGAAAAATGTGCAGATGACAGTGATCACTTGCTACATCAGTTAGACCTTCTGTGCAGTGGGCAATTAATGTTTCATAAAGAAATCAGAAGATACACAGTCATATGTATTTATCAGAGAGGAGAAGAAAACATCTGCTGCTGTATGAGTCTTGATTAGACCCAAAGGGGAATCTTAGCTTCACTCCTTTTTAATGGTCCAATAGCTAAAATCATTCTTTCTGCCTTACTTAAATGCATTTGGAAATGCTTCCCACAGTGCCTGAAGTGCTTTAATTACATCTGATACAGTGAGAAGAGGTCTGCAGCTTTGTGTGCTAGAGCTTCCTCGATCTGAGAGGGGGTGTGCTCGCTGATTACACCTCCTTTGCCTGGCATGCTCCAGGTGATGCTCAGTGTGGCTGTGGCTCGAGAGCTCAGTGGGACAGGTCCCTCGGTGTGCTGGATGCCCCTTGGCATTGTGCTGGAGTGCTCTGCCAGCCTTGTGTCCCACTGCCTCCTGTCCTGCTCGGTGTGGAACTCCAGGGGAGGTTGCAAAGACAGAAATGTATTACCCCTGTGTTACTGATAGGGACCCTGCACGTACAAAAATGTGGCTTTTCCAGGATGAAAACTCAGTAGCAAGATTGGGGAAGGTGTTATATTTGCTTTATCTTCCAGCCTTCTTTCCCCCGAGTAAGATTATCTTTTATATCGCTCTTTGTCAAATCCAAAGTGGGATAGTGAGAACTACGCATAAAAAAAATACGAGCCCAGTAAATTTTCTTCGCAATGTGTTGGTGTTGGAAGGAATCTTCTGCATATATCTGTTAAGAAATGGCCCTAGGATCCATATGAAGACTAGGATCCTGACTTTTTAGTTAGTAGAATTCCTACAACTGTCCTTCATCATCTTCCCTATGTGGTTTCTCATTGCTCCAGTAATATTATGGAGCTGAGTCCCAAAACTTCCTCTTACAGAGAGACTGTTTAAGGCCTTAGCCTGTACCCAGCCACCATCTTCATTACAAAATCTGTTGGATTTAGAAATATTAACCCTCTTTAATTTTAATTGAAATTAATCAACTCAAGAAATTATTATAGGCATTATGACTGCATAAATCTTTCTTTGTTACAAAACCAGGCAGAACTCCCTCATTATATGAATTGTCAGTAAAGGAATTTGAAGTTTGAGCACTCTGGTCTAATTTTATTATAGAAGCCCCACTGAAATGAGAATTCTTCCTGAAACTTCCAGATGTTCTCTGCCTTCTACCAAATGTGACATTAACATACATGTTTCATGGGAGATAGATAACTTTAATCCTTCTCTGAAAAAGACCCAAGTATTTTGAATTTATTTTTATTTGTATGGTACGATCTGCTTCCTGTTCTAGGAAATCAACAACCAAGCCGATAATCACATATTTCTGCTCACATTTTACCCTTTTAAACTGAAAATATTTCATAGGAGGGAAGTAAGAGGCTTACAGGTGTGTCCAGAGACAAGGCTGTGCATGGCACATCAGTCCCTGGTGCAGAATCCTTTTGCTGTAATTGTTGCTAACAGGCATTCTACCAGGTGAAGTGGAATAATCAAAATGGCAACTTCAGCCTGGTATTAAAAAGATATGAAAAGGGTAGTGAAAGCCCTTTTCTGTAATGGTTTGCTGCGGATGTCACAGCACCTGAGCAGCTCTTTGTTCAATAGAAATGCTTTGCATCTTATTGTGCCAGCCTTCCTTTTGCGAGTTAAACACAAGGCAGCCTCCTGGCAAGCAGGTTTCTGTGTTTTTGCTGTGCCTTTCGTATCCACAAAAGGTGTTGGTAAACTTTTCTGTGCAGTTTGTCAACACAACCTTTCTTTAGCAGTTAATCTGATCTACTTCAGCTGTAATCTGTTTAGTTACATTTTTAAATGGCACACGGGGGCAAATTAGATTAGGCTTGTTTTCTTTGTTGAAAAATGGAAAGCACAAAATCCAAGACTTTAACATCTTGAATTACCTCAGGACCCGTTTCTGTCACGCTTAAACAAATCTGCTAAAAGGGCATGGCTGCATCAGTGGTAGCTCTCTAAAGCTGTGCTGCTTTAGAAATCAGAAATTGAAGTGCTTTTAAACAGATTTGTTTTTTGTTTTATGATCAAAACATTTGGGGTAGGAGACAATTCGTACTTTTTCTGAATACATGAAGAGTGACATTTGCTGAAGTCTACATTGTGGTTATTCTTTCTATCTTGAAGCTTTTTTATTAAGTTATAACCACATAGGAAACAATATTTGCCACAACATAATTGCATATTGGAGATTCATGTAAGTTCCACACCTTGAATCCACAAGTTGAAATTCAAAGTGATACTATCATTCATCTTCCTTTAAAAAGCAAAGAAGGGAATAACACAAAACCACCCCCAAAAGTACCCAAACCCAGTGATACCCAATTATATTCAAACATCTCAATTATGTTTTAAAGAGGAGACTTTGTCTGTTCTATGCAATATGTGGAGTCAGTAGGTTTTTCCTATGTAATTTCTTATCCCTGTCTTTGTGTGGGTTGATAACATGCCTGAGTCTTAGAGAAAAAAAGAAGGAAAAAAGACAAGGAAAACAGTTCTTGTCTTAATTGGTAAGTGAGCTGCAGTATCTGTATCTAGCATGAAAGCAGCTATTGGAATTGCAGATTTGGCTATCCATTTTGTTTCTAGGAACCGACAAATGTACAATTTGCAATCCTTATGTAATTATGATCTGATTCTAGAGTACTGTAATTTCTACCAGTATCTAAAAATATATAATTTGAGCATAAATTTTCGGTAGAGAATGTGCAGGGATTAGTGGCACAACCTTAATGAGAATTACACTGCTTAATTCCTTGGATTTTGTGCTGGTATTGTGTCCTTTATCTGTTTTGAGAGGTCATGTTATGCTGCAAATCTGTAGCAGTTCATGGACAGCAGAGGATGCTTGTGGCTTTGTGTGAGAGCTGTCCATCAGTTTATAGAACCTGGTACCTCATTTATCTAGCTGCTGGCTAAGGGAAAAATGAATGCTTAACTCAAAAAAATAGTTTAAAAAATAGTAGATTGGATAAATGCTGAAATCTTTTTGATCTAGTTCCTTTGGATATTTTGCTACAGTCACAAATGACAGCTGCATGCCAGTTTAAGAAAAACAAATACTTAGAATTGACACAGCTTTTTAAATCTAATTATCTTATGGATGCTTTTTTTCAAAGACAAGGTTGCTCTTTTTGCATGTAATATATTTGTGGGAATCTTAGGAGTTTTCGAAACAACAATAACATCTTAGCATCTTTTTTCTTGTTTGTTTGGTTTGTTTTTTTTTAATTCCTCTTTGGTTACGGTTTGATGGCCCTGGTGAATATTTGACAAGCAGTTTAGAAAGCAAAGATAAAAATGAATGATTTCTTTATCAGCCTTTATTTATTGTGTTTAACATTCTGTATGCTATAAGCTTTTATTGTGCAAATACTTAACCAGCTGAGCAGGTCTAGATGGCAATATTTATGTCCAGCATTAGTAAGTTACGTTAGTCAGTTAAAAATTAGGTGGTGTGAATATATTAGGCCCTATTTTCAGTCTGATTCAAATGTAGTGAAAATGATGTTCTGAAATGAGTCTTGATGAGTCTGAAATGTCTTGCCTGGGGGACTGACTTTGCTCTCAAGCAGTACCATGCAGACTATTCATGTGACAGCGTTTTAAAGCCCAGAACAATAATTTGAAAAAGGTAGTTGCAGTTGGAAATATGAATTAGTTGGGTCATGATCATTAGCTCTTAGTTTTTCAGTAATTTGGTAACTGTGTCAGCTGTAAGCTGAATACTGCAGTGGAGATTTTCAGCTGGAAATCCAAATCTTTTTGGGGACACGGATTCCACGTTCTCTGAAGCTGTGAGTCTATGTGCTATCTTAACTCCTCTGCCACAACCTTCCTCACAATTCTCATTTCTTGCTGGCAGCATGCATTTTTGCATGTTGTGTACATCTCATAGAGCAAAATTGTGTGTCCTGAAAGGAATTGCTGCATCAATTAACTGCCCAACAATGAAAGAATCCAGCCCTTGAGTCATACCAGTTAACAATGACAATTTTCCAGATTGTATTAAAAAAAACCCAGTAGTTTTCCAATTTTTCCCTCCCAGTTTTTTAATATAAATACATACATATACACACACATGTATCTATACATATATACTTAAATATGAGGAAATAATGTCTCACCTGGTTTCTGTTGAGACATCAAGCTGGATAGAGCAGATAATGTATCACTTTTCTCAGGTTATCACACTTCTTAATAATTAAATGCTTTTAAAATATTTTTCCATTTATACATCACTATAGCAAGGCATTTCACTTAGGTTTTTGTAGCACCACACAATGTACTTTGAAGTGTTAGGAGAATAATCCAGAGTAATTATTAGACTAAGTGATAATTTCATTGGAAGCAGTTAAGGAGAACCAGATGAAGATGATTGTCAGATGTAACAAAAATGGTCACAGAGTAGTCAAGAAGAAGTATAGTTGGGATTCTGATGATTCATAATGAAAATGGAACTAAAAATACTGCAATAACATGTACCTGACCTGTTTTAAATTTGACTAATTTATTTGGAATACTTGAAGCTGATATGCTAAACTAGGTGTGTAAATTCAAATTGGTGAGCATGGTTAATGTTTATGGAAAACAAAGATGATTGAATTTTATGCAACATACATATCTTAGTATGCTACCAAAAGAAGCGTGTTGCATAAGAATGCTGAGACTGTTACTTGATGTGACACTTCCAAGTACTTGTAAATGTAGTGAGTGCATTTTGCTATTAAAAGGACTATATTTTCTTCCATTTGAAACAGAAAAAGCATGCAAACATATTTGGGGTTAAATAAACTATAGCCAGAATATATGAATATGGGTTGAATGGGACAAGTTAGGTTTTCTCCCCAAATGTATCAAAAAGTACTATTTGTTCCTTTTCCTGTTTCAACCTATAACATGTGATCCTGTATAGTATTATCCCATATTATGTTTTCCCCTCCTGTTTATTTTTTTCCCCACAGTTATTTTTACTAGAGATGTAAACTCCCTTGGCTGGGAGTTACTCACAGATGTGGAGAAAAACATTCACTGTAACAAAAGGAAAGAAAAGCTTCAATGTGCTCCAATCATGTTGGAAGGGGGCCTTTAAAGGACACATTGGAGAACAGGGCTAGAAAATTGGCTTTCACTGTACACAAATAAGGTGGGTTCACAGATGCAGCAAACTCTGACTGTGTTGTGAAGTTTTTTCTGTTGTTTCTTAGGTCTTGAGAGTAGATTCCATTTACCACACTTGGTCGCACACAGGAGCAAAGGAAAGAGATTAGCTTAGTTTTGAAAAGGAGAGCAATGCTCTTCAGGCTGTTTACTCACAGGATCATCTTCACACAGGGAACAAATAAATTGGAAGATTAAATATGTAACTTGTTTAGAAATAATCTTTGAATGTTGTAGACATCACCAGGATTGAGTACCTGTCTCCCTTGAAAAGAAAAAAAGGGGGAGGAAAATTACCATCCCAACCTTATTATTACTATGGTTTTCTATGATTTATTAAAATCTGAGAAAGAGTCTCTCTGTGCAGGCACTCTGTATGTTCTGTCTTCAAGAGTTTGTAATTAAAAATCCCAGCCTGGAGGGATTTCTACCTATGCATCTTATTATGCAATGTGAAGTTGGTGGTAGTGTTCTCATGAGGTTGAATTAATGGTTTTGGGGGTTCAGGGCCCAGGTATGAGGATCAAGCTGTCTGGAATACCTCATCTGCATAAAGTGCTGTTAGAAATAATGACTTAGTTTTCATTGTAGGGAACATAATAGAGGCCGAATGCTGTTTGCTACTTTTGATACTTTTGGCATCTCGCCAGTCTTGAAATCCATATCATGTTCTTAGACACTAGCATCTGACAAACTCATTTTCCTCTGAAAATGCTGTCCAGTATTTGCTACTAGTATAGAAGGTAATACAGAGAAAGAACTCAAACCAAAATGAAAAATCTGCTTCTCCTCAGTTCCAGCAAAAGAATACTAGGTTGGATTATAAAGATAGTATGTGTGGGGGGGAAAAGTGACAAAATATTTTGTTTCACGGTTAGTATTTATCGTGAAATGACATGTCTTCCCTTAGAAACTGTATTCCATAGAAACTGTAAAACCACCTGTAAAAAGGAAAAGGGAGTTTGGCTGTTTCAATTCACTAGCATCTATCAGTTACAATTCTTACTGCATTTTTGTTCCGTTTTGATAGTTAGAGCAGCAAAGGTAAACTAGGGAATCTCTCTCACCTTCACATTTTCAATAAATTGATAGCATAATTTTACTGTTCCTTTAAAAATACAACTCCATCTTTTTCCAGCCCTGTCCTAAACACATACACAGGCAGTGGGATCTGTTAATACTTTGCTGCATTAGTGAATTACCTCAGATATAATCCATTTCAGCAGCAGCATGTTTGATCTACATATTCATGCCTGTGTTTGCACGCCTGCTGCAGGGAGAAGCCTCACTGAACACCTGCAGCAGTGACCCTATCGTTGGCATCAGCGTTTTGTTTGTTAAACACTTCACAATTATGCTATTATTTTAAAGGCCAGCATTGTTTCTAGGTTAATTACTCTACCTGTGAGGCTTCAATCTTGCTTCACAAAGGTGTTTCCAAGAGGAGTTAAGGCTTGTTTGTTACTCTGATTTTACAGGTGTCTGGGAAGGTGGTGCTGTTTGATTTAAAACAGGCCCAGTAGCTGCCAACTGGACAAACCCTTGTTTCATGGAACAGGTATAAGACAGGGAGGGAAAGGAGCCAGTAGTCGTCTTGTGCAGGTTTTCTCTTCATCACAGTGGCTCACAGTGTTTTCCATGACAGAAAAGCAGAGATTTGTTCTAGGTGACACTTTTTACCTGGTCAGCAGTGATGGAATGGGAGAATCACTGTGGTCCAGGCAGAGAACTCTTGTTCTGCAGTGTATGTTTGTGTGAGTGCAGTCTCTCTATCTAGACAATACTTTTCCCTAGTTTCTGCTTGTTTAATTTACTGTTTGTTGTGGTTGGATGCTTTGTGCATTAAGAGGTTTGGTTTGTTTGTGCATATATTTTGCTGTTTTAACAACTGAGGCCTGGCTGGCTTTTGGTACTAAGAGAGAAACCTGGCTGCTCGGGCTGGATCTTTCCAGTGGCTGGCAGCAATGTGTTTTTGATAAAGGCACTTCCTGAAAGTCATGTAATTTGTCATCTGGATCCATCTGCATTGCAGGTAGTGTATCTCCAGGTCACAGCATTTTTTTTTCCCTCTCCAATTTGCTCCTATTCAGGTACTTCTCATCAAACTACTTTAAATACAATTTTAGCATAGATCACCCAAAGGCAATTGTGTTTTACTGCTCCATCATTCATGTTTATTAAATTCACCTCTCTCTTTTGGGACATAGATTCCTTCTCTGATATTGTGTTCAGAGTTTGTGTGTGTTGAGAGGGGGTGAGAAATAACCCAGCTCTTCCAGTAGATGATATTTTCATTACCTGCATTTTACTGCCATATGCTGTCTTGTTCAGATCTGTGTAATTGCAGAGAATGAATCTGTACAAATATTAGTTCGACTGATCGTTCCAGGGCAGTAGTGGCAGCCTTGCAGTTCAGTTATTTAAAACATGCAGTGTGCTGTGGGGTATAGTTTTGGTTTTCATCTCACAAGATCTTTTCCTGGCTTCTTATCATCCTCACTGAAAGCTGTCAGCCTAGGCATTTCAGATCCCAAATTGTAGTTTCTTTTTCTCTGTGACTACAGTTTTGTTCTGATTTAACTCAAAGCTGGATCTCATTACTTCAAAGCATATCTGAAGTATCTGCAGAGCTTCTGTTCCCTTCAGCTCTGAGAGTGCTCTTGGGTTATTTGCTCAAGAATGGTCAGTGTTTGTTTTTATATATGCTGTAATATATGCATCTAACAATATATTTTACCGGACTCTGATGGGTTTTTCGAAAACTTAGTTCTACTTAAAGTAGAACATTTAGAAGACTTGATTTCTACAATTGCTGTTGGTTTCGTATGCCCCTAAAGTCATAACAATTGGAGATCTATTTTGATGAACTGTTCTAATTAAAACAGACCAAAATGCTGTTACAGAATCATAATATGGTTTGGGTTGGAAGGGATCTTAAAGATCATCCTGTTCCACCCCCCTGCCATGGGCAGGGACACCTTCCACTAGACCAGGTTGCTCAGAGCCCCATCCAGCCTGGCCTTGAACACTGCCAGAGATGGAGCATGCACAGCTTCTCTGGGCAGCCTCTGCCAGTGCTTCACCACCCAAACAGTAAAAATATTTTGCCTAATAGCCAATCTAAATTGATTCTCTCTCAATTTGAAGCCATTCCTCCTTTTCCTGTCACTACTTGCCCTTCTAAAAAGTCCCTCTGCATTGTTCTTGTAGGCTCCCTTTCAGGCACTGGAATGCCACAGCCATGTCTCCCCTGAACCTCCTCCAGGCTGAACAACTCCAACTCTCTCACCTTTCCTTACAGGAGGGTGCTTCATTTCCCTGATCCTCTTGTTGCCCTTCATCTGGACTTGCTCCACATGCTTCTTATGTTGTGGGCCCCAGACCTGGACACAGGTGGGGTCTCAGGAGTGCTGAATAGAGTGGGACAATCCCTTCTCTCACCCTGCTGTCCACGCTGCTTTTGGTGCAGCCTAGGACATGTTTGGCTTTCTGGGATGAAAGCTCAGGTGGCTGGGTCCTTTTGAGATGCCCATCAACCATCACCCCCAAGTCCTTCTCAGTGCTGCTCCCTTCTCCCAGCCTGTGCTTGTGCTCTGACCCAGCTGCAGGACCTGGCCTTGTTTAACTTCATGAGATTCACACAGCCCCACTGCTCCAGCCTGTCAGGGTCCCTCGGGGTGGCATCCCTTCCCTCCAGAGTGTCACCACCCCACACAGCTTGGTGGTGTTGGCAGATTTACTGAGGCTGTCCTTGATCACACTGTCCATGTCAGCAAGAGCTGCACTAGTCCCAGCACTGACCCCTGGGAGTGCCACTCCTGACTGGTCTCTGCTTGGATACCAAACCACTGACCATGGTTCCGTCTGGGCTCCGTCTGTTAAATCCATGCCACTGCAGTTTAGAGACAAGAAAGTTGTGCAAGACTCTCTCAAACGGTTTGCAAAAGCTCAGGTAGATGATGTCTGTCTCTTCCTTCATCCACCAGTGCTGCAGCCATGTCAGAGCAAGCCACGAGATATTTCAGGTGTGATCTGCCCTTACTGCTTCCATGTTTGCTGTCACCAATCATATCCTCATTTTCCATGTGCCTGAATTCAGTAGGACCTTCCCTGGACTGCCACATCTTCTCAAGTATTATGGGTGGTGGTTTAGCCACTCCTTCTGCTGGTTCCCTCAGGACCCACAGATGCATCTCGTCAGGTGTCATGGGCTCCTGCACCTCCAGGTGCCTTAGATGGTCTCAAACTTGGCTTTCTCCTATGGAGAGCAGTGCTTCATTCTCCCAGTCCCTGCCTTTCCCTTCTGCACTTAGGCTGTGTGGCTGGAGCATTTGCTAGTGCAGTCTGAGTTAAAAAGGTCATTGGGCACCTCAGCCCTCTCCATGTCCTGGGTAACCAGGTCTTCCATTTCCTTCTGGAGAGGGCACATATTTTCTCCAGTCTTCCTTTACTCAGCAATGTACTTACAGAAGCTTGTGCTGTTGTCCTTGACATCTCTGGCCAGATTTAATTCTGTCAGGGCTTTGGCTTTCCCAACCTGATCTCTGGCAATTGTGTGGCCATGCTGAGGATTTGGCTGGAGTTAATCTTAACAATTATCTACATGGAATTAAGAAAAAAAAATTATGAATGTGTTCCTGTTGTTACATTTGCTCTTAGTTAATCTGCAGAACTGTTGCCAGACATTAATGAGTGTCATAGATCTTAATGTACAAAGGACATTTAGATAAACCTTACTGGAGCAAATAGTACCAACAACCTTTCAGGAAGGTCTCATTAATTTGCTGATTTTTTAAACTAGTTTGCCATCCAGATTTTGAGAAGAAAATAAAGCATTTGGTTCTGTAATTATTTGTGCAACTACAAATTCAGTCTGCCATCAACCATCTGCCCTGCAGGCATTACTTTTAGTGCCATTTGGATCATCAGCACAGTGTATGATCCTCTGCATCTTCTGTTTTGTGGCTGGCTTGGTGCTGATACTTCTCATACAAATATCTATTTAATGTTTCTGCCTTTTTCCCCTATCCTTTTGCTTTATTATTTTCAATCTTTTTAAGGGTCTTCTGCACCAGCAGAAGATGTGATGCTGTACTCCTGGACTGGCATGTTTTTATTTATTATGTGAGATTCACAGTGAAATACTTTATTCTTCTGAAGCTTTGTATAAAGAAGTGCAATTTCCATTTCTGCAGGAGTTCCTGGTGTCTGTACTTTCCTGGTCAGTTCAGTGGTGACTGAGAGATGACCTATAAGGGTAGGTTGTTGCCATGTCTGCCCTCTGAACATGGCATGGGAGAAATCCAAGAGCTGCTGTTGATGCTCCTTGCTAGAAGGGCAAAATAATGTTCAGTGTCCTTGGATTGCTCTTCAATATCCAGACTTCTGCTTGCTTAGGTGGCCCAGGAAAGCAGTCACTCATTTTACTGTAAAGAGAGCAGCTGCAGGTTTTACTCTAAATCAGGTGACTGAGCAGCTGCTTTAGGGTCAGAAAGCCTTGATAGTTCCAAGCGTGAGGGGAGCCCTTGCAGTCTTTTGGAGTGCTTTGTCTCATTTATAAGTCTTTGATCAGCCTGTGTGCCTGATGCAGTAATGTTCTCCCAAGAGTGTTCTGGTGTGCTCAGCACATGGCATTTGTGGCGTTGTTTTATATGAGGGCTTGCAGGTGTGGGCATTTCTGCCGAGTTCACTGCTGAGGAATTGGTTGAATTTCACTTGTTTGAAGAACCTAAATGTGTGTCATACCCCCTGAGCATGACTTCAGCCTGCAGGTCCCTAACCCTGTTAATGGGCTTTTACAGTAGCATTTCATCAGTGCTGTGGGAAAGCTCATTCTTAAGGACTTAACAGTAACATTATCCAGAGCAGTTGGGCTTTATGGAACTGCAGAGACTTTGTAGAGATTACAGAGGAGTGTAATTGGGTGAAGATGACAGATGGTATCCAGTCAGCCAAGTACTATCTCTTTACAGGAATTTTATTTCCTGTGTTTTTGGAGACTGTAATGTTCAAATGGCACATTACACCCATTCTTGTTCTTCTGAGTCTGTTGTGCTCTTAAGGATCCCATAACCTGTTTGTCTTGACACAACACCATATCAGCTTTTTTTCACAGCAGGAGTGCATGGAAAAGATTTGAGTGAACTTGAAGGTATGTCTGGCATGGTGTATTATTTTTCTTTCTATCTGGTTTGATCATCCATTGTTTTTGAATTGCAACTCACAATATTTTTGAATTGCAACTCACAATATGGCAGAAGAAACTCAAGATGAAAATTCCACCTCTGATTTTCCATTTGCGTCTGGTTCAGTGTTCTAAACGGCAGGAACAATTTCTTATCCAATTCTTCATCTTTTTATTTTGTGAACTCTGCTCAAGAGTTTTCTCTGCCTGTGTATATTCATTTTGCTTGTGCAAAAGTCCATGATTTCAGCCAGAGCTTTTGGGTGCTGCATTAGAATTACATTATAAAGCAACAAAAAGCAAAAATTCAAGGGTGACATTTAAACAATGTGTTAAAGTTTTGAGTCTGCATGTTTGACCAGCTGTAATTTTTGGTGCAATTAGTGCTGGGCTGCAGAGTTTGTGCTAGGTGAGATTTTGGACCTTTGTTCTGGTAAAAAAAGTTATTTCCGTGGAAAACATTCCTTTATGAAGCAGTGTCAGGAAGGAACAAAAGCATTGCCTTGTTCGTCAGGCAGAAACAATAGAGCTGCTTTACTGCAGCAGACTTTCTTTTAAAAAAAATCCTTAAATAAAATCAGTGACTACATGCATCTTGGACATTCTAATGAAAAACATTTCTTCTTAATTGTTTTTTCTTGCAATGGCTTCTTGAAATACAAGCAGTTTGCATTTTCAAAGAGCAAAGGCAAAGTACTTGCTGTGAAAAGAGTTATTTGAAGTCTTTTCAGATTTTACTTTAACTGAAATCATCCCATGTGTGGAATTACAGTAAAAGGTAGCAAGATGTTGACTTACAGAATGTTCTGCCTTCATCTCACCAGTAAAGTGTGGAGCTTTCTGTGATCATGAAGTTTCATCCTTAAAACCTGATTGGTCTTGGGTTTCTCTCCTAATTTTTTTAAGGAATAGAGATTATAAAAAGCTTACAATACTAAAATTCTTTCATATGTTTTCATCTTTGTTGTGACATGCAGCTCTTTGGTAAGCCTGGCTTACTATAAATTGATTTTAATGTTGAAACTGTTTCTACAAAACAGATTTTGTGTCTTAAAAGGGTGGTATGAAAAGCAATACTTTGACTAAAATGTGATTTTACTTCTAAGGTTTTCCCTTTAAAAAAAGGTGTTGAGATGTTTGAATCAAATGCTGTAATTTAAATTTGAAAATAATGGTATTTAAAGATAATACTTAAGTCTCAGTGGGTCTTGGTCCAGGAAACTGATGTGAATCTTACAATAGGTAGCTGTAGGCTTGACTTCTTAAACCCAGCACTAGGAAATTCTAATGGGTGGATTGTTCAAGTTCTGTATAGATGGATGATTTTTCCCTGATTCTGCAAGGAGACATGTACAAGCTCTGATTTGTCAGCTGAATTTGGACTAGACTATTACTGCAGAGCTGAAGGGCTGTTTACAATATTCTATATGGTGTAAAATTGCTTTTTAAGTGGGTCAGAGCCATGGCCAAGATGCCAGGCAGATGTATGGTCCTTGATCAAATAGGAGTAAAAATGAATCTTACTGGATCTTCAGGGTACTTCAGCGTGCTGAGCAGATTGCTAATATGTATGCATGCTCTTCAGTAATTAAATTTTCATTAATTATAAAGTTATATTTCTCTATTAAATCTGAATTTCATGCTGCTGCTTGGATTTTCTAGCATCACATCAAACATGTAGGCAGAATTGTTCTAAGAGCCTCTCTGTCTCTCTGAGATTATTTCCTGCCATCTTTCAGTCACAATTTTTCTGCTATACTGGGCCTTTAGTTTCTGACCATCCCAGAATTTGGGTCCATTTGGACCAGAGTGCAACAAAAAAACTGGACAGGACAGGCTGGGTCCTCACCATGTGCACAACCCTTCCAGAGGGATGAGATCAGGAAGGGCAAAGGCTGTGCTGCTGCTGCCACACTTTTGTGTTTTCCAAAGAAATAAAAGGCAGAAGTCCAGAACTGGATTTCAGCTCTTGGACCCTGGAGCATCCGACAGAATGCACAGGCTGCCAGATGCTGTGATGAGGTGATCTGCTAAATCTTTCTGCAAGGACTCACTGAAGTGTGAGAAAAAGGGTCAGTGGCACTTACACACTTATCTCAGAGTCCTCTGCAGATGTTTTTCAAGGCAGCAAGAGCCTGATGGAATTGCTATGGAAACAGAGCTTATATTATTTATTTATTTACTTACTCATTTATGCATGCATGTATTTAAACCCTGACTTCCCTTAATGGCATATCTTGGAAGTCACCCAGTTTCAGGAGACTTTGTCCATTGGAAATTGGGGAATGTTGGCTGCTGGTCAGCAGCTCCAAGGTCCAGTAGTTCTTCAGAAAACACTGACAAAGTGCAGTCTGAAACTGGAGCACTCTGTTGTTGTAGCAGAAGAATATATAGGCTAAATGGAACCCTTTTTGTATTTGCATAAGTGTTATTAGACATCAAGAAAGGGTAGAAGTGCAGCTTTCCAATAATACTGGAACTGATAACTGTTAAAATAGATAGAGTTGGAGGTAATAAGGCCTTTTTTTAGCATTATCCTGTGAAGGATTCAGGAGAGTGATGTGGCTGGCTGGTGGGGGCAAGGCATTCTCATACCAGTCCAGCATCCTGGAGGAAGAGAGGATTGTGGAAACAACCGTATTCCGCTGACTCTTGGTGTCAGTGAAGAAAGCTGGAATTCAGTTTTATTTGTTGAATGTTAAATGCAGGGCTAGTCATTAATGCATGCCTAAAAAAGGTTGTGGAAAACTGCTCAGAACTTTACAAGTGGGATAGGGAAGGAGCTGGAAGCTCCAGATGATGTTGTCATCTGATTTCCACGGCATGCTGCTCTCGGTCTCAACTTTGATTGCATATATTCAGCTGCTTTGAAAAAAAAAAAAAAAAGGTCTTGAAGTAAGAAGGGCAATGAGGAGAGGTGTTTTAGCATTGCAACATCCATAGATTTTGGATGGAGTTTTGGGTTTTTTTTGGCAGTCCTCTGATAGTTGCTTTGCATTCCTGGAATGCTGAATGCAAATCACACCATTCTCTGACGGGGTTTGCTATTTGGTGTTATTTAAAGTGCCGTGATTACCATGCTGCAGTTGGGCATTAGGAGATGTAAAGGAGCTGTGCCTGAACCTGCGTTTGCCTTGTTGTGGCTTCCCCTGCAGGCACAGGACATTTTCCTGCCCCCTTGTTCTGTGCAGTGTGTCATGCCAGGACACGGATGCTAGGGTGGGGGTGGTACCTGCATTGCTGCCTCTGCAGCTCTTGGGGTCTCTCTCAGCATCATTACACGACTTTGGCTTTTTTTCAAGCGTTGTCTGAAATGAGAAGGATTTGTTCAGGCCATTGAGCCAGAAACTTCACACTGAGGCATCTTTTACTCAATTGTTTGGCCAAAAATCTCCATTAGGGCAGTTCCACTTTCTGGCAGTGCAGCTAATACTGCTGCAGTTGTAGTGAAACACTCTTCTGCAAACCTGATATTGTATTGGAAGAATGCATGTCTTCCTTTTATAACTTCTGTAATTTATAAAGTGGAGAATACTTGATGTAAAGCAGAACATTTTTATGAGTGTGAGAGTTTTTTCCTTTAATCTTTTTTGTGGATTATAGGTAATGCATTACTTCTACAAGAGATGGTAATTTCATACCTGAGGTACTTGAACAGCACAGTTTCAATCTGTGGAACATGAACCTTTTGTAGCATATAACCTAAGAAAATTGTAAAAGGCGAATGCTACCAGAAATGCTTAATTATAGGTCTTTGATAATGCTGGCATTGGAAAGATGGCATTTTGCATTCCTTTATTAGCTGTTCTAACTGTACTACAATATTAACTGTCTTCTAAAGACTGTGAATTAATACATGAGATTCACATTTTTATGCAATTTCCATTGAAATACTGTTAGTTTGTATGTAGGTCAGAATCCAGGTTTGTTTGTCATGGATCTTTATTTTTTTTTTGTTGCTATTTTTTGATTGTTAAGAGTGATATAAGAGAAGGGGCTAACATTTTATAGAAGTGTATTGTAGAAGAAAATTAATTTTCCTTGTAAGAGGCTATTGTTTTTGTTCTATAGCACTATTTTCCTTGTAAATGACATATTGTGTTTAAAAGTTTCAATTATCTATGTTCAATGTTTAACTGTAGTGTTCTTACAATAGAGACCTTTGTTCCCCAGAAAAATAAAGCCTAGTCAGTAGTTTGATAAAATACTTTGCAAAAATAACTTCTTGATTTCAATGCCAGTCCTTAATATCTAATTAAAGAAAATGATTGAATGCACAGGAGCTAATATCCCAACAAGCAACAATGAGCAGAGAGAAATATGGCACTGAGCAATGCTGTTTATCTTGCCTACCTCTAAACGTTGAAGTGTGTGGCAATAAGTGTGACTTCTCAGATATTCAGGAATAAATTACGGTTTTCAGTGTGCAAAAGATTAGGTGGTTAATTTTCCTGCCATAATTTTAAACACTGCTGAATTGCTAAGCACTTCATTTACACTCCTCCCTTTTCCTAGGCTTTATATGCAAATTTTCAATTTCAGTGCTCTATACATTGATGTTTTGCATTAGAAGAGAGTGGAAAAGAAACCAAGCTGTAGACAGTGGGTTCTGCATTTCTTTGTGAGCTGCCTGATTATATATTTTTATTGAAGTTTGTGTGGGCCAGAGTTCCTCAATTCTTCGTGGACTGCATTTAAATCTTCTGAAGCCAAGTTTTTTCAGCTGGGGCCAGCAAACTTCCATGGAACGTAGTGGGAGATTTGTATGGATAACTCCTGTGAGAGTTTCCTCCATTGGATGCTCTTAGGTGTTGTTTTGAGTGATAAATTTGTTCCAATTGTGTGTTCTTTGCCTTTGCAGTGTTCTGGATGATGAGGGGAGCAGCCTGCGTCAGCAGAAGCTTGACAGACAGGTAAGATTTTGGAGGAGGAGCTCCTTGCTCTCCCTAAAGTCTGAATCCTGGAGTAATGGAAACACTGATAATTGATAGAAAATTGTATCCTCTGATTGGGGGATGCAGAAGAAAGATCTGTGGGGGCTGAAGTTAACTCACAAATCTAATTTTCATTAAAATTTGTCTTCTGACTGTGGTTTGAGTGATTCCCACTGCCTTGGACTTGTTTTAAGCTGATGTATCATGTATTTGCTACCCCACTGATGGAACAATCACACCAGCCAACAGAGGTTAACCACAAAATTTTTATTCAGTGGATTTAGCTCTTGTGGCTGTAGCCTAGTGGCACTGTGTGCTGTGTTGCCTGTTTTCTGACTGCATTCCTGTATGACTTGTACAAGGGAGTCAGAACCCCGTGCATGAAATCTGAAGGAGTTGTGTCACCAACTTTTAATGGGAGTTGAGGCTTCTACTTTTACTTTGATTTCTGTGGTCCCCTTCTCAAAAAACATTGTCGTTTTTATAGTTAAACTTTGTGAGTTTAATTTTATCCTTTTCTATTGCCACTGTTTCATCAGCTTGCATGTCTACCAGCATCTCATTTTCAAATTCAAGTACTATTTATGCATTAATCCTGTACTTAATTCTGGTTATGTTGGTGTCATGTTGAAATGTCAACACAACTTAGGGAGCTGAAAGAGTTCACTCTCCATTTTTCTTCCTCAGTTTTATTGTATCTCCTTTGTAGAAGCTAAAATATCACTGTACAGAGGCAAGGAAATGGTAAGGTAATAGATAAATAAAATTAACAGCTCAGTTCTCTGAGGTTGTGGAAGAAGGCTCAAATAAGGTCCCTATGGTGCTGCTGGATGCCAAAAGTTTCAGTTTTCAGCCGGCCTAGCTGAGAAATTTAAGTGTTTAATTAAAGTTCATCTATTATAGCTGTTAAATTAGGCTCGTGTCCAGTATTATCACTCGATTCTAGTTTGCAATTACCTGCTTTTAATTTACAGAAACTGAATTTGGCATCTCCGCCTCATGCCCTTGCTTACCCTCCCATTGCTTCACAGCCAGTATTCTCCCACTGTTGTTTTCCCAAGGGTTGTTTCCAAGCAAGCTCTGACAGCTGGTGGGCTGCTCAGAAGGATGTATTTTAATTATTTGCTGTTTTCAGCAGAAGGTGTTTCAGCAGTGGGTTGCTTGTGGTTTTTTGGAAAGATTTCCTGTAACCCAACATCCCAGTCTCCCGCTTGCCAACCGCCGCCGCTGTAAAGCCGGGGAAGGCGTGAGGCTGACCATTGTTTTCCCTCGTAGGTTGCTGCTGTTTGGAGTGCAGAGACAGATGCTTTTCTCTGTGTTTTCTCCAGAGAGCACTGCTGGAACAGAAGCAGAAAAAGAAGCGCCAGGAGCCGCTGATGGTTCAGTCCAACGTGGACAGCCGGGCGAGGACGCGCAGGACGAAGCATTCGGAGGAGCAGGCCCCGCTGGTTGAATCCTATCTCAACAGCAACAGCAGCACCATTTATCATGGTACACAATGTCACCTCTTGCAGGTGTATTTGCTGAGAGTCCTACTGTGGTGCTCCTTTTGTGCTCATGGGAGCAAAGGCTCTCTTTCCTTTTGCCTATTTTGGTAAATCATTGATATCCTTCACTTGTGTTTGGGGATTAAACCATCTGAGCTTACAATTCTAGCCCAACAGGAGGGAGCAAGGTAACTAGCTGCCATTTCAGTGCTGAACTGGGCAAGAGACAGCTTGTCCCTTCTGCCATGACTATTTCAGTGTCTTCAGCCTTGATTCCTACTAAGTAAAGATGATGGGTCCCACTCTGAATATTCCTCTGCATGTAATTTTACTTAAGCCTGACAGTGGTAATGATAAATTTGAAACCTATTAACTAATTTCAGCTAGGACTGAATATAGACATTTCAAAGGTACTGTGTTTCTGCAAAGTCCATTAAACCAGGTAGAGAAGAATGTTTTAAACTTGTACAATGTCACCACTTTCTTATTAAAGATTCCAGGATCCAGTAAGGATAGAGTCACTTCAGGTGTTACACCCACAGGGGAAAAATTAGAATGCCATTTCTTTTCAAACACCTTAATAATAAGAAATCCTAAGGAAACCACATGTTGTTTAGTTCTGTCCTCATATGGCCCATGTTTTTTGGCCCTCTGAAGATGCTATGGGCATACTTTTCCTTAGGATTTCCTAAGGGGCAGCTTGGATAATGTTTGTCCAAAATTTGACTCTTGTGGATACCATTCCAGGTTGATAACACCTCCAATATATACAGAGAGCAGTAATTTTCTATTTTCCTTGTTTTGAAGATCATTAAGTTGAATGTAATTCATGAGGGATTCATAAGCTTCAATAGCAGAAAGCTTCCTTCCCTGATTATTGGTGAGTTTGTAGGACAGGAGCTGAATCTGCAGGTATTGATTGGGAATGCAGTTGGAAGCTTTCTGGTTGGGAATAGTGTTAGGTGGCAGGGTGCTTTAGTTTTTGGAGTTTACACATTAAATCTTAAGATGGCTTTGCAAATCTAACTCTGTTAAAAGAAAAAAAAAAGACCAATCAGTATCCTACTCTTATACAAAAAAAAACTTAACCCAGCATTCAGTTAAAATTCTTGTCAGTTTTACTCCATGTGCTATACTTTTTGTCTCCCTGCTGTTTTATTTTCACTTGGTGGTCATATTTTTCCACAAGAGCAAGGTGGGTATTTAGTGGACTTACAGATTCTGCTCTGAGAAGTGCACGGTTCAGAATCTTTCCTCCTGGTTAGCAATTGTGGACATTTTCATCTGATTACAGCTAAAGAATTTACTGTTGGAATCTGGAAATTGCATTGTTTAAATCTTGAGGTTTTGGTAATAATGGGCCTTTTTAATCTTGTTTCTGCAAGCAAATTGGATACCATAAGTGATTTCAGATGGAGAATTATTTTTTCAACTTAGTATTATTTTAAATTTTTTTTGTCTACTAAATATTAAAAACATTAGTAATAGTTCTCTTTACTGTCCGTTTCTCAGGGTCTGGGATGTAATTTTTTTAAGATTAAACTGAATTTCTTTCCAGTCTAAACAAAAAAAAAATGATTTAGCATGAACATTTAGTTTGTTTATTTTTTAATCAGACAAAATAGAATTTTTCTCTTTTTCCTCTTACACTCAAGAATTTATCAAAGGTACAGAGCTGTTCTAAGAAGTGCTACCTTATAGTAGAGAGGTAGTGCAGTTTACTAAACCCCCTATGATCAAAGCTTTATTTTTCACAAATCAGAAAAAGACATTATCATGGCATAATTGGTAACAAATTTCATATATGCATTAACTGAGCTAAATGTTACACCAGTTTACACCAGAGTGGACTTTCTCACTATAAGTAAGATTAACTGTGCTCTTATGGTAAAAGTGACCCTTCCTGTCATATTATATGACACCATTCACTGGAATACTTGAAATTTATTCTCTCTAAATCAGTTTGTTCTAAATTTGTCTCTCAAACCCTTTTAATGTTTCACAAGGCTTCAGAGAAGCAAAGAAATATAATGTTTCTCATATTCAACATGACATTTATTAATCCCTTGGGACAGCTCTCCTTGTAATAAACCATTCAGTTTGCAAGAGCCAGCTTAGAAGAATTTAATTACCTAGCAGGGTGTTTTATTGCCTTGTAAAATCCTTTGTTAGGCACGTTGCTTTTGAAAATATTATAAGAACTCTAGAAGTGTCCTTTTTTGGTGTGGCCTCCTCTGGGAATGTGCTTAATATCTTCAGTTCCCCAGTTTGCATGGTACTCTCTGGGGTTTGATGACCATTTTTAACTAGCTTTGAGCTTCGGGGCTGGCATTTTTTCCCCCCTTCAATGAAAACATTTGTATGTGGCAGTGTCGGATGCATGAGACAGCTGGGCTGTTTCTAAAGCACTATTCTGCTCTTTTCCGTTCATTTGTTGCTCTTATGGGCATGCTGACTCCAAGTTAAGAATGACTCTTTGATGGCAGTTGATGCTCTTCTGAATGAGCTACACTGCTTGGATGAGCATGTTTGTGAAATCAATTCCTGTGCTAGCAAATGCTACAGAAAGAACATTTCTTTCCACCTATCATCCTGCTCCGCTCTCTCTTTTAGCTTGTACTAATTCTGTGTAGCACAAAAGTACTTGTTGATTTCAACAAATAATTGGATGCCTGTGTGGAGATATCTCTATGGTACTTTGAGCAAAGTAGGTCAGAGATAACATCTCAGCAGTTCTCAGATGCTGGACTTTCTGTGCTGGGAAATTCTCCTTCATATGCTGCCATTGCTTCTTCTGATGCCATCATCTGTGCTGGGAAATTCTCCTTCATATGCTGCCATTGCTTCTTCTGGTGCCATCATCTGTGCTGCAATGGTTCCCTCATGGGCAACTCTACTCTGCAGTGAAAACTCATTTAATTCCAGAATAATTGTCAGAGCTTGGGAGTAGAAAGTCAGTCATTCTTGTTCTGGAGTACCACATTGGCCTGTGAGCTACTTGTGGGTAGATAGAGTAAGAACACCATACTTTGCAAGTTAAGCTAATTGTGTATCGCCAGAAACACCATAACTTTTTTCTTAGATGACTTCAAGGCAGAGAAATGACGCCTTGGTAGGACAAAATGGTATTTATGTTCCTGCCATGAGACTTGTAAGGAGATGGGTGCCCTCCCAGTGAGGAAGTGGCTCTGCAGAATCCACCATGCACAAGTCTCCATTCAGAACATTTCTTTTCACTTGTACCCATATTTCACCTACAAATAAAAGTCTTCAGATACTGAAGCTTGTAAATGACTTGCATGTAGTGGATCTTTTTTTAAACCCTTTTGTTTTTGACATAAGGCCTAATTAACTAATAACAACAAAAGTTATCTGCAGGAACTGAGATGAATTAGGCTGAAAAGACCAACTTGAGATAAAAACTCCTTGGCACTCTGGTCTATAAGGGGCTAGTTTGAGCTGGAGTCCCTGCCAGTGGTAACACAGTCCTCAGCATCTGTAGATCAGGTAGTTAGAGTTAAGCCCTTTATTTATCTGCCTGCCATTTCCAGGAGTAGGTATCCTTCCACTAACTTCCATGGCTCCAGTTGGTACTATTCACAATAAAGCCTCTCTCTCAGTACCAAACAGCTCAATTGCCATTTCATCATTCTAAACAGCCACCTAAGAACCAATAACAATTTTTCGTATTGCTATTAAATTCAAATTCTTTATAAAAGACAACAAAGGCATTCATTCACCAGAAGAAATTGAATCCTTCTTTGTAGGAGAGATCACTTACATTGTCTTCTCTTCAGGTCTTCTGGGTTATTTGCAATTCAGTGTTCTTCATAAAGGACATATTGCTACCTGTTTGTTTAAAGTTTCTTTAAAATTTTAGTTGCCATTCTGTAATACATCACAGTTACATCTGCTTGCTTGTTTTCACGTATTTCTACTCAACTTATTTTGTGAAGTTTGTTGAAAACCTGAACAAACATTTTAGCCTGATTTGACATTGCAAAATTCTGCTACAAATACAGTTCTTTTTCAATCTGGATTGCAAATACTGAGCATTCCTGAAGCCAAATAGCATGCAGAGATATACTAATTACTGCAACAATTTAATTACGTTATTTAATTACATTTAATGCAAATGCTGAAAGCCCATTTTTACAGAGATTTTACTTCTGTGAAAATGGTGAATTTCCATTGGGGAGTGATTTTTCTTTTCACAGCACTGAGGAAGGCAGAGATTTGAATGAGTGCCAGATATGCTTTCATTAATATTGCCATACTTTGTTGCAGCTGTGGCTTTTTTTTTTATCAGACTTGAAATTAAAAATGTTTTCAATTAGACACTCTCAGAGTAATTTTCATTGCAACTTCCAATTTAGCGATTTAGATTAACCATGTGTAAAAAGGCAAAACGACTTTTTTACTTTCCTCCTTTGACATTTGGCAGCACATCTAGATGTAATGGTTGTGTGGTGTGTTAAACAGACCTCTGCTGACAATTCATAGCTTTGGATTGTTAAATTTGACGTGTCATTCTGCTATTTACCGTGAATGATTAGAGAGAGAGTTTTCTGATGAGTATCCTAAGCTGTCAGTTTTAAAAGATGAACATCAGTTAACTATTCATTTAAAAGATTATATATTTGCCTGTTCATCGGAAGAGTGTCTCTCCATCCCTGTTTTCCACTGACCTTGGAATGAGAATTAGTTTATTTTTTGAAGATAGCAAGGAATGTTCTTTGCAAAGGGCTGTTAATACTGAGAGATCAGGCAGCACTCCAAACATCATGTGGGCAAAATACTTAACTTCCAATAAGCATACATTCTGAAATCTTTATTTCAGCTGCAGTCTCTTCACCTTGATCTTTAAAGCATCTTTTTGATTTGTCAGCAGTCCTTGCTGCACCAGTGCGCTTCCAAAATAAACAAATGGATCCAGCAGCAAGGAGCAGAGGGCAGTGGGTAGCAAGTGTTTCACAGGTCTTCTTGTGCTTCTTGGTACTGAATGACTTTAGAGGAAATTTTAGAGGAAATGGTTTAAGAAACTCCCTTTTCTTTCCTTTAATGTCCTACGTAAAGTGTACTTACCTTCAGTTACTACTTCATATGTAGCTGTTTTCTGTCCTGGACAGTATCTCAGGATCCAGGAGAGGAGGGTGCCCCCAGCACAGGGAATGGCCTGGCAGGCAGAGTCCCTTCCCAAAGGCTGCAGAGCTGCCAGCAGGATTCCCTGCAGTCTCAGACATGGCAAGGGACTGATGCCTTCTGGAGGCTGACCTGCAACAGAGAGTAGGCAGTGCAAGAGGATAAAGTAGATATTTATTAAAGGCCTCAATGGGTACACCTGGGCCACACAAGAGGTGTACCCAGATGCCCCAAAATGGTCACAAAATGGACACCCAGTCACGAGGTCTCACACTTTTATAAGTTCTAGTCCATCAGCATATTAGAATCAATTGTCCAATTACAGCTTCCGGTTATGAAGCTCCATCCTTCTAGTTTTCTCTTCTCACTTCACTGATGTTTTTGTTCTTCGGCCTGAAAGTTGCATCAGCTGTCCTTGGTATTGAGCTAGAGAAGGAATTGTTTTGTCTCTCTACTCTGTGAAGAGAACTCAGTAGCATTTAGAAACCTAAAACTACCCCTAAAATGGCACGGGATCTAAAAAATATATAAGCTAAAACCAAAGGCATCAAGGGGATGAACCAGGGCCCTGCAGGGTACCCTGCAGGGTGGAAGGGAGGTGCTGCAGTGCACAGATCTCCCTTGGGCAGATGAGCTGCCTACAGTGCCAGGATGCTCCCAGGACACAGGCTGGGAAGCAGCACCCACAGCACAGCCCCCGGCTCAGCTGGGAGAAAACCCATGGGCAGGTTGTGGCTGAAACCCCCTAAGGAATCTCATCAGGGCAATTAAAGCCTCGTTGTGCCCTCAAGGCTCCAGTATCACAAATTAATTATGTAATTTATCACTGTCTTTAATCTTCCTGGCATAGGTTTTTCATAGATCATTTTAACTTTCCTTATTAGTTGTCTGCTTTCCCAAAGCCTAGGTCATTGCTATCAACTCTCCACATTCTTCCCTCTCCCCAGGATTAGGCAGCAGGTATGTGGGGGTTAAGAAGAATCTTTTATTTAATTCCTTCCCTTGTTCTCTCTGAGGAGCTCTTAGGGCTATGAACTTTTATTAATGTCCTTAAGCAGCACCAAGTTCCCAGGTACATTGGTTCCTATTTTTGTAGCACTAAAAATCCCATTCCATTTCACTTCTGAGTATTTTCAGGTTTGCAACATCAGCCTGGTCATCACATCACTGTTAGAGGCATAAACTGCAAGGAGCCTTAGGGAATTTATTGGAAATAAGGTTTTGGGGATCTGGAATCTGACTGTAAGTTACTAGCTGGAGGTGTAATGTCTTTGATTATCAACCTTTTGAAGCAGGAATCAAACCTTTGCATGTGATTAACCAGTAACTAACACACCAAAGTTCTTGTCCTAATTCAGGTCCTTGTGTTTAACTATTTGTGTGGTCCATGTAGAACTAATAAAAATATTTAATCACACTGTAAAATATCGTGGGTTTGCCTGTCTTCAGAATATTTCTGATAGACTCCAGTGTCTTTCAAATGATTGCAGAAATACTAGACCAGTTCAGAATCTAAGTTGATTAAGTAAACTAATAATGATCAAGAGCCCAAATAAGCAGCAAGATTGGCTAAGGCTAGAACTTTACAAAGAAAAGCAACAAGCCATTCTTACAGTAAAACACAAGAGCTTCTCAGGCAACAGTAAGAAAAGGACAACCAATTCACATTGATTTGTTAAGGTGCACCCTGACTGAACTGTAGTTGATCCTTCTTTGCATGGTACTCATTCTGGGTTTCACTTTTATTGTTAAGAGGATGTTGGTAAATAGAATGAATATTTGCCCTATACAGTATTTGTCTTTTACTTGCTTCACATACCTCACTGTCTGGTTCATTCTACTTAAAGTGTTTTCCAGACAGACTGCACAATTTTAGAATTGTTTTTTCTTTTTGTGATTTTTCATTTACTTCATTCTTCACATAATGTACTGATCAAAAGCACCCCTTTTTAGCACATGACATTTTTATGTGATAGAGATTGGTAATTTATGATTCATAGATTTTTTTTTTCTTCCTCTAAGATCATAAGAGTGTGCAAGCACTCATATCAAGAAATATGGTCATACAAATTGCAAAAAGAAATCTGCATTTTCATTCATGCTACTTATTTCCTGTGTGAACATCTCATCATGAAGGCCAGATGGAAAGACATGTTTTACCATTTTGATTCACTCATATAAATATATGTGAGTAATTTACAGAATTGAAGAACAGCTTGAGTTGTCTGCATCATAGTTTACTCACATACTTACAAACTGCATCCTTTTATTTGGCTGTGCATTGTAGCTTTGTCCCTGTGGCCTGGAGTGTTGTCCATCACAGAACTGGTTCATGGAGAGGTTTCCTTTTTCCCCTTTTCTGACTTACCTTGCATTGGTGGTGCAAGGCAAAGCTGGGACACTGCCCATGTCTGCCTTGACAAAGCCCTTCCACACTGACTTGTATTATGTTAACAGACTGTTTGTTGTTCTTTACTTTTCACCTCAGATCCTGAACTAATATTGCAGTCTGTGCTCCTTTCTTTCTCACGAAAAATACGTTTTTAATACCCTGTTGAGGTTAGTAGTCAGTACTTGATTTAATGAACATGGATGAATAATACTCAAATTAAAGTCATGTAGTTGTTTTATTTGTAAGCTTGGCATTTATCTCAAAACTATTTTTCACAAACTAGAATGAAATACCAGATCTGAGAGTCCAGTGGATTTTTCTGTTTAGGATGCTGACTCACTACAGCACTTGCTCCTCCATTTTTTTTCTTGTCTGAATGCAAATTTTAGTACAAATAAATAATTCTTATGAAAAAGGAAAATCTCTGGGTTTTTTAAAGTGAAGATTTTAATAATCTAGGAGGGAGCATATGAAGTATCAGAATAGATTTTCAAATCTAGTATCCTAGTTTAAGATAATGTCAGTAGGGATTTTTAAAGCTTCCTAAATGGGTAGCTGTACTGAAATTGATGAGTGACAGTCTTTGAAATTTCATCCCCATATAGCTACATTTAAGGTTCTTAATTTATTTATCCTCTGGTGCTGCCTATCACTGTTTTTAACTTTTTGATGTCCAGCTAAGGACATAATCCTATTGTTGTATCAGTGAATATTATTTAGGGAGCCATTTTATCTCATTTTCTTTATTCAGGCTTTCTTGCAGGGAACTGTAAATTCTTTTATGGGGCTATCTAGAGCCTGTGGAGAATGTAGGCTAGAGTTAAGTCCAAGGTTTCCACCCTGCTGAGAAGGGAAATTCTTGTTAGTCTGTTAGATAATGATCCAAAGATGCAGTAGAGGGCAGAGGGGAAGACATTTGATCCCCTGACAACGTGGCTGGGGATAAACACTGCCTCTCTGGCTTGCTTCCTCTGCACAAAGGCAGCCTGGAAGGCGTGCTGGTTCCAGAAGTTCAAAGCTGCACATGCTAATGACCAGCTGCAGAGTGAGTACCCAGGGCTTAGGAGGGGTCCTTCTTCCAGCTCTCCAGGGCAGGAGAAAGCACTGGAAACAGAAAACAGGATTTCTTACTTTGCTCCACATCCAAGCCTGCTGGAGCAACTGGGCAGAGACCTGTCCCTGTCCCTTTGGGTTTGCATGCTGCAAGGATCCAAATCCTGGCTGGCCTGTTGACAAGAGCTTGCCTAAATGCAAGGCTATAACCTTGCAAGAATATAACCAACTGCCCTGAACTGAATTGGTACAGAAAGCAAACGTTCTTTGGTATCTGCAGAGACAACACCAGGGAAAACATGAGTGGGTGAGCCTTAGCCAAGGTCTGCTATTTACCAAATAGCTAAAAGCTAAGAATGAGATGGTTTTGTGGTGGAGATGGAATGTTGGGATTAAATTTGGATTTATTACAGAGGTAGTACTTTAAATGTAATGGTAATGCTCAGAAATGTATCCTTTAGAAACAGGACATTCTGTGCCAATTCCTTTCATGAACCCAGGCACGGTATCATTATCTTTATGATTTAAATCTTAATTTGCAGTCTCCATCACTTGTGTCTGAAAGGCCCATTTACCACAGACAGCAGCCAAGGTTTATGCTCAGAATGGCTATTGGGCTGGAATCCTGTTCTCTGCCTCACAGAGTAAAGCAATGGAAATATTCCCTTCTCTGTCCTTTGGAGCTCCCTCACTGAACTTATAATCAGATACCTCTTGCTCAAAGTTTTGAGGCAAAAGTAACTCAAAAAACTTCAGGGCTTCACTTGCAAGATCAAAGAATTGCTGGCAAGATAGAGAAGATAAGTCTTTAACTTTGCAATCAATAATGTCAGAAAGTTTCATCCTTTGCTGATTGATCATTGTCTTGGACCGAGTAAATGGTGCTTCTGAGTGAATGAATATGGCCAGATTTAAAATTATTTAGAGAACTGCCTGGTCATTTGTAAAGTACTGAATTAATTATAACATGGATTGTCATCTTCAAAACAATTAGAAGAACACAGCCTAGTTTTTAAAGAGAGACTGAGGTGCAAATATAGCACAGGTGCTGGGTTGGCAGAACACATCTATTTAAAGAGTGTGGGGAGCTGACTCTGGTTCCCTGCAGTCTGAGGCTGCTGTGCTCGTGGAGGTAGGACCCCGTGTACTGTCTTTTATGTGCCATTTTCCCTGTGCACTCGCTCCTTTGATTTTATCCTACTCATTTCCAGTGCTCCTCTCCACTCAGCAAAGGGATTGCAGTCCTGTGATTAGTGTTTGACAAAGACAGGCATGAAAAATTGGGCGGTGACAAGCTCCTTCTTTGGACTTCAAGTCTCTCCTCTAATAATTTAACGTATATTCTCTGTAGAACTGGAACCCTTTCTCTGCACAATGAGAAAAGGAGAATGTGTTTCTTGAGTGCCTCAGGTGCCTGCTGTGTTGTGAATGCAATGCTACTCATAACAGATTGCAGTGCTGGGGAGGGGAGCAGCGGGTTTGGGAGCTGCAGTCTACACAGACATGACTAAATCTGTTTCATCTTCCTCCTCTGAGAATCTCCCTGGTGTTTCTATTTCTATTCCTGCACTTGAAGGATTTGCTGAAGAGGAAACTTGCTTCACAGACCAGAAGCTTAGGGAGAATTTTCCCCTTCAGAGAGAGAGAGTAGTGTCAGTCCACACGTCATTGAGAATCGTTTAGTCTTTTGGGCATTTAAGAAGTTTGTCTGGATATTTTTAATGTAATTTTAGGGCAACCAGTTATTTCCTGTAATGGTCCTTAGTGGATTTTTTTTTTATCCTTTTAAAGAATGTTTGGGGAAAAAGAAGGGGTGGGAGGCCCATGTGCCAGGGAGAGACACCGTGGTCACCAGTGAAGCCAGTGGGGTTAGCACTTGCCAGTGACCAGCAGCCAACCCCAAAGTCTCTTAGTGCCCACCTCTAGTTTGGAGTGTGAAGTTTGACAGTTTCTTTATACATTTCATGAAGGCAGTTGTGATATTTATCCTACTTCAAGGCTTGATCCAGCCAGAGGAAAGATTTACAGTGTGCGTTGCTTTCAGAGACTCAAATATTGACCTCAAAGCATGTTGTGCTTTCAGGAAAATGATAAAGCCTCTTTTTACTTTAAAAACAAGGAACACTGCATGAATTATGTTGACATTCACAGTTGATGCCATGCATATTTTGTAGAGACACCTTCCAATGAATTAATTAATTTGTGTATGCTACAAAGTAGGAAGAGCTTTTAAATTCAGCTTGGGGATAGTTTCGCCATAAAATGTGTGGACAATCTACTCATCATGCTGTGTTAGACAATTGTGCAAGATGTGATTTCAAAGTAACCTTCAGATGATTCCTTGTTTAGAGAGTTAGGATGTAGCTTTAAGCATGGATGCTACAAAGTCAAAATAAATTTTTCTGCCTTCATGCTGCCACTGTTGATCATTCTGGCAGAGCCTTTACTATGAGAAAAATGCTTCCTACAATAGCTCAATAATACAATAATATTCTGATGTCACTTTTGGACTGAAAGTTAGGAGTTGATATATTATTGTGAGGAAGAAAAATGTAAGAAAATATATCTCAGCTAACCTAGCACTTTCAGACTTTTACTGTAGCTTTGCAAATTCTGGTTTACTTGACTCTCCTCACTGCATGAATTGTCAGAAATACCAAACTCTGCTATGTTTACTTTCTCTTTTATGCCTTTGCAAAGTTCTCATTTCTCTCGTCTCTCTCTCTCTGTTTCTTTCTTCTCTCTCTGTTTATTTTCTTTTTTGGTGGGGTACCCTGAATCTCTGGAGCAGTGCAGGAGGCTGAACAGGAAGATGTAAAGGTGGTAGTGGACGCCCAAGCTCCGAAACCAGCTAAAAAAACCAAGGCAGCAGCTGCGAGCTGTCAGAGTAGCAGCACCAGAAAGGAGAAAAAAGGGAAACACAAAGGTTAGCTGCATGCAGCTGCATGTCAGATGTTAAATTCATTATTTTGCTGTCAATTCTCTCTCTCTTGTTTTTTTATATAATTTATTTGAAAATCTGAAAATTGTCTAAAAGTAATTTCCTGAAATTTTTCTGAGGTTTTGAAAATGTGTGTGACTTGGTCGTGTCTGAACATGTACAGTATTGGAGTAAAAAAATTTGTAAATAGAGTATTTTCCAGAGGAGAGTGTTTGTTCCAGTTGCAGAGGAGGAAGAAAGTTCTGAAGGAAAGATATTGTGTTTTTCTGCAGTGGTAAAAAAAAGTGTGCTTTTTTAGATTACCTGAAACTAATCTTGTTTTGAGAAGCAGCCTTAAATTGCAGCTGCTTCTGTCCAGAGTCTGAGTAAGGTTTAAATTATAGAAATTAGAGCTTAAAGGGGGCATTTTGAAAATGAATTCAAGAGAACTGAGAAAACATCCTCAAAGGAGTTTTTCAAGTTGTTACTTCAATCCTACTTTGTCCCACCTGGCTGACAAATGGGAGGTGTTTGAATGAAAAATTTTCTGCAAGGACTTTGTGTACAATTAGGTAGATGAAAGAAGCACACTATTGCTGATGACAGAAGAGTAGGTAGAAATGATATTACCACTCTAGATTTACGATTTGAGCTAGGTGGAAGAATGAGCTACTTTACTGCTGTTTAAATTTTAAATATATATATGTATATATATATGTACACTTAGAGAAAAAGAGACTTTATTTGATGCTGAATAACTAATGAAATGAAATAACTTTCCAATAATTTGCAGCTCTTGAATAAAGCCACTGTGACACTGTCCTGCCTGGACTGTGCTGTATTCCTGTCTCGTGCATGTCCAACAGTTCCTCCACTATTGCTCCAGTGAGAAAGTAGTGTATATCCTTGACAAGTCTTTTTAAAGATAGCAATGACTAATAAGGTTAATTATTGAGGTCAAAGTATTGGGGCTTATCTGTAGGGATTTTACAGGATTTGAGCCTACCTTAGTAAAATCCTTTGCGTATTGCAGCTTAATTCTTGGGATCTGAATCTACAGCATCTCTCTGTATTTCCTCTGCCTGCAAGGGAAGCTGTAGGTTATACAGACTTTTAGAGCCTGGCCCTGAGCTAAAAGCTATTCATATATTTGAGAAAAGATGGTGTATGTCAAAGGTAAAATTGACTGACTATAAAATTATTGGCAAAGTGAATGAACAGAAAGCGATCCTCTCCCAGCTTAATGTAAAAACTAATGACATTCCAGCATACTAATACAAATGCCAAATTTTATTTTGAAGTACATCTTGCTGAAGAGTAAAAATTCTTTTGCTAGTTTAAAGGAAAACCTGTAAGGGAGCATTATGTGAGCTAATACTTAAATCATGGTTACAGCATAGCCTTGAGGCTCTGTTTTATTTCATATAATGCCTCTTTTGACATGCCTGTGTCTGTACTGTGTTCAGAAACGAAGATATTGTGATGCACAGTTTTTTTATTATCCCACAGCAGGTAACACCTAGTATTTTTCTCATATGCCAGTTATAATTTTACTCATCTTCTGAAAAATCCCCCAAGCAGGCAAATGTTGGCCTATGTTAATAAAAGCAAGTTGTGTCAGTAAAAGTGAAGTCACTTTGTGTAGACTGAGAACTTTGGCATGCTGACATTGCTTCATGTGTTGGGAGCTAGTATTTTTAGCTCTAGATACCTCAGCCTCTGCTGCAATTTTTATTGCTCATCCTGCTCTGCTATGGGAGCTCTTCCCTGGCCTTCAGCATTTGCCCATCAGTTCTCGGTTTTCAGAAAGTGGAGGTGTTATTCATCAATTATACATCAATTATAGCAAAGAAAATGCTGAGTATCTCCTCTTCTGAAGCTCATGCTGATGATTAGAAGTGAATAAAAGTCAGTCAAAGTATGTTCAGAGCATACACACAGCACCTCATCCAACTTGTCTACCTTTTCTGTACACTGGGATTTAGCTGTTCATTCATGTATAATTTCACCCTTGAAATAATATCTGGTTTACCTTTGACAGTGTTGTAAACTTGGGAGGATTATGACCGGATTTCCAGTCCTCTATCCTTATCAAAGCTGCAAAATATTTTTTTATTGCATGTAAAAGTAAAACCAAATGCGTCTTTACAATTCCAGAGGGATTTTGCTGATAAATCCACTACAGACATAGCTAATTTTGAACTTAGGAATGAAGAAAATGCAAGTGGTAACAGAACCCTGTAGCGGAACTTGTATTAATTTTCAGTTACTTTTAAAAATAAATGTGAGTCTTAAGGAAATATTTTTTATAACAGTATTGAATGGATTTGCTAATAACTTCAGATCTAACTATGAAAACGAATAAAGGAGAAGTGGTTTTATACCACGTTTTAGCACAAGAAATTTTGTTGAAGGGAGTTCATTGGTAATTAGAACAAATCTTGGGAAATTATAGGTTCTGCTTTTATATTTCCAATTGCTTCAGGTTTGGCTCCACTCTTGAGTGTAACCTTTTTATGTCCTGTAAATGAGCAGGTTGAATGCTGAGGGGTGAGTGCACTTAACATGCTAAAATAGCATTTTAAAGGTTTTTGTTAGTGTTTAGATATAGTGGACCTTCCCTTTCTAAGCATAGCCCAGCCCTTTGTGTTTTAAGAGAAAAGAACACTTAGACCAGATCATATGAATAAGAAGCTAATTCAGAGCAAAAAATGGTTGAATTATACATGAGTAGCTGTTGAAGCTGTAGTGTAATGACTGCACTCTGGTTTTAGATGTGTAATGCTTTTTTAAGTGGCTTAAAGAGTGATGAAGCTGTGATCAGAACAATGTGCTGAAGACAAGCACGAGAGAAATATCAGGTTTAATGAGGTTACACTGGCATAGGAAAAGGAATGTAGCTAACTGCTCATGTCAGTGCACTTTGTAATTCTGTGATGGGTAACACGGTATTCAGCAATTTTTTCTATATCTGCGATTATTACTGATATTTCCTAATGGCACTATGCAGTGTGCACTGTGCCTATTTTTAAAAAGAACCATAATTTTTGTGGTTCAGAGCCTGGAACTGCAGTAAATTGATGACATTTTGTAGTAGCTTAGCTCATTAAACTGGTATTTCTGAAAGCTTCAGTCTCACAGTTTATTGCTTGGCATAATATTCAGTATTGGAAAAAAAACAACCCAGATGTAACAAATGCATATGTAAAATGGTTGTCTTTCAAATGGAGATAGTGGATCAAATTCTGGTTTGATTTGTGGCAGATTGGGGTGATTCAGGATAGCTTGAACCAGTGTACAGCATCACTAGGTGTTTCAACAAGAAAATAATGCAAATTAGTGACAATATTTGCAGTGGGAACCTATGAAAAGTAGGTACCCTACATAATATTACAATCTTTAGCATTCAAAGATCTTGATGATTCTTTAAAAACGGAGATTCATGAAAGTATTACAGGTACATAGTGGTGGTGTTACTTTGTTTGGTGGGGTTTTCCCCCTAAGACAGGGGAAAGGTTTACAAAGAAGTTAATAAATACACAGGGTAAAGTGCATTTTTTGACTGTGTACAGTGAATGGAGCAAATCAGGAAGATGAAATGGAACGCTTAAAAAACCCAGAAAAGCATGAGAAGTCAGGAGTTAATACAAACTGAAATCTGATATGAAAGTTCAGGAATCCTTCTGTGAAGTTATTGGTGGTTAGTTGGGTTTGATTTTTCTTCCCAACACTCTTGCAATTAGACATGTTAATACGTTCTAGGAAAACTCTGCTCTGAACTGTCATGGATAATATAAATGAAGATTTCTTTTTCATCGTGAAATCGGGATCCTGGATGTGTTTAAAATAGCAAAATAAACAATACTTTGGCAGAGATTTTCCCCTTATGCTGTCCCTTAAATGTTGAGGGGTACATTGGGTATTTCCTGCTGACTTTCTGGGAGCCAGGAAGCCGAGGAGCTGCTCTGACACACAGAGCTTTTCCTGCCAGGGTGGCTATTCCATGTTTTGATTTGGTTGGCTTCTTCCGTGTTTCTTCTCTCTCTTTCACGCCTGTCTGAGTGTTTTGATTTGTGCATCCTGTCCCATTTTCGTATGTACCAAGCAGCTACATTAACACTGGCTGGCTCAGAAAGCAGCAGCAGTTGTTGGGTAAGAGGCATCGTTTCTCACTGTAGCACTTCCTTTCTGATGGGGGGAGGGAAGTTCGTGTAAAGCAGATTTATCTCTGCTTCCCTGGGCACTAAATAAAAAGGGTAGGAGGAACAACAGTGAATTTCCACCAAGTCCTGTTATTTCTAGATCTGACAAACCTTTCAGGCTGTGCTTTGGTAACCCATGAACTTGATTGTGAAGAAGTAATTTTGACCTCCTTGGGATAAAGATTTATTATGAACGTACAGTTCCTGTTTACTGTTTTAACTTTCATCAAAGTGAATATAGAGCTTAGTGCTCAAGTACTTGCTTTTAGTGTCCTGATCTGGTGCTAGCAATAGTCTGATGGAGGTTTGGACTAAATCACCTCTAGAAGTACTTTCAAAAAAAATATTTCTATTTGCTCCCTTTCCCTCTAAACAAATCCCTTTGTGATTTTGCAGTTGCTTGAACCCCTATCAGTGGATGCACAGCCCCTGTGAGAACAGGAATATAATGGGAAATGGCTTAGAAAATGTTGACAGCTGGGTTTGCTTTAAGCCAAGTTCTCCAAAGGATGGAAACTTTGTTCTGGTGTCAGATCTCCCTGGGATTCCCTGTCCTTGACCTCAGAGCAGGCCCTCCTTTGGAGGGTTGTGCTGCTGTTGGAGGGAGAGCTGCTCTGCAGAGGTCTCCAGTAGCATTTGCACCCACTGCCTTGGGTGTTATCCACGTGGGTATGGCTCCTCTGTCAGACCAGTAGCTGAGCTCAGGAAATGTGTGTTCTCTTCCAGAGGCCTCCTGCCTGACCTTGCTCAGCTCCCCAGGTCTGATCAGGTCATATTCTGTCTGTGAGCAGTGTCCCCAGCTTCATACATCAAACTTGTGCCTTAAATGCTCTCAAAAAAGAGTACAAGAACTTCCCTGTCCTGCAGCTCTGCATTTATAAAACAGGGACAGAATTACTTGTTTTCTATGCTATGTTCTTTTCCTGATATGTAATGTTGTTTCCCATTCAGTAGTTTAGATTAGCAGCTTTTAACAGATTGGTGCTGCCTATTTATAAATATTCTCTGGAAGATTTTAGATGCTGAGAGAATACAGGCATTGATGAATAGTAGTTTGCAAGATATAAATGCCAGTAATGCTCATTTACTGATGCTTTTCTTTTTTCCCCAGTATTGCTTTGTTTTCACTTTTGGTACCTCTGGTTTTCATCTGAATCATGATCATGTCAAATTGTTCTAAAAGGCCTTTTCTGAAGGGAATGGTATTCTGAGGGTTGTTCCAATCTTCTTCTTTCCTCTCTACCTTCTTTCACTTTTGCCTCTCAAAATTTCCCCTTTCTTCTTAGCAGGTATTCAAGGCCATCTCTGTCAGACTTTTTCCCTACATGATTTTTGGGAAGCACTGTAAAAAATGGTGGCCCTAGCAATAAAAACTCTTCTGGCACAACCCACTCCCCTTCTTTGCCTTTTTTGACCATGTCCTTTAGCACAGAAACTATAGATGAGTGGTTTATTTTATTACACAGAGAACCAATCTTATAGGAAGTGGCTGAAAAGGGGTCAGTGAGGCAAAGAGAGGGGGAGAGATCCCCCTTGAATATCATGGTTACACAAGCTTGGAAGTGTTTTCAGGTGTTTTCAGGCATTTGGTAGGGGGTGGCAAAGCTGCCTTTTGACCTATGGCTTACAAAGATGCACTTACACATTTTTCTATATCATAAAGTGTATATTTGCCTGTGTTTCATCCCATTTTACACATGCATGTGTAGCTACAAAGATTATTCATGCACACACACAAATATTAAATAGTTAATGTAGTTAATGCTGCATTTGCCATGAACCACCTACAGTGTTCTAATGCAGCAGAGGTTCTTTTTTTCTCTTTTTTTTTTTTTTTTAAATCCTCTCTGCCTTGCTACATATTTCATTCCCTTAAATGTGCTCACCAGTGGAACCATTCCTAACACTTAATAACACACTCTACCAGTGATGCACTCTTCAGAATACTGAAATTGATTTTTCTTCTCTAAAACTGTGACCTGCCAGCGTAGCCTTTGTCCTGACTCCTAATAATACACGATGTTCCTGACAGCATGGGATGTGAGTGCAGATGTTCTGCAGGCATTGGGAAAAAGCAGCCTCAGTGCAGTCTCTGGTGCTGTCGAAGGCATTTCATTTGCTGCAGATCAATGTCTGCTTTGAAGAGGAATAATTGAGGTGTTTTGTTCCTTCTCAAAAACGTTCTCAAAATTAGGTTTGTATCATCCAATGTTTAATAAGGGGCTAGATATGATATGCATGAGGCTTCTTATTAAACTCATGGATGCTTAACACTTTTTTGAAATTCAGAGTATTAAGGTAAGAACCTATCTTTAGGTAGCAGCTTTGATGATAATGGTTAATATTGTAAAGCTGTTAAAAATACCCCAAAGGATCTGAGCAGCTACTTGTCTGTTCTAGAGCACCTTTGCAGTGGTGCTTCTCCTAAGATAAATTTTAAGAAAAATGCTGTTTCACTGCTACATTATACCTGCAGCACTCTTCATTCTGTATCATGAGGAGCTGCTTCTGAAATTGTCATCCTAGCAAGGTCACAGAGACACTTCCATGGCCTTTATCTAGTCCTTCAAGGTTGGATGGACAGATTATTTATTTGCTTCTAGTTGTTGTTATTGTTAGCTTTGCTGCAAGTAAATCAGAACTTGCAGGCTTGGTGCAGAAATTGCCAGGGTCTGTGTAATGCAGATGAATCAATAATTCCTTGTGGTCTTGAACTCTGTGAGTTTAACACCTCTGCAGTGTCAGACTGCATCTCACTGGGTCCTTCCACAGCCAGTGCTGTTCCTGGGGACATGAACCACTCTTTTTTCCACTTATGCTTCGTATTGCAGTGGCAGTGACAGCAGATATTGCAAAGTACAGTTAAGCATGCTAAATGTATAATCCAGCTGTCTTTTAATGCAAGCTGACAGCTGCTGTCAAAGCGGGATGAAATGGTATTCTTGGAGACTTCTGCTACAGATCACAGTCCAAAAAAAATCCCAATCCTAGCAGCTCCTTCTCACAGGGTTTATTCAGCTCTCTTTGGTGTGAGAAGCACCATATTCCTTTACTGAATTAGCTCTTTGTAGTGCTTGCTACCTCTCCACAATGTTGCTTGCTTATTAGCAGAAGTTTCACAACAGCAGCAGTATACAGCTCCTGCTATTTATTATATCTATACATGAAAATATTACCATTTTTATAGATGCAGAAGTACATTTTTATATAGCTGATTTAGTAACATATTCCAGCTCTGTGTTCTAACTGAAGAGCTGAAGTATGTTTGCAGTCTGATGTTTTACCTCGCTGTCCTGAGCAAAGAAAATCAAGTTGGCTTGTGCTAAGAACATTCCCCCCTCCCTTATTTTCTTTTTCTCTCTTCAGAGGTGATTTACAGCCATAAGGAGGTAAATAGCTTCTTTCTGCCTGTGCTCAGGAGCCACAGGATGGCTGAGGCTGGTAGGTGCCTCTGGGCACTGTCTTGTCCCTCATCCCTGCTCACAGCAGGTTGCTTAGGACTGTGCCTGGTTGGGATTTAAGCACCTCGAGAGGATGGAGGTTCCAGGGAATATGTAATGTCTTCCTTATAGTTTCACTCTGATGTATTAACTGTATGGCAATTTTCCTAACTCAAAAGGTGTATTTAGGCTTGTTCACATGCTGCTACTCTGTTGGATACACTGCCAGATCTACTTGTGAATTTTCCAGGTTTTTGAAGCAGTGTGTTTATGTGGGGATATGGCATAACCCAGGGCTCAGGTTCATCTGTTTCTGTTCCTGTGTGCCCTTGTGAAAATTTTGTGTTTTCTTTGTCAGTTTTCTCCAATGTGTTTCTTTTCTGCTTAGTTTTCAGTGTGGTTTGGGATGAGGAGGGCATCTGTGAAATCCTGATCCACTCCTGGAGATTCTCTAGTGCAGTATGTGGAAAGTAAAATGTTTGCCTTGGAGGCTAGTTTAGACTTGTTTAAGTCTCGAAATATTATTGAATGTGAACATCCAATCTGTGATTCCTGGAAAAGCTGCTGGTTTTGTGAGTGAGCAATTCTCTTTTCAGTAACTTCTTGACACAAAGACAACTAAGGCTTTTACTGCTGTCTGACAGGGATTGATGGCCCAGCTGCTTTTCAGGATGATGTTCAGAAGATAGGAAGTCAAGTGCAGATTCTCACTGTTGGACAGTCTAGCCATGATGAAGATGATGGCGAGAAAGTGGCTACAGGACAACAGCAGCAAAGCAAGCAAGATCTTAGAACAGCAATGCAGAAAAAAGGTAAGTAGCTAAGGCTTCCTTCATGTTCTCACTGCTTGCTTGATGGACACTGACTCAATTTCCTATTCTCACTCTCAGCTCTAGCCTAAGCACAGTTTGCTAGTTCTGTGTGTCTTCTCAGAGCCTGTCAGGCTCTATTCTGTCACCTAAAAAAAAATCCAAAACCCCAAACCTAAAAAAATATAAAACAATGAAGTTCTCTCTTGTCCCAAGGAACAAGAGCTCTGCAGGCTCTCGGGGATGTGACTTCCCCATCTGCACTGCAGTGCCATTATTAAGGTACCAGGCAGATGCCAATGGTCACATCCATCTGTTCACATTTTTATAATGTACTGCTCTGGATATCACTTACTTGGTGGTTAAAACCCAGCATGAAATAGCAACATTCAAGCTGGGATATTAATTTTAGAGGTGCAGTCAGTTACACATTGTTCATGTTTTTGTAGTGTCTGTTCAGAGGTGAAGGGTTGCAGAGGTGAAAAGTACACCACATTCTGCAGCATTTCCCACGCACAGCCCTCAAATGTTCTGGAATTTATTTTTCTTTTTCCAGAGGCATGCATGCTTTGGAAGATAGGTTGTGTATGTACACATTCATGCATCTGTCTCTTCCTTCCTGCACTGTTGTTATCTCCCCTTAGACACTAACTGTAGGAAGGAAAAAAAATATATCCCCAAACCCTCACAAAGCGTTTTCTGAAGACATTTGCTTTGGAGTTGTTCTTCTTCAGTGTACAGCTTTTGAGGCAAAGATGGCTCAAGCCAAGAGTGCTCTGATGCTTTAAGAATAAACTCTTTGTGTATAAAGAGCAAAATGTAAGTGCAGACTTGACTCTTGTAGAATGGACTATTCATAACCTAAATGCGGCCTCTTGTCCGCAGAGCAGTTCTCACTAAGATTCATTTTTTCTGGGACGTTACCCTGCAGATGTGAGCAGCTCCAACTGAAATGGGCAGATTTTCTCCAAGTGTGCTATTTCCTGGGCATTTGAGTTGCAGGGGTGTTGGGCATGATTAACAAGTTCTGATCTGTGTGGTGATTGTGTTGCCTTAGTCCATGGCTCGGAATATTTAATCATCAGGCACACTACTAAACTAAAGCTGATTGACTTAAAAAGTACCCACAGACTTTGCAAATTAGGTCACAGCACTCAGATTTTTGCTCTGGGGGACACTTCTGGTTTTGATGGGTTTTTTTTGCCAGGTTGTCATCTATTTTTCTTCTCCCCAATTTCTTGTTTATTTTTAATAGAAGCAGAGAGTGGAAATTTTTTGGTTCGCATTACTTCTGTATATTCTCAAATATATGATATCACCTTTTTTACCATTAAACTCCTGCTCAGAACAGGCGCTGCTAATAGTGAACCACTAGTGTGTTTCAAATTGAGGCGAGTGGGACACTTTCATTTAAATGGGAATACTGAGGTTTATTCATTTTTATTAATAGCAGAGCTGTGCTGGGTGAGGCACAAAGACAGATATTAAGACAACTAATAATAACAATTATTGTTACTATGTGTGTATGGTTTGGTGCTTGATACAAGCAGAAGATGCTTGTTTTGAGAAAGTTTTGAGTATCCCACCATTCATGTGATACTTTATGCAGAGATAAAGCTCTTCATGTGGATTCCCACTGCCACTCCACTGCTTGTGGCATGTCCTTACTGGCCTGTCACCTGAAAAGTGTTTAGAGTTGCTGTCTCCCATCATCAGGCCTTCCCTTGCATGGAAAGGGAGCAGAAGTACACAAAGATAAGGCACTGCAGAAAGGACCTGGGGGCCCTTGTCCATGACAAATTGAACCTGAGCCAGCAGTGCCCTGGCAGCCAGGAAGGTCAACTGTGTCCTGGGGGACCAGGCACAGCATCACCAGCCAGGCCAGGGAGGGGACTGTCCAGCTCTGATCTGCACTGGGGTGGCCTCAGTTTGGATATTGTGTGCAGTTTTGGTGCCACAGTGTAGAAAAGACATCAAACTGTTAGAGAGTGTCCAAAGGAAGCCACGAGGATGGTGAGGGGTCTGAAGGGGGAGCCACATGAGGAGTGTCTGAGGGAACATGGTCTGTTCAGCCTG
>VZTB01000039.1:434698-479053 GCA_013397245.1 Thryothorus ludovicianus | reverse complement strand
CACTGATCTCCTCTCTGTGGTGATCAGTGACAGGACCCGAGGGCATGGCCTGAAGCTGAGTCAGAGGAGGTTTAGATTGGATATCAGGAAAAGGTTCTACCCCCAGAGGATATCTGGGCACTGGAACAGCTCCCCAGGGCAGTGCTCACAGCACCAGCCTGACAGAGCTCAGGAGCATTTGGACAATGCCCTCAGACACAGGGTGGGACTCTTGGGGTGTCCTGTGCCAGGAGCTGGACTCCATGATCTTGAAGGGTCCTTTCCAACTCAGCTTATCTATGACTCTATGAAATGCTAACAGGTCTTGTGGAAAAAGCTGAATCCCATTGGATTTGCATAGCTCTAGTTCGTGCCTGTTCTGCTCTTTGGCACTGACCTGGTGGAGAGAAACTTCTCTTAGCACGTGTCTCTCCTTCCCCAGTGAGTCAAGTTCTGTAACAAGACATGAGGTTATAGGCTACCAAGTGTGAAAAGAATATGCCACTTACAAGGAAATGCCAAATGCTTCATTTGATTTCTCCATCTGTTGGAAATTGCCATCCTAGAATAATTTTCCTCCTGTAGGAAATATTCGTCCTTTTGATTTCCAAAGTGTTAATCTGTGGAGTTCCTCCCTGGCAAATGAGTCACTAGGACAGACTCAGACTTCCATAAGTTTTAACACTGAATAACTAACATGTAGTCCTCACACTTATCAGTTTCCAATATGTCTCTGTAAAGGGCATGGAATGAGCAATTGGGTCTTAGTTCTTCTCTGCCACCTGTAGGGAGGGGATCAGTTTAATTTCTGTATTCCGGAACAGGAGCTACCTGAAGCATTTTTTCCCACAGATCATGAGTGCAGACTTTTCTAAGGCTGGCACAGAATTTTCACTGCTAAAGCATTGGTGGTGAAATAGTGAGCCCAGGTGTGGAAATAAACCAGTTCTGTGTGTGGATATGAATTATGGCTTTATTGTGCAGCTGCCAGCTGAGGAGATGGACTGTGTCTATTACCCATGCATAGAGCCTAGGACATGGTTGTCCTTATTAAGAAATAATGCTTGTGATTAATGAGTGTGTGATTAATAATGAATGAATTCTACAGGCTTTGAAAATATCTGTTGACCTGTGAACTCAGGCCTCCCTTGCATAAGCAGGTGCTGTTGAAAGGTTTTGCTGTTGTGCTCTGTGGTGTATGTCAGCACTGGGGGAGCTGAAGGAGTGGGTGAGAGATTTCATGGGGCAGCTGACTGCAACATTGCACTGCTTATGCTCCTGGTTTGCTTTTATACCCTCACTCTTACTACTCTGCTCTTGTTTCACTATCCAGTGTGCATATTCTAAAGGGATATGCACTGAAGTTATTAGAATATTTTAGTGCCTTTTTTGCTGTCTTTTTCTTCATCTGCTCCAAAATTTGAACTGAAGAATACCATTACTGAGTTTATATCTGCTGTTTATATTTCTGTACATCAGTTCGGTTTAGTGTCTGCTTGTTACAGACCAAGTTCATATTCCAGAAGACTAAACTACAATAAAATCTTTATGCATATGCCTGGAGCTCTCAGAAAAACACTTTAGAAAGCCTGATTTCATCTTTTGATGATGAGGACACAGGGATTGGAGTAGAATTTAGGTCATCTGAATATGAATCTGAATACTTCTTTCAATGTTACTGACTCAATATTGTGTAGCATCTGTGTGTATCACTTATGTCAGTCAGGTTTGAGGGGTTTTATTTTGTTAGAGTTCAAAAGCAGGCCCAAACCCCACCATGCAGTGCACATCACACACAGAAGCCTTGGTGGCACAACTGCTCAGTGTGAATGATGTCTGCTGAAGCTTCAGCTCTGTGATCCAGGGCTTTTTCCCTTTATTCAAGGTACTGAAAGTGAAGATCACAGCAGGTACAAGCAAGTAGAAGGTGAATTTGACTGTGCAGTGCAGAAATTGTGAATCCAAGCAGCAGCATTGTGGCCCCATCCCATAAGCCTTTAGCCCTGTGTGGAGTCCTCTTGCAGGTTACATTTGTTCACTTAATTAAGGGTTTGCACAATCAAACCCTTGGATTTTTTCCTTTCCCAGATCCTCATGCAAATACATCCTGGTCCTCTTCCACCTCCCAATCCAGTCTTGTCGCCCTGGATCATGTTCCTGGTGAGTACAGAAGGAAAAAGTTAATTATGCCCATGCTGCTTGGCTCTGGAAATCTGCATTTCATTTATCCTTCTGCATTGGGCGTACCCATAACAGGAATTCTGGACCAAATGATATTTTTTTAAAGGATAGAATATAGACTGAAATATATGGAATTTAGAGAGCTTGAACTTGGATTTGGCGTGGCTTTATCTGCGTGATACTCTTTGAAAAACTAGGCCTGGCAAATGTCCCACCATTGATGCTTTTTGCTGCTAAGACCTATTTGATGTTCAAAGTTGTGTTTCCCTTTGAAATGTCTGAGGTTTTGAATTCCTGTAAAGCCAAATTTTCGAGTGCTGCAAGGCAGTTCTGTTGACCTGGGCTGATACTATTCTTTACATGAAATGAAGATGCAGGAGAACATTCCCTTGATGTGAGTGTTTCTTCTCAGTCTAATATGTGCTTTTCAGCAGATCACACCGCTGAAAGTGTGCTGTAAAAGGGCTTGTATTTTAATTGTGAGGGCTTCCAAGTGGCTGTACTAGGCTGTCCTCTCAGCTCCAATTTCAGCTTTATGATTTTGTGTTGTGTTGTTGTGTTTGAAGTGCTTGATTGGATGAAGATGATCTGAATTTAGTTCCTAACAAGATATTTGCTCCTGTGTCACTGGATAACTCCATCCTCCCTGTGGAATGGAAAGCATGATGTTTCCTTTCTCTTTTACTTGAATATTTAGGCTTCTCAGGAGAGCTGCTGTGTGATCCATGTATTCATGCACTGCCTCACACAATGAACCTCTCTCACACACCCCCTCACTCACCTGTGAGCCTAAGGGTGCAGCAGCTTGAAGAGTGGTGTTTTACAGCAAGTATGGGCAGCTTTCATCCATCACCATTTCATGTTAGTGTGCTGTTTTCTCCTCAGGCATTTCAAGTAGCATGAATTTTGATGAGGAAGAAGATGAGGAGGATGAAGACAGCTCCAGTTCTTCACAGTTAAACAGTAACACCCGGCCTGGTTCTGCAACGAGCAAGAAATCCAATAAGGTATGGGGAGAGTGCTGAAGAAGGGGGTGTGCAAGCTGCTGTGAACTGCATGATTTCAGAGTGCACTCAGGACAGGCCTGGCTTTCTTGTCCTGTTTTTAATACGGACTGGAATATCTCCAAGGTGATTTACTGTGATAGCTCTCAGGCTTCGCAAGAGCAAGCAATGAAAATAACAACTTGGAGGAAAGAATGGCAAATATTGTCTCAACTTGAATGAAGAGAAAGGGAAACAGTAAATATTTACCTTTCTACCTCTTGCAGGTGCTCAGAAGGATCTTTTGTTTCCATTGACTTTTTCTGGGCATTTTCCCACCCTGTTCTTTCTGCTACCATCTGAATATAAAACGAGACCTCAGCTGATTCAAATATTCTAAATCACAAGCTCTTGCTAAACCAGTTGCTAGTGCCCTGCTCTTTTATATACTGCACTAAATTCTCACCTTTGTTAGATCTCTCTAGAGCTTAAACTCTTACTCCCTACCCCATTTCTTCCTTTCATCAAAGGCCACCCCTGTCATTGAGCATGGCCTTTCTGACAGAAGGAGTGTGGGGAGATGGGAAGATGTGGGCCAGGGTTTGCTCTGTAAGCCCTGTACAGCTTTCTGTCTGTGCTGCCACCCTGTTCTGCTCCACCAGGTGGGTCTGTACACAGAGCATCAGCATCAATATGACCCTTGGTCTGACTTTCTTAAAGTGCAACTTCTGTCAAATGCCATTCCTTTATGCTTATAACCTTGTTGAAAATGGAAGTCAAAAACCCCTGAATTTTGCTTGTTGTTCTAGGAAGCGGCCTCAGCCCCCAGTCCTTCCACAAATGAGCCTCTCATAGATGTGGATGACCTGGAGGAGTTTGCTGTCAGACCTGCCCCACAGGGGGTCACTGTCAAGTGCAGGATCACAAGAGACAAGAAGGGAATGGACCGAGGGATGTACCCTACTTATTACCTCCACTTGGAAAGGGAGCATGGTAAAAAGGTCATAACATAACTTGAATGGCATAACAGTTGTGTCTGAATATTAAAAAAAAATAAAAGAATCAGAGTCTTACAAAGAATATGTAATCTTATATTTTGAATACATTTTTGCTTTTGCTAGATCTATCCTACAGTCTTCCCAAAGCAAAACAGCAGTATCAGTTTTCTTCCACTGCCTTTCTTCACGTCTAATCTTTGGCATTAAATAATACATGCATGGCACCTTTATGTGGCTGTCAGCTGTTGGGGCTCTCTGCATTCTGTGGCCTGAAAAGCATCTACTTTCAATTCAGCTGGAAGAGCCAGAGCAACTTAGAATGAAACATTTAACAAAATAGATCAGATTTAATTATTTAAATCATGAATAATGGAATCAGTGGGTGAGAAGTTGTTTTCCCTTACCTTCAGATTTTTTTTTCCCCTGGTTTTCCTAAATCCTGTGAGATCTTCTGTTACTTTGCTAGTGATGCTTGAAGACAGAAAACTTGCTAATGGTTTCCTAATATCAAAGCAGGACATGGTGTGTGCTAACCCCTTTAGCATTCTAGAATATGTTTTTTTGCATTGCTTAGGTGTTTCTGTTGGCTGGAAGGAAACGAAAGAAGAGTAAAACCTCTAATTACCTCATCTCTATAGACCCAACTGACCTGTCTCGGGGTGGAGAGAGTTTTATTGGAAAACTGAGGTAAACAGTGATAAGTCTAGGAATTTTCTTTGTATAATATAAAGTTTATGCAATATTAAGAAGCCTGTAATCCACTGTCTTTTTAGTTAGAGGCATGACTCTATCATGTGATCATGTTCTTAAAGAGCCCCAGTATCCTAGACATGTTTTCAAAAATGTCTCAAGTACTTACAGGATCACATTTTATTAAAAGTCAGCAGGACTGAAGCTCTTAAGTGCTCAAAGGCCAGATTCTTAGGGCTGTACTGGCACAATTTATCTTAATGGGATTTTCAGGAATGTGTGAGTACATTGTGTCTAGCCTCTATTGATATAAATACTTTGGAATGCACTGTTAGGCAGTCTGAAAATCCCTTTAGTTTTGCCTGTTCTTTAAGATCCAAATCAGTTATTTACAGGTGGTGGAATTATTTCAGAACCACATGTTCCTTTTCTGCCTGTCCCCACACTGTACAACCAGTCTGCTGTTGATCCTCCATGGAGCCTCTGGGTGTATGTTCACATCATCTGTGCCTGCATTGTATTTTGCACTCCTTTCATTGCAATAGAAAAGATTTGATCTCACTTATGGCTTTATAAAAATCATTCCCTATATTCTAACAGAGTTTAGTGGTCAAGTAAGAAAGCAGATGGTTTTTTAACAAATGAGTATTTTAAAAGCCAGGCAGACACACAAAATAACCCCACCCGAGTGTTTCCTTACAGCTTTCTTGAATTTCCTAGTTTGCAGGATGTTATCAGAAATCTCCATCATGGTGATAAGGGACATTTAGTATGCACTTCTGCACTCTACCTTTACAAATTATTTTTGTCATTTTGGCCTTTAATCCAGGAATTGCCATGTAGCTGGGATTAGAAATAACAATTCTCTGTACTCAATATTTGCCTTTCTTCTGGGGCCACAGTGCAATAAAGGATAGATGTCTCAGGCAGTATTGCAGACAAATGGTGATTGGATTTTCCATTTTTTTGGTAGATCAAATCTTATGGGAACTAAGTTTACAGTTTATGACAATGGAGTAAATCCAATGAAAACAACATCGAGCCTGGAGGCGAGTACCCTGCGTCAGGAGCTAGCTGCTATTTGTTACGTAAGTACTGCTCACAGTGCAGGAAGGGCAGCTCACTTTCTGAAAGAGCACACTGAATTTCCTTCTCACTGATGATTATGTAAATCAACATTCAGACTTTGGTGTAACCAGGCAGCTGATCTCCACTAGAGAAACCGGGAGGCTCAGTGCAAAGGAGAGGTGAAAAACGCTGTGCAGTGAACAGGGCTGCCCAGTTCTCACCTTTGGGAAGGAGAAGGTGTTGGAGTTCTTACATAACCCTCTGGAAAGGGCAGGATCACAGCCTGCAGGCACCACCTGAGGGAGCCTCCTGGGCTGGGGAGAGTTGTGCACGTGGCATTACTGCCCTAAAGTTTGGCATTTTGGAGGAGGCCTCTCTGATCCAAGCCATTGGTAGCTGACAGCTAGGTTGGCAGCAGCTGAGATTGGGATAAAAACTCTAAAACTCCTTTTTGCCAGGAAAAAAAACCAACAAGTAAAATCCAGAATTTGATTGAATGAGAGGAACTGGGCTCTTACAGGAGAATAAGTAGCATTTGTCAGGAGCAATGCAGACAATCAAGACTTGAGGCACAGTTGCTGTTGTTTCATGATTGCTGGATGAATAACATTTTTGGTGAGAGAGTTCTTTCAGTCCAGAAATATTTGGGCCCAAGAAACTCTTCCAGTGAAAACTGGTATGTATACTGCTACAGAAAGTTGTCTGGTTTCACAAATCAACAACTTCCGATAAAAATATCCAAGACTGACTTTTCTGAAGAGTTCCTACCCTGCTCTGATCAGGGATGCCTGGATGGCTGGAGACAGATGAGCAGGTACATATCCCTCTCTTCCTGTTGGACTTGAAATTCTGAGAATTTCCAAAAATTCAGCTTGCAGGATTTAAAAAGAGACTCCAGAATTTGAGGTCACTTTGACTGAAATCTCAGTAGAAGCCTAGCAGAACATACTTGTTTAATAAAGGTAGTTTTACTACCTTTAGTAAAGTTTATATAGGATGGCATTACCTGGAGACAGGCAACTAATCTGGTGCAAACTGGAAATGGAAAAAGAAACCAAAGCAAATTTAAAAAAAGTTATATGTTGAGAAATTCAGACATTGCTTAAGTCAACAGCAAATGATACTTGAATGATGAACAATACCAAATAAAAAGCTGTTGTGGGTCAGCAGAGGTAATTAGAAGTATGAGTGTTGGAAAGAACCAACCATGTCCACTGTTTGGAGAATGGGGCTGAGATTAGCTGGTTTTATGTGTCTCTAATCAGCAGTTTGAAACTAGTACATTTGTCTGAGAAAATTACTTGTTCCATTGATATTTTGGTACTAATGGAGGCAGGCAGCAGGCTTGCATGTGTGTGGTGGCCAGGGGACCAAAGGAAATTGGAATTGTATTTAATTTCAAACTAGCTAGGTTTGCTGAAGTGAGATTATTGTTCCTGGCTGCAGCAGAACCAGAGCAGAGAGTGCCAGCAAGAGCAGAGCTGAAACACCCTTGTCCTGAGGCAGTCTTTTAATTCCTGCCCTGAGATTTCCCCTGCAGCAAAAGCTAAGAAAAACAATACTTTGAAAGCTTCACCATGCCTCTCACTGTCCCTCAGCTCATCTGAGCAAGTACCCATGTGGAGGTAAGGCTGTCCCCATCTTACTGAGCATGACCTGCTTAATCATCTCAGCAGGTCTAATTTATATAGGCAGAAACTGGTGAGGCATCTGTGGCTGCCTGTGGGATAAATGTGGTGAGGGCTCTCTTTGTGGAGCTCACCTTAAGATGTGTTTCAAGCAACAGGAACAGAGCTAGGCAAGGTCAGAGTTCCCTCGGGTGCTGTTGACTGCTTTTACTCCCCTTGTGTTGACAGCCCAGCATATTAATAAACCTGCAGCAGCACCTAATGGCTGATTGCAGAATCGTTGGCAAAATTTATCCAGGAGCAGTGAGGTGCAACTGTGCCTCTGGTACCAGGATTTTCTGTGCTGGATTCCACAGTGTCTCACAGTTCAGTTTGTGTGGGATTCCGGGCAGTGAGCTCAGCAGGTTCTCCGAGGTGTGGCTCAGGTTTCAGTGCAGTAGCAAGATTCTGTGTTCCTACTCAGGCCTCAGTCACTTGAATTGTGCTCCCCCAGTGTTGTGGGTTCTGTGATTTGGGCCTTCCCTGGAATGGCAGTTTCTACAGAAGATATTAAGGACAAGGCACAGCTGTGTGTTTCCATTTCTTGCTTCCAGGAATGGAAGTGGCTGCAAGAAAATGGGGATAATAAAATCGTGACTCTCCTGGGAGATATCTGCTGGGATATTCACCTTGCTCCTTTGATCACAGCAGCTATTGCCACTAAAGCAACATGCTTACATAATTATTTGAAAGTGTGTAAGATGCTGAAGGCACCCCCAGGGAAAGGCTCTGTGTTCTTGCAGCCCAGTTTATTGTGAGGCTGACTGGATGGGCTAAGGCAGAGAGTGCAGCAATACTGGGCTAAGTCCTGACCTGATAAAAATCATTGGTATCCTGGCCGAGTCAACAGGGCTCTGCCAGCGAACAGCATTTGTGTTCCTGTGTAAGCCAAGACTGTCAGTGGCATTAAAATGGTGTGAAATTAGAATTTGGTTTATGTTCCCCTAATAATACCCTTTGTAGTCTTAAATTTCCACACACAAAAGAGTGGAGGAGGAAAATAAAAGAGAAGCAGGGAGTGAGACAGGAGGTGAGGTAATTTTAATCATTTTCCTCACATATTCCATGTTTATGTAATTTCAGTTTGGTACTGTGAGTTTAGCAAAAGGGTAGCATTTGCCAGCACAGCATGTGATAATTGGTGATGGTGGTAATGTGCAGCTAGTAACCATTCTCTTATCATGTGCCAGAAGTACCAATTTCAGTGTTTCTGATTAAACCCAAAGAATATAGTCCTGGTTTTTTCCTCTACTTGTTGGGAGGGAAGTGATTCAGCACTATTATTTAATTTTACCTTCAACAATGTCTTCAACCAGCCAGCATCTAAATTAATTATGTATAGCATAACTGCAGCTTGAGGAGAAGAAAAACTTGTAAGGCATAGCAGAGAAGCCCAAAATTGTCAGTACTTAGTGGAAAATAAGCATAAGCATGAATCTTTTCTTAGAACTTGTCCTCTGCTTGTGCTGAGTCTCTCCTACTTATAAAATCTGCTGGCAGTCATGTCAGTTTTCATCTTGCCATGATGCAGAACCAACTGAACTGATAACATGTCTTACTCTGCCAAAGGAGGGAACATAAATGATTCAGAAAAGAGGCAGAATCTTCCCATTAATGTGCAGAGTTAGGAAGATATATGAATATGCCTGGATTTCTTCAGGAGCACACAGCAAAATAATCCAGTAGAATTTCTCTAGCATGCATGCAAATCTTTAATGAGTTGTGGAAAATCTCCAGATGATCTGCTGGAATAAGCAAAGTTATTTCAAAGGGCTGATCATGGCAAAGCTGTGGGTAGTTTAGGTGGGTATTTTCATATGTTTCCAGTGGGTTGAGGTGCATGGATTTTTGCTTGCAAAAGTTGAGATGTTTTAATAAGTTTAGTGTTCCATAAAATTGGGACACTTTAATTAAAAATATAAAAGCAGAGACAACTGAATACATCACTTTGAAATGTCCCAGTGGTATGGCCACACCAGCTGGAGCCTAGGGGTGTCTGGTTTTGGCATCTTGTGGTATGCTGCTGGGAGCAATGGGAGTGTTCTTCCCTAGATTCCTTAGTGCATCTCCAAAACCCTTCATTTCAGTTTGGCAACTGGGGAAAAAAAATACATGTGACTGAAAAAAAGCTATCACAAAACATGAAGACATGAACTTGAAGGTGTCACGGTGTCATTTAATGGGTTAATGCTAAAATAGGGTTTTACTGGAAAATGTTGCTCCTTACTTTTTCTGGTTCAAAAGCAGATGATAACTTACTGAAATATTTGGCCCTGGCTGCTTCTGTGGGAGAAGAAAAGGTGCCAGATGAAAATTAGGCTGTAGGCTGGTTTAGATTTTAATGGTTGTGCTTTGAGAGGACAGTGCAATGCTGGAGTGCTCGTTTGAAAACTGGTCAGGAAAGCATCAGTATATGTTTAATGGAAGAACTTGTATTTCCCATGGATTTATTTTTGCTGCCCATGTGATTTCCTTACTTTCCCTGTCTTCATCGCTAGAAAATTTGCCTTCATGCTAATGTGTTGTTTTGTTTTTTTTACTGTAATCATCTCTAACCAAACTCTGAAAATCACAGCACTGCTATTAGATGCTCTGACTAGCATTTTCTTTGCTTTTGTGCTGCCTCTGGAATAAATAGAGCTGGTCCCATATATTTAATTTTGTCTCACATCAAAATATGTGACTGCATTTTTCTGATTTTTAGATTGCAATTACTTTATTTTGGGATCTAGCAGAAGCCAAGCAATCTGGTTAATTCATATCCTTTTTTAACAAAGGGATTTGAAAAAAAATATTATATTAAGGTTGCTGGCAGCCAGTGTTAGGCGTGTTTTTGGGAACCTCTCTATTTTCATTTTTCCTGTTGTCGGAGCTTCTAAGACAAAGCTAGAATGTTTGGCAGTGCCAGTGAAGGTGGGAGTTTCAAGATGTTTTTTGAGTTGACTAAAATATAAGTTCCCTGGGCTGTCATTGTGTCTCTCTGCTGAAGAAATTAACCTTAAAAATAAAGAACATGATGAAATCTTTTCTAAACATTTTTAGGAAACAAATGTCCTGGGGTTTAAAGGACCTCGTAAAATGAGTGTGATCATACCAGGAATGAATATGGATCATGAAAGAGTTTCCATCAGACCACGAAATGTAAGTCATACTGGCAGCTAGCACTAAAAATTACTTGAATTCTTTTTCAGGTAGAGTTGGGGTTTTTTATTTGCATTTCTGAAGTTCTAGAAGTTAACAAAATGGTATTCAAACATTTGCTGAACAATGGGATGTGTGACTACTACTGTGACTCACAGAAGCACTACAAATAAAGTATTTTGATAACAAAAGGTACAACTAACATTTATCAAACTGTGGAAAGGACTCAAATACACATTTGCATTTAGATCCACAGAGTTCTCAGTTTCATTCATTGAAGCTGTTTTGAGGGTTGATGGTAACAGTTCAATCTTTGGGCCAGGACTGATGAATTTTTTCTTCCCTGTTAATGTATTTTTTGTCACGTGAGCGTGTTAAACTGAAGTGTGTATTTGTGGTGTGCGCAGGAACACGAGACACTTCTTGCAAGGTGGCAGAACAAAAATACAGAGAGTGTCATTGAGCTGCACAACAAAACACCAGTCTGGAATGATGACACCCAGTCCTACGTTCTGAATTTCCATGGTCGAGTCACACAGGCCTCGGTGAAGAACTTCCAGATTATCCATGATAATGACCGTAAGTAGAGCTCTCTGCCTGTAAGGTGTAGGAGCAGCACTGCATTCACAGTCTGGGAGGGATTCTGCCCTCACAGTGGTCACCTGAGTGGGTTTAATTGAGATCTGTATAAGAGGCTTGAACGTTCTATACAAAGCCATCTTCTCTCCGTTCCTGCGGAAAGCGCTCTTTACGCGCGTCACTTTTTTTGACGCTAACAAGTCTCGCAACCCTTTATCACTCAAGCTGTCCTTGCTTCTCGCTCTGCTATCAGCACGCCCACTTGCATGAATAAGTGCTGTGAAGTCTGATGAGTGAGCACGTTGGGTTGGCATTTCGTTGCTCTGGGACAGAGGGTGGTGCTGGGTGCGTACTCCGTGAGGGCTGCAAGCAGCAGTAATGCTCCTTTGCCTTCTCTGGCCTTCCTTGCAGCTGACTACATCGTGATGCAGTTTGGCCGCGTGGCTGAGGACGTGTTCACCATGGACTACAACTACCCAATGTGTGCACTACAAGCCTTTTCCATTGCCCTTTCCAGTTTTGACAGCAAGCTGGCTTGTGAGTAAAGGGGCGTGGGTGAGCATCCTCTCGAAGGAAGCAGTTTGCCATATGATTCCCAATTCCTGCTGGTGTCGCTTATGGTTCCTACTAAAAAGGTCAGGGAAAAATGCAGTTGTGGAGGACCACTCTGTTGCTGAAGAGAAAGTAAAAGGAATCTTCTAAAAATTCAGGACATTCAGGAAATTATATTTTCCTTTTTTTTTTTTCCCTGTCATATTTTTCTGGAAGTGACATCAAGTTTTTGTAAATAGGAGTTGTCTCTCATGTCCCCGGTTATGTTATGGGTGTGTGCCATGATGTACTGTACCGTGGCTCCAGTAGCACCATGACAGTGGTGTCTGTTTTTTAAAATCCAGAAAGGGCGTGAGCGCTCCACAAGTTTCTTTTTACATTTAAGAATCATTCCGAGGCTGCAGTCGTACCTCAAGGTTGCATTCCTGCATCAACTAATCAGAGCTTCACATCATCCGGCATAAGAGAAAGATGAGGAAAAAAGATGCACTTTTTTTTTGATTGTGCAAGGATCTCATGTAGTATAAAGCCGAGTCTGAGGGTTGAAAACCTCAACTGGACTGAACTTGATGCATTGCTATTGTACATGTAGTAGGGCATGATGAATTTTAATTGCAGTAGGAGGAAATGGAGAAGTGGAAAGCACAAAATAATGTTGCACAAGTCACTTGAATTCTAAGCTGTCATTATGTGTTTTAACATCTACATGCTTTTTAATTTGTTTCAAATGGAAATGTATTTGCAGTACAGAAAGGGAAAAGGAAAACATCTAGATGCCAAGAAAGCATAACTTATGTTGAATTTGGCATTTCGTGGGCTGGGAATTTATATCCTTGTATTGCTGTGGTAATTCAAACACATATTTTGTATGAAGTGATATAAACAATTGGACAAAGGCACTCTGCAGAGAATCATATTATTTTGAACAGGCTGTGTAAAGCTGAGGAAGGTAAATGGAAATATTTTATTAAATTTGTCTGGCCTTTTGAGCTTTTACAATTTGTTGATCGCATTTTTTGAACTTTGAGCAACAACCACTTTTCATATTTATTTCCCATTGTAAGAATGCTTGAAATCGATTGAAACCGTGTATGTTGTTCTCTGATGTAAACGTGCCAGCTACTGAGCTAAATCCTTCTAGGCAAATCTAGTGTATGCTGCATACAAATGAGACACTGGCAGGACACAGAATAGCTTAAAATTGTGCAGATTTTGTGTTTCCTTTTTTCTGATCTATCTGGAATATATATAAACAAATACCATTTCAAAACAAAACACAAGCAAAAACAAGTTATCTTCTCTCCTGAACATTTCAAAAGCCAGGAGCTGTGGCTTGAAAGCACATTGTAAAACATCTATAAAAATAATGGTCTTGCTGCCATTGTTCTGTGCAGTGTTGTCCAGAATGGCACACAGGGTAATAGAATTTATATGTTCACCAGAAGGATGTGGAAATGTGAGTGAAGTAGTTAGCTGTGTTTTATGCTGTGTGTATCCAGGCCCTCCTTTTTATTCCTTAGAGACTCTTGCACTGCACAATCAGAGATTATGCAATGTGAAAATGAGATCAAATCTGATTGTCTCACAGTTGACAGGCCATTTCTGACTGTAGGAGACAGGCCATAAAGCTCTCCTTAAGGTCATGCCATTTGGACTGTATCATTTCAACTAACAAAAGAAATATGCTCTCTTCACCTTTGCCTTCAGCTCTCCTTCCCAGTGTATTGACAAAGGAATTTCAGATAAGAGATGAAAATAAATAATTGCCAGCATTTTTTCCTAATCTTTTAAACAATCTATGGGAAGAAAAGCTGCTGGCTTTAAATAGTGTTTTGTTGATAGACTCAGCACGTCAAATATTATCTTTAATTATCTGGAAGCTCTGTGTTTTTTGAGTGTTTTTCCCCTCATCTTTTTGCAAGGCGCCTTTCCATGCAATGGTATAAAATGTAAAGACACCTTTTGTTTGAGAGAAAGGAGCATCAGCTCCCTTCCTGAATGACAGAAGTGCTGAGCCTGGAGCTGCAGGGCAATATTTTGACTTTGCACATGGGTGCTGTGTTTTTCTCTGTAGCTGGTGGTTTCCCACAATTTCACATCCTCATCTGTCATCTCACTGGATTTAACAGAGAAGGCCCCTAGGCCTTTCTTACCTCATGTCAGCCTTTAAACACTAGCTCCAGTGAGCACCAGAATTCTTTGTTTGGACTGCTGCAAACCCAGTCAGGAATTCCCAGTGCTGATATTTAGGTGGATTTCAAGAACTCTGCAGCTTGGGAATGGCTGAATCTGCGTGGCTTGAATTCTGTGCCTTGCCAGTCACACGCTTTCTGTAGAGCCTGAGAAAGTGGCACCCGACAGAGTTTTCTGCCTCCGTCCATGCACAGCACTGTGTCAAAGGAGCTGAGAGTCTCCTGGTGCAAATACACAATCTGCTGGCTTCAGTGGAGTTGGTTTAGGAAGGGTTATTTTTAACCCAGATCATAACAATGGTCTGACTCACATCATGGCCCCCCCAGGGAATTGGCATGAAAGGAAACTCATGTGCAGTGAACTCCTGCACAAGGGTGAGAACGAGGGGCTGGGGAAAGGCTGCAAGTTCAGCTCCTTGGGACAGTTTTGCTGCCAGCACATTGTGTAACTTCACTCTCACTGCATGTTCTTCCCAGCCAGGTATTTTTTTTTAACCTGTAACCATGCCAGGAGGAAAGTGGTGACTCAAATTCCCATCATCTTAACAGAATTGTACAGGGCCATCAGCCAAAGAGCTGCTGGGGGAAAAGCTCCCCACAATAAATTGAGATCACTAGAGGGGGATGTTAACCTGGGACTAAGAATGAGGAACTCTCATTAAATCTGGTTCAGTTAGAATAGGGTTTGTTCCTAATGCCCTTTGCCAAAACCCTAATTCCTCACTATTGTTGAGCAAGGTACTGGGTTTGATTCACTTGGCAGTTTCAAAGATTAATTTTGAATCTATATAATTTCAGATGGATAATTTTTGCTGGGTATTTTCTGGTGAAGGTCACGTGCAAGGTGATACCACAGGCTTTCCAGCACATCTCTAAATTTTGTCCTCCTAACTTGGAAAATCAAACCAGGTTCTGTCTTAGCATAGAGTCATACCCAAAATTACATTTTCCTCACTGAGTTACATTTTCTTCCCCATCAGCAATAAAATCTTGGTACTAGTAAGTATTTTCAGAGACACATGCACACTGAAGTAACCAAGGAGTAGTTACCCTCCTGCTAGTAACTTCTGCTGGGCCTGCATTCAATGTGCAGCAGGGCATAACCTTGTTTACTCAGTGTGACAAAGAACAGAATGGCCCCGAGCTGTGTATTTCCTTCACACAGTCTTAGTTAATGTTTGGGTACAGTAGATTTAATGTTATTTAAAATCTCAATATTGATGATTTTTTGCATCTGCTGTTGATTTTGGCAGAGTTGTAAACAAATTCCTTGCCTGAATTGCTTATGGGCAAATGCTGCATGCTTTAATGAGAGTTCTTAATCTAACTTGTCACTCTGTTTACATCAAACAGTTTCTTCCTGGCCCTTTATCTAATTTTCTTCATCTCTGATGTTCTGTTCCTTCTCATTCTCTTTCCAATTTCTTTATCTGCTCTTCAAGGATGTGCAACTCAGAAGTGTTTGACAATATTGCTCAGTGATCTCTCCACAGATGAATAATGCCTTTGGTGCACATTCAGTGATGCTCCTACAATAGAAGCCTTATCAGAGGGGTGAATTTGGCCCTTTGGCTTTTTAGTAGAGTAAATTAACACATTAAAAGGTGGCAGATAAAAAAGCTTGACTAAAATATAATCAGAATTTTTCTCAGTAAACATTAGTTTCCAAACCATTGGTTGCAAATCAATGAGCAGAGCTGTCCACAGGCCTGGAGGCAGGCTGTTAGATTCCCTTTGTAGTGCTGCCTTATTTTTCCTCTTTTCAAAAGGCTGGAAGTGATTTTGTGAGCTGAATTGTGTTGGTGGTCTAAAATAGTTTATTTTTTAGAAGCTAGGCATCACTCTGTTCCTTTTGTAGGATAATATATGGCACATAAAACAGTAATGTCATAAGCTCTTGTTACAAAATCTGCTGTTAAGAAATCGGTGAGAATGGTTTTGTAATAATTACTGGGCAAATCTCTTGCTATTCAAGTTGCCTTACAATAGTGCTGGAGTTCCCAGCTGGCTGTCTTCATGAGGTCCTAGCACTGAAGGAGCTGGAGTGAAAAGGGCTCTGTAATGAAATCTGGTGGCTGCACAATTGAAAAATATCATTGTGGAGTCAAATGACGCCACAGAGTTTTATCAGTCATGGGGAACCAATGCCATCAATTCAAACTTTGAGGTTTTGCTGCCTTGTGGTGAACAAGAGGGGCTTTAAATAAGCAGAGACACCAGTGAGCTCTCTAAAAGTGTTGGGCATTAGGCCTGCTTGGATGATGCCCATTAAAAAAAACAAAAATCAATCCAGTCCTTACTACGGAAAATCATTCTCAGTTCTTGTATCATAGCTTTTTACAAATTTTATTATTAATTAATTTGTAACTTCACATAAGGATAAAACAAGGATGAGGAAAGAAGAGTTTTTGCCCTGAAGGGATGATGAGTCTAGACCAATATCAGATTATTTTGTCTTTGTTTATTGTAGTAGGATAAGACAGAGGGTTGCCCTGGTGTTCTGGGCAGAGAAGATTTCTCCTAATGTATTGCTGGTGCCAGAGGCAAGATTTTGGGTTTGACCCTGTGGCATTCTAACTATTTGCCCTATACTACCCCACTGCTCCCCTGAAACATCACCTGTGAGATTTTTTTCCTGCTTTTACAGAAGCCTGTGCTCACCAATCAGATATCTTTGCTTGGCAATTAAGGCCAGCATACCTTTATTAGAATTATGGGCTGATGACTCAGATTTCTCAAAAGGCCTCATTTTGATTACTAGAATAAAGTAGTTTTATACATATAAATCTTGCAGTAGAGTTAATCTAACTGTAGGTGCAGGCTTCTCTTGTACGTGCTACTTAATGAAATCAGGTTCCTGTTGTTGCTCATGTACAAAAAGTACCTTCCAGGGTTCTGCTCTGTAAGTGTTTGAAATTAATTATGTAGATATTCTTCAGTTCTTTTTGTTGCTCGCCAAGGAACTAAGAAAAGAATTTGCACAACTATCTCAATGCTTTGGTGTTTTGCTATGAATTATAGCTCAGTAGCTGATACTCACAAATGCCTGTATATTGGATGAAAATGCATTAAAACTTATTTTGTATGTTGTATTTTATTTAACTGCCTACACGTTTTCAATTCCCCTTTTTCAGTAAGGGTATGTTTATTTATACCTACACTGAGAAGACTTAAGTGGCTTTCCTGAAACTCTTTGATGGAGCCAGTACTCTGGTTTGCTGAATGGCTCTAGGAAGAGGACACAGAAAAATTATGCGTACAGTTTTGAGAAAAAACCCTTCCCTATTCACATCATAATTGGATTATACAATAACACTGGAAGCTTATCATGGTTTTCTTTAAGTCTGCAATGGCAGTTTGAATATTACTCTGACAAAAGCTTGTTAAGCACACCAACTGTAACAAAGTCCTACTTGAGAGTCAGAGCCTCACAAGTACCTTGAATACTTATGGTCTAGTTTGTGCTTGAATACAGGCAAAAATAGTCCTGAAGAGTGAAAATCTGTGTTCAAATCAACACAGTCTTCTGGGCTGATCGAGCACAGGCCTGGGGATGGGGTCACCTGGGCTCTAATCCCAGTGGAGTGTCTGACTTGGTGCAAATCTTGGAACCTCCTTGTGCCTCAGTTCCAACGAGTTGAATGGAACTCCTGGTTTTTGGCCTGGCTGTGCCCATCTCTGTTGTGCTGAGAGGATTTCCAGGAGTGCTTTCAGGCTGGTGGATGACAGGTGGTGTTGCTGTGCTCAGAACCCAATTTAATGCTCCCTGAACCAACCAATATTTGAAGTTTCCTACCGCCTATGTAGAAACCACATAGCTAACCAATCTCTTAGGATCAAATCTTGATGCTGTTGAATTCTTGTCAATGATTTAAGTGAGGCTTCAATTTTTTTACCTTGTGTTATTTTTGGTTACCAAAAGTGCAGAAAAAAGGGTAAGGACAAACCATCTGATACACTATTCCTTCTGACAGTGTGTGTTGTTGGTTGTGTTTTGCTTCCCAGCATCTGTTGTTTTAAAACTATTATTCCTGAACACATTGCAGAGGTTCAGTTAATGCAATCACCTATTTATGCTTTTATGTAGCAAATTGAGACACTTGGCAATTGTGCTGCAAATTGCCTTTTTGTATTTTTGTTTGGTTTTTTCTTTCCCTTGGATGTGACTCAGTTGTTCAGAGCTGTTGTTACTGCCCACTTTGACTCTGTCATGCACATCTGATTTAAAAACAATGAGCCTTGTGATTTCTGACTACCTTTATACTCAGCTGGGATGTTTACAGTGTTTCTCACATTTCACCTGGTATCTGTGGCTTCTTACTGAGGCTGTCCCAGTTGGCACAATACCATTAGAAGCATCAGTAATTTATGAAGAGTAAGAGTAATTCCCAAAGTAACAGAATGTAATTTATGAACATTTTTATAAATTTCAAGATTAAAATCTAGCTAAGTTTAATGCTTAAAGTTTGGATGAAATGGCAAGGAGATTATTTGTTCAAAGTGTTCTTTCCTTAAGCTTGGTTTGAAGCTTGAGCTCGCATTTGAGATTTAGTAAGCTTTAGTAAGCTTCTGATCCTGCAGCTCCATGCAGATTGCCAGAGTGTGACTGCAGCAATCTGTAAGTGTGATGAGGACACACTAAGTGATGGGAATTCCAAAGTCCTGGCAAGAGTGCACTTCCTAATTCTCTTAGACACTCTTGAACATCAAGTAGGAAATCGTGTACCTTTCCTATGTTGACTTACCAAACAACAGCAGGAATATTTTCACTCCCTTTGAATTTTAAAATTTTTTTTAAGGCCTACTATCTAAGTAGAGTGTAATCTTAACATTTAGTCTTGGATGTGCTGGAAAATTCCATCATGAGATCACTTATTTTGCCAGTGCAGAAAATCTCACCAGTACACAAAACCCCAGAGTGTGTTGGGTGGGCTTTGGACAGCGCTCATGGAATCAGTAAAGTTGGAGAAGACCTCCAAGATCACCAAGTCCTGCCTTTGATGTTCAGTGTTCAGACAAGTTTATGAGCCCTGGCACCTCGTAGCAGGAGGTCTTCATTCCAGTCTGGGCCAGCAGATAACTCAATTAACACCATCCTCTTCTCTTTTCTAGGGAGAATCTCCTGGCCTTCTAGAAGTAGAACTTTGTTGATCCTGCTGTGTCTTTAAACATTACAGCAATTTTTAGCTATTTTAAAATGTTTTCAAAGATGTGGTTTAGGCTCAAATAAAATAGTCTTTCAAGTAGTTAGAGGTGTACCAAGTTGGCTTAGTTGAGAGGCAGCTGCTTTTTCCAGCAATTTCCTGAGCTGTTGTATGAGCAGAGCTTGATAGTCCTGCTGGAAGAACATAACATAGCTGTTATATTATATATATGTGTCTATCTCAGCATATTATATAATAATATGCTTTCCTTGGGTTTTGCCTAATGATGCTGCTGGTTTGTGCACCACGACATTTCTTTCTGAGGGGCAGTATTTCCAGTCCTGAACACAAATAGAGCCGTGTTTTCGAGTAAAGGCTCTGCCTCATTTCCTGCTGCCTTACGTCTGATTTGGCATTTGTTACTGAAAATACAAACTTTTCATTCCAAGAAAAAACCCCAGGATTTCTAGACAAAATCACTGACACTTTGTGCTGTATGCCTGGATTGGCAGAAGGCGTTTTTGCCAACCAGGACTGTTATTATTCCTTATTGTTCCAGCTGTTGCCATGGGTGAGCACTAGGAGACAGAGGGTCTCCATCTTGAACTTCATCCTGAGGACTGAACTGTTTCACTTTAGAATACTGGGAAACCAAACCATGGAAGTACAGAGTTCTCATCAGGCACTTAAGTTGCACTGAAATTGAGTTTCATGCAAATTAATTTATGAGAATGACCCCAAACAAACATGAGAACTCTGAGCAAATGTCAGGAACTGAAAAATTGCTCAGCAAAATATTTAAATCAAGTCCACTGAGTTTTATTAAGTAAAAAAATAAAAAGCAAACAATGAGGCTCTATTTCTTTTCTAATTGTATGTAGTTGGGGATTCAGTGTTTTATAACATAGGCTGAAAAGAAATCCTGTGTACTGTTAATTCTAACTTCTATTTTAAAGTAGGGCTGCAGCAGTGATGTGTACTCTTACAAGATTTCTAACAGTGTCATCTCAAAAAGCTGATTGTGAAATATAGCTCTAACTGGGGAATTTTCAAGAGTTACTGACTCCAGTGATATTATGACAAGGTTTTTGTTGGTTTTCTTTCCAAGAAAACCCCAAGCCCCTGTTTTCAAAAGCATTGTTTATTCTGTCTTTTGGACTACATTGCACAAGTCCACGAGGTTGAATTCCTATTTAGTATCACTTCAAATACTTTCTTGCAGGTGGTAGATGCTTTTCAGCTTCTTGGTAATCTGTGTTACTGGAATTCCTTGTTTTGCTTTAAGTTCTCTGATTTTTTTTTTTTCCCCACCTCATCTATAACCTTCTCGTCTTTCAAACATGTGCTGGTTTTTCCATATGGGGACACTCCAGAGCACTAAGTCAGTGAAAGCTCTACAAAGTCAATATCTGTGAATTAAAGTGTGTTAAATCCCTGTGTATATGTTCTCATTTTGAAGTAGGGTGGCCTTCAATTCTGGTTGCATAATCTTCCACCTGGGTATTCATCAGGTCGGGCAGTTCAAGGTCATTGGGGAATTTTAAAGTGCTGAACAGATTTCTGACCAAGCCCTGGTGAACATGTAAAGAGATTCACCCCTGTGCCCTCCGAGTGGCACTTAGGACTTACTGTACCACATTTTTTGTACCTCGAAGCTCAGCACCTGCACAGTGGAGGCCAGATTTCCCAAGTCCTGTTTTCCTGCTGCAGTAATTTGCAGCAGTCTCTGATTTATTGCCACCTGTATGATTGAATTTACGCTTCCTGACAGCAGTGTGCTTTCTGCTTGGGATTTTGTGGCTGCCAGGATGCTCTGCTAGTGTAGCAGAGCATGATGTAAATGATGCCCGTAGAACTAGGTTTGTTTTACAGTGCCCATCAGAGGGAATGCTTGTTTCTCAGAAAATAATCTTCCTTTCTCTTTTTCTTCTTCATTCCTATCTGCCTGGATCTGGAGGATGAGAGCCCCTCTTAGCATTCACGCAAGCCGTGTCAGAAAAGCACACACAGCGGGTTTCTCACGGAGCAGTGCAGCTCTCACATGCTCTCTGTCACCCTGCTCTGTCACAGTGCGTGTTTGTCCCCGTGTGCTGTCCCCTACCTTGTGTGTCTGTCACCAGTCAGAGAGGACACGGCTGCAGAGACACGCATGGAAGCTTAGCAGAGAAAATGCTGAACCGAAGCCATTAAATTTCAGCTCTCCCAATCCTGAAGAAACAGCTCCTCCTGAAGGCAAAAGCTGGGACCTGTGGCTCTTTAAGTTCCTTGAACTTTGCTTGTGTTCACATTGCGTTTCAGAAGAGAGCCCCTTTTGGTTGTACTTGCACTGTTTTGAGCCCTAAGCCCAGAAAAAGGCAGCACAGAATCCAAGGAGGGCAGTGGCAGAGAAGCAAACCCAAGTGCAAGCGAGCTCCACTTGCAGATCTGGAGGAGTCCAGCACGCAGGCTGGGCAGTGGGATGTGCTGGGAATGGCAGAGGTGATTTCCTGCCAGAGAATGGGCACACTGCTTGGCACTGCTTAGAGGGAGTCGTGCATTTCAGTGGGAGACTCACAGTCACTGCTTGTGTTCTGTTGTACTGGTAAGAACTCTGCCCATTCCCTTTGTTTCTCATCTAAACTGCTCGGTTTCTCTACAGATGTCTTCATTTTCACCCATTTATTTCTGTGTCAGGCCTAATCCCAAGCCTGCTGGTGTAACCAATGTTTCTTTCTAACTTCTGTTGTGTCTCCATAATGCCACACTTGTGTGTCCCTGCCAGAGTCCTCGTGTCTTCTTGTCTTTGTTTAAATGTGGGCTTAACTGGATCACAAAAATTGGGTATTACTGGCATGAACAACTCAGAAAATTGAATTTGGAAGGGAGGCCAAAGTTTGCTCCCACGTATATCCTGTGAAGACTTGTTGACATTCAAAAGGGGGGATCTAGAATATCTGTTGGTGAAAAATGCTCACCTTTTCTATTAAATGTGCTGCCAAATTCAGTGATGTCATCACTGCAACCCCACAGAGCATTTACAAAAACAAAACCCTGCCCATGATTTAAGGGATAAAATAGGGCAGAACTAGCAAATCACACAGGGAGTTTCCCTGAGAAACAAGGTCTGCAAGAAACAAATCTTACAGGGGCTTACTGAAAAACGTGTGAAAAAGACAAATATTGGAGCTTTAATAATTTTTATTATCTTAAAAATGTAAACATCTTTTCTGGTGATTGAAACTAAGTTTATTTCAAATTAAAATCCTGTGCTCAGTGATGGGAGAATCAGGTCCTCAGATAGTTGTATGCAATGTATAAAGGGGACATACATGTAAGCCCAGCAGGATTGCCAGTATGAAGTGTGGGATGGATTTAGTTTATGACTTTCCCAACATTTTCCAGGTTTAGATATGCAAATATTTGTGCACACACACATATAAATATGGATACAGTCTTAAGAAAACTCCTTTGGTGATATCTTCTTTCCCCTCTGTTCACAGTGACAGCATAAACCATGATGTTAATTTGCCTTGGGGTTAATAATTGCAAAATATCTCTAAAAGAGTCAGTTATTTGAAACCTATTTTAAAACCGTTTTGAGGAAGTGATTTTTTTTTCCCTGTTGAAAAGATTACAGAAAGTTGTTCTCTCTCATGCTTTCCATGTAAATATCCATTACAGAGAGCCATCTGCTTTTCCTTTGGGCTCACTTTTCAGTGGGATTGATCCACGCAGTGAGCCAATCTCTACCCCACGATCACAAGACCAGGGCCTTTGTTTCTCCTTTTTGAACAATTTCTTATACTCAAGAGCAGACAAACAGAACAGAAAAATGTCTGTGGAGGATATTGTGTAATTTTTTGCACCTCTAGAAGTGTCTCAGAAAGTACACACTCGAGAGGTGGTTCATTTCTGAGTTCCCAGCAGCCACTGAGCTGATTTTGTACTTTCCAACACTGTCAACATCCAACTAATGACAGTCTGAAAGATCCAGTGTTTGGGAGCAGAAATATCCATTTTAGAATATGTTGAGACTGTATCTGCCTGTAAAGAAAAATTACTTTTGTTTCTCACTTGTTTACTTAAACATCAAGAATTAGAAAATGTGCTACATGAATGTTTCTGTCCCTAGAAAATGAAAAAGCAGATTAATTTTTTTAATTTTTTTTTAATTCCCACAGCAAACATTTTCTGATTCATCTCTTTGCCTTTCTTAAATAAACTGATGTTATACAGTAGAATTTGAATATGTTATGGTCTGTATTTTCTTCACATTATATGGGGTTTTAAAGAATGGAATATGTCAAATTTGACAAAAAATGACACTGTCTCGGCCTGTTTTGAGTAGTCAGGCATCTCCCTTTTTGTTCAGACTTTAGAAGAGTTTTAGATAAACCTGCAAGAATGTGCTTTTGCAAATTAAATTTTTTAAAGAAACTCTTTGGTATTCTGGAGTAAATGTATTTATTTACCAGTATGTGCAACGACTGATTTTTGTATTCTCACATAATTTACCTGGTGTGTGTCATAGAGGCTCCAGTTGTGAATACAGAACACTGTATTACATGCAGAAATATTAAACTTAATTTGTTTGAAACACCAATGTCTTTCCCTACCCAAGGTCAGAAACACCTCAATAAATTACTTCCACTGGATATGGAGTTATTTAACATAAGGAGCTTTCAGTGCCATTTTAACAATTGTATTTTTACAATTTCCTCTGTCGGGAACAATAAGTTTGGGTAATCTTGCCCTTGGGCAGGTGTTTGATCCAGCAGAGAGGAGGAATGGTCTCTGAGCACTATCCAAGCCATCCCAGGAAGATCACTGACAAAAAGGAGAGGTGTCTATTTGCTCTTTAGGAATGTGTGCCCCTCAAAAAAACTGATGAAGCTTCAAAGTTGAGAAAAATCTCTGGACCAGACCAACTGTGTTTCCAGCTGTGTTGGGATTCTAAGTCTGTCTGATCTGGTGTTGCATTCATTTGCTTTGAAATACGTGGTCAGTATAAAACCATTGATATACAGGTGATTTTCTAGCTCTTACCTGGTTTCTCTTCCCCAGTGTTTGTGGTACATGAGATTAGAAACACGGGATTTTATTATTTTTTATTAGAATGTGCAAGTAAATATTATTTGAATAGAAGATTATTGCATGAGAGTGTTCTGTGTTCTCAAAGGTAATCATAGTTTTCTTATTTTTAGCTGGAAAATTAAAAATCCAAGATATGGACACTAATTGCTAATGCAAAGAGGTCATAAACGTCTAAGATATTTATCTGTTTTCCAAATACTACTTGATAACTAATGCTCTTTTCTGGGGCCAGCACTGATCTTTTTCCTTTTTTCTGATCCCATGGAATGCCTGAAACAATCTGTAACCATTCTCAAATTTTCAGGGAGAACTAAGCCTGTTTGTGGGTTTTAAAATCTAGTTTTATCATAATATTTCGTTTTAACAACACATGCTCTTTCTTTTAGTTTTAACATAAAGTACAGCCATTTCATTTGCCAGGTGGGAGAAATCACAACTAAAGGAGTATGAGCTTTGAAAGAGCCTGACTGCTTCCAATGGGCATCCACCTGAGCTTCTGAATTTTTCTCAAATTCCCAGCTTTGCTGATGTTCTGAACTATGGTTTTGATTTACTTAACTTAATCAAAGTTCTCTGAGAATTCTGATTTTGATCAGGTAAGCTCTCCTTCAGATGATGAGCGCTCTCTAGTAGAAGTGAGTAGTTAATAGTTGAGGAAGCTGGAGACACACATTTGATGGTCCTTTTCTAAAATACCCCTCTAAACAGACATTTCTGTTTTGGAGGGGAGAAAGCCGAGGCAAAGGGTGAAAAGGAAATATTCAAACGGGAGGAATCCCAGTTTGGAGGCTGCTGGAGAGCTGCTACAGGAGACAAGGCTGACTACATTCAGAGAGCACTTACTGGTCCCTGGGGAGGGGCTGCCAAGGCCATTGACACCTCAGGGATGAGCCCTTGAGGCTCTCTGACACCTTGCTGCAAAGAAACAGGGAGCCTTTAGCTCTGCCTCGGGTGTTGAAAGCAGCCCTAACAACTCCCAAGGTGTGAGAGATTAGAGCCCTCACAAGGCACGTGTAAAAGGGGAGTTCAGCTCCTTTTTTTAACATGTAAAAAGGGAGGTTCGAGGCCTTCTTAGTGCTTGAAACAATGGGAAATAGACCTAGCAATGAAAAGGGGCCCCCCTTGGCTGAAGTTTTGCAAACCTGGGAGAAAATATCTGGTACAGCAGAATTATTCTAGGGGCAAACATGAGCTGGGCCAAGAGGATGGGGCAACTCCCACTGATGCCTCCTGGAACAGAGACTAGACAGAGCAAAAGGATAAAGTAGGGATTTATTAAAAGGCCTCAATGGGCACACCTGGGCTGCACAAGAGCTCNGAGCTAGAGAAGGAATTGTTTTGTATATTCACTCTGTGAAGAGAACTCAGTAGCATTTAGTATGAAACCTAAAACTACCCCTAAAATGGCACAGGATTTAAAAAATATAAAAGCTAAAACCTAAGGCATCACCATCTGGAGAATGATGGCCATCACAAGGAGCTCCTGATCAACACCAATCCACTTTCCCATGGTGATGTCTACCTGGTGGATTCCCTGATTAGGTGAATTATTGGTGCCTTTGGAACAATTGCACCTGGCAGTTGTGGTGGTGAGGGCAGCTGGGCCAGACCCACAATTCAGGGGCACAGATCCTCTGGGGGCTGGGCTGGTGGGGTTGGCATAGACAGGGCTGGGTGGTGACTCTGGATGTGGCACAGGCCCTTCCCACGGGTTGCCCCAGCTGTGGTGGGTGGCACTGCCATGGGCACTCCCCACACCCCATCCCAGCACAGAGGGCCAGATGGGAGCAGTTCCGTGGGGGTAGCCCCAGGATGGCACCTGTGAAAAACAAAGTTCACCCTTTTGGTAGGATTTAGAAGGTTTAATAAAAGACAATAAGGACAAGGCAATAAAGCAAAATACACGGCCGGGGCTGTCTCTGGCCGAGAGCCAAGAGCACACCTGCTGTTTTAGAGACCTCCCCCCTTAAATATGTATTTTTAAACTTTTCTGAGAACTTATTTCCATGTGTCTGGGAGCTGTTTTGCATGGCCACTCCTTGGTCCTGCCTTTTTAGAGTATGCGTGTTTCTTGGCTGTGGTTTTAATGAATTCTTCTTATCAGTCTTAATTTGGGCCTTGGTCTATAATTTCTACACATGGTCGATGCTGGTAGCTGGGATAGCAGCAGCAAATTCTTCATGTCAGCAGCAGGGTCTGCACTGGGTGCTATCCTGACCAGGCAGCCAGTCCACTCACTACAAAGACATTTTATTAACTTACTTTACTCCTAAAGAAAACTGTATCTTAAAACCATTTCCATACCACACACAGAGTATCCACCCTACATGGGTGCGGAAAAAAACCCCAAATACCATAATATGTATTTATAACAACCTTATGTGTACAACACTCATCTGAATATTTGCAAAAGGCCAATTTTATAGCGTGCATTTGTAACACACCCCACCTTGGCTGGCACCCAGCGTCTGGCTTGGAGCTGGTGCAGACCAGGGCAGTCCAATTTATTTCATTAAAGCAGTGTCCCAGAGCCCCATGGGGACTGTGGATGCAGTGGGATGCCTGCCCTGTGCTCCTCTTCTGGTGACACTCACCACTTGTGACAATCCAGGGAAAGGGTGTCAGCCTCACACTGGGCTGTGCCTGTACCCACAGCAGGGCTCCAGCACATCTCCTACCATTTCCTTGGGAATACTGGGGAATGCCATAAGGTCTTGGCCGAATGCTGGGGTGAGCTGGCACTAGACCAGACTGGTCAAAGCCCCAGCCACCCTGACCTTGAACATTGACAAGGACGGGGCATCCACACTTTCCCTGGGCCACCTGCTCCACCAGTGCCCCACCCTCGTGGCTAGAGGCAGCTCCCTCAGCACCTTCCCAGGGCTGTGGACACCAAGAGGGGACAGAGGGATCCTTAGGCACTCACCAAATTCCAAAAAAAGAGAGGAAGAAAGAATTTTTGCTGTTATTTTCTTTTGTTTATTGGTTTGCTTTTTAAAAATTTATTTCCCAGCATTGAAAAGAACTTCCTATGAAGCAGCTAGAAGGGACCTCCACGTGAAGGCCAGCACTTCTTCCTGGCCAAACTGCTATCTGCTGCTTCTCCAAAGAAACAGCTGTCTACATCTTGGCTTGGTCTGCTGATATTCTGTGTGCAAGACTGTCTTCACTCATCCACCAGGGATTGTTGTTGTCCTCAGACTGAAGCAACCCCACCTCCAGGCCCCAGGAACCTCAGTGGCCCTCTTGGGGATAACTCCTGTCACCTCAGTGCAGTAGCCTGGTGAAAGCTGAGTCAATTCATGTTCTTTCCCCATAGCTTAGAGTAGAGGAGCTCCAGGAAGGGAGGGGTAGGGGATGAGAAGGAAGGACTCATATAATGCATGGCAATCAACAAATGATTGTGGATGCCAGGAGATGGAATGGGTGAGCCAGTAGGACAGGCCCCACGTGGAGGCTGGGACTCCCATGGGAGTCATTATATTCCCTAGTACGTTTGCAAAGAAGGAATTCCTAGGGCTCCATGCCTTCATTATGATAACTTTACTCGGTTTAAAAAAACAAGTCTCAAATTGTTGATGTTATAGCCTGAAAACCCCCAGGCTGTAAGGTGGCACCAGCAAAGCAGGATGTGGGCACGGAGCCAGAAATTTTCTAAAAACCACCTTTGACTTAAGGGGTCACAGGAGCACAGGTGCTGTCACCAAAGTACCAAACAAGCAGGATGACAGCATTTTCATCCTTGTTGCTTATTTTTCAGCCAGGCAGGTGCGGATTTTGAGCCGCCAGAATTCCTGGAGGCACGCGCTGGATGTCGTCCCTCGCATGTTGGCAATGGTTCTCATGGTGCAAGGGCTGGTGCTCCTCCTTCTCCTCCTTCCCCTGTTCCTCCTCCTCCTCCTCCTGCACCGTCCATTGCCATTTTTCAGGCCCTGGGAAAGCGCCTCCCTCTTTGGCCAGTGCTGGACGTGTCTCTGTGCTGTCCCACACAAAGGTGGGTGGCCTCCCAGCTCCCTGCTCCAGTGGCTCCCTGGCAGGCCCGTGTCCCTGGGCTGCACACCGTTCCCTGGTGGGCACAGAGCCAACCTCTGCATGGCCATCACCAGGGAACTGAGGGCGGTGGCACTCATGGCAGAGGGGTGATTTTGTTCCTCCTCTTGCGCAGCCTCCTCCTGGCACATGCCTTCCTCTTCGTCCATCGCTGGGAGGGGCCCTGCTGCTGTCCCTTACAAAGGAGGGCTGCCATCCACCGCACTGCTCTGGCTTTTCTTCCTGCCACACATCCAACACGGGCTGCAGAGCTGGGGGCACAGGGGGCAGCTGCAGAGGGCCCTGCTTCTCTGGTGACATCACAGACAGCCACTGTGACTGGGCCATGAGTGTGGCCCTGTACCTGGGGTTATGGTGAGCCTGAAAAGTGCCCGGATATGGGAGAAGCTGGAGGGTCATGGGAGCTGAGGGGCCCTTTCCTGGAGCCCACCCCACCTGCCACGCTGCTTGTACAGGAAAGGCTGTCCCTTGGGCACAGGGACTGCCTGCCACCTCTCTTCAGGAGCCCTTGGCTCCACCATCCTCCTCATCCCATGCCTGGGGTTGCCTCCACATGACCCTGGCAACAACGTTCCAAGAGCATAAAAAACCCGCAGGTTTCCAGGAAGAAGGAAAAGCTGACCTGCAACCTTCAGTCTGAGGGTCCCCCTCATGCTGTTCCCTCCTTTACAGAAAAACCTTAACACTGCTTTTTTGGTTTTAATCTCCAGGGATATTTTTAGTGCTCTCACACATTGTGGTCCACTTCCTGCAAACATCTGGGAATTTCACCACGGCTAAGGCAAAGTTAAAGCACAACTCACAGAGCTTCAGTCTTGCTCACACAAGTAACACAACATGGATTAGGCTACCCTTCCAACAACACAGAGTAAGTGGGAAAGGGGCTGTGGAGTAGCACAGGAGCTTCGTGGATTTTAGTGACAGCAATTTCTCAAGCATAGAGAGCAGTGACAGAGTTGAGAGAATTGTGTGTGTGACTATGATCTGCTCTGCTGACCAGTTAACACCGAGCTAAGAGAAAGGAGGCATATTTTGTCCTTCAGCATCCCAGTAAACTCATGTATATAAAATGATTAGATTAACTTTCCTAACCAGTAGCACACAATGTTTTTGAAAAAGTCAGAAGAGACATTTGGTTGACTCTGGGATGACAAAGGGCAAAACCAAGGACAGCTCCTTCAGAGTTGAAAAGGAAGGAGTCACAAATATCTGCTCCAAAATACAAGGCTTCAAAAATCAAGGACAAAGCACTGTCGGCAGCATCATGGTAACCCATGATGAGTGCATGAAAGAGGGCGTTGGCTTCCAGTTTAGGCAGGTGATGTGACTGGTACCATGAGAATGCAATAGGTACAAGGAGATAAACACAGAGAAACCCTCACTGGGAACAAAACCCACGTGGATGACAGTTTATGACCCCTACCTTTACCATCCAGAATGCACCCCCTGTTGTCCCTATCAATCAAGTACTCTGGTGTTGCGCTTTCTCAGGGTGCCTGTCTCCTCCAAATCACTGACTTTTTGCTTTTCCAGTGCTGCATTTTCAATTTCTGATTCCACAGACAGGTCCTCTTGGCTTGTCTCTTCCACTTCACTGCAGCTCTCAGAGTGGAATCCAGCATTCTCTGCTATGACAGCAGGATCATCATCACAGCAACAGCAGCACTCCTCAGTGCTCTGGCTGGGAGGAAGGTCACTCTTCTCCTCCCTGACGGGAGTTACATCATCCTTTTTCTGCATTAAATCCTGACCACCCTTTCCCATGGTGAGATCACTTAGCAAGGTTTCATCATAAGGATACTCCTCATCTTCCATGCCCTCCATTCTCTCTGCCAGCTCTTCTGGAGAGGGCTGGCTCAGGTCAGGGTAATCTACAAGGATTGTGTCCTGTTTGCGCTTGAAGCAATCGGAATTATCGTAGACAGGATAGGTCTCTTCTGGATAACCTTAGGAACAAAGGGATATGCAGCTTGGAGTATTACAGCATTTAAAAGTAGTCCTAACCTCAGTGGTGGATGCAAAGTTGGCCAGGACAGTTGTTTTTTCTACTGCCAGTGCAAGTGTCAGCTCTTTAATGCCATGTACACATCACAGTATTGAATCCATGGCAAGCAAGTGCAAAGGATGTCTTCTTGGGAGATGATGAAAAAAAATTCACTTTCTTTTAGGGAGCCAGGATATCAACCCTGACTTTCAGGAGTGAAAGTTGAGCTTTGCTGGAAGCTATGGGGGCTAACAGGTAAAAAAGGTGTGTCTTAGATCTTTAAATGCATCCCTCTTTTATTTCTGCCTAGAGATTGACTGATGCATGGTTTGAACACCTGCTATAAACATCATTACTGAGAAAGTTGAAAAATTACTGTGTGCATTTCATTTTAGAAATCACATCATAAACTTGGCTTTATGAACAGAGCTCAAGGCCACCGTTTATGCTTTATGTTTTGGATAATTTTTGAAAGCTTTTTAAAAAGTAACAAATTAAGTCTGCATTAAAATTTTGATACAGAGCAGCTCAACTAAGATATTTTGCAAACACATTTATGTAGCAGGTAAAGACTAAGGAAAGGAAAAGACATTAAAATAAATAGTTTTAAAAGAACTTCCTGGAGCTGACTTTTACAACATTGGAGCTAACAAAGAGTGACTAATCAAAAGTAAAAACTGTAAGTTATCTAAAACATACTGATTCTGATTTCCAAAGGTTTTGTGATTGTCATGAAATCCAGCCCAGCACAGAAAGGGAAAGATATAAACCCAGAGCAGCCAAGCCCCAGCAGTAGATGGAGAATATGTGAATATTCATATGCCACTCTGGGCAGCAGATAGTGCAGTTTTTACAGCAAAAGAAATATTGGATACCCCAAAATCTATTTTTTTTCTATTATGGTTGGGAAAAAAAAAAAAAAGTCAAGCAACCTCTTGCAAAGTTTTGAACACTGGCTTCTAGAAAAGGAAGGATAAAGTTAACCAAAACTTTGAAAGGATCTGGAACTGTGGGTAATCTTTATCCAATTTTTCTTGCAAGGATAATGGTAAGAAAGGCTCTCACCTTCCCAATCTGCCATGTAAGGAGCTTCCTCAGCTTCCTTCTCAGGAGAGATGTCATCTATGAATTTTCCTTCTTTCATAACTCTAGTAATTTCTCGGAGTTGTTGAAGTAACATTTTTTCCTGGTCTGTTGTAACATTTTGAGTCCTGCTAAAAAATATTAGACACCAGAATTTAATTCACTGTTACTGCAAGCTGTGAAAAGGGTTTGAACCCAATTGTTTGGTCCATGCCAGGAGCACAGTCTGGAGAAACCTGTGGAGGAGTGTGATCCCTCCTCAACATCACTTCAGCTGGGTATAGTTTATCCCTTTATCCAAAAAGCCTGCAATTTAAACAGGTAAAGGAAGGCAGGTAAAGCCAATGTGAGAGCAAGATTAAAGTGACACACAAAAAAGAGTTACAGTACAAAAGACACTACAGAAATTTCTTGCCTTTAAAAGTGTGTTAGGTAAGAATTAGAGTGCAGTGCCTTGTATGAAGTATTACAAGGAATGAAATTCTAAATCTGTGCTGCATGTGTAGCTGGTGAAGCTGATCAAAATTTCTCACAGTCATTGGTCTCAAGACTCTAAAATCTCTCATTATGACCATTAAATTTGCAAGTTAGACAGATCATCCTGTATTATAGACAGTCAATGCAGCCTGGCAGGGGGAGAAATAGGGAGGAAGATTTAAGACTGGAAGGAAGGTGATACATTTAACTCTAACTTGCCCTTTATGATTAGAGGGAGAGTTTAATCAAATGGAAAGCAAAATTTTGACTTGTTTTAGACTGCTGGATCTAGTGATTATTACTGCTTAGGTAATATAACTACTGCTGTAACAAAAATACATCCAACAGATAAGATCATGTGGTCATTACACATTATTTTCTCTGCAAAGAAAAAAGGCTTCTAAAAATTCTATGGACAAAAAGGTTCAAAAAGTATTTGTAGGGGAGTGCTCTGTTGTCTGCTAAGTCAGTAGGCCAGGATGAGAAAGACTGGCTGTCACCAGGGGTGAAAATGGTCCTGACCAATGGTGCTTGTTTCATCTTGAGTTTAATATTATGATACCTTGAGGTTTAAGTCTTGAGCAGTAATGCCAGTTCAAGCCACTCCTCTGGTGCTCCTTTGGATCTGTGTTTCAGTCAGGAGCTGTTTCCCCCCTGTCACTTGAAAGGGTGGCCCTTGGCATGTATAGAATGCTGAACTGCAGGTGGTATGAGAGGTCAGATAATCTCTGGAGAGCAGACAGACAGATAATCTCCAAGAGTAGATATACTGAGTAGGCTGCTCAGTGAATTGTAGGGAAGAGATGGGAAGAGAGGAGCTGGAAGCAAATTTTGGCTTTAGATGGTTAATATCTATGTAAACCTCATTTTAGTAATCAGAATTCTAATAAACTTGCCAAGTCCTTCTTCAGGTTTTCCTCTTACCAGCTGCTGGGACTGGAGCAGCACTCCAAGAGGTACTTAGTGCCACTCTGCCTAAGTGGGAATGATGGTGACACCATGGCTACTCCACTGAGGGCAGCAAAGTCACACTGGTTTAAAGGAAGATTTGCTGGTTGGTGTGATGGTGGTGGAAGTGCTGGTCCTGGGCTGGATTTTGTGCAAAGTGTCTGTATCTGAACTTAGCTCAGGAGCTGATTTGATTAGCACCCATCTAGATTCAACTGCTTCACTGAGATTACAAGTCAAAACATCACTTCTCTGCATTTCCACCAAGGAGCACTTTGCCCCACAGTTTGAAAAGTTGATATCCCAACACTATATGTAGCTTGCACAGATTTCCCCCAAGCTGTGGTGGAAATCTGTTCCACAAACAACTGAAGATGTGAGGCAGCAGCTTCCCCAAAGCCTGGTTTATGCAGATGTGGAATCCGAGATGTGAATTAAGAGGCCCACAAAAAGGAATGGTTTCATCAGCCTTTGACCAAAGCTGTGACAGAACTGCTGAACTAATCCTCCTTTTACAGACAAAACTGTACTCAATTTGAATATATATCACTTGGCTGAAGACAGAGAGGCCTATCTCTTTAGCACATTGGGCAGATAAGCTAGCTCAGATAACAGGATCAATCAATGCAGGGCATCACTGTGGCCTTTCATGCAGGAAAATTCCTAATACGTGGGATACCCTCATTAGAAAACACTCCTGTCTTACTGCAAGACAAGAGCTCTGTATTTCTGAGTATTCCTCCTCCAAATACCTTGCTTAAAAGGCAAATTTCCCTGTAGAGAGGGAGGAACTAAAGCCCATGTGTTATTTTGACTTCATTTAAGGCCTCTGGGAAGAATTACTGCAGGTTGCTGGCAGTGGGTAAGACATCTGGCTGTCTGCACAGGGGAGATTTACCAGGCTATAATGCACTTAGGAATACTAAGAGGATAACAGATGCAGAAGGCTTACAGTGCAAGAAAAGGTCATTATTTTTGCTCTCTGTATTTGCAGCTCCAACACAAGTATTATTTTTCAAAATGGCAAGACTTACACTTTGTAGAGTCCCAAAGAGGTCACTAACAGGTAAAGGTTTCTTATTCTTACTGTGAGATTAGAACATTTCCTAAAGAGCCATCATGACTGCAAGGAAAATAAGCCAAATAATCTAAAATGGCATCTCAGACAAGTTAACTGGTATCTTTTTAACTCTGTGATCTTAATCACTACCAAATGCAGCTATGTCCCAAAAAAATAGCAACCCACAGAGCCTCTCACTCTTCCATATAACCTTTGCTCAGTTTATGATAAAAAAATAAGTTTTTCCAGTTGACAGCCTGGTAAACAGGACTTTAAAAACAGGAAGGTGATCTGCATAACTTCTACCTCTTACCTAACTACCAGAAATAGAAATTTTGGGTCACATTGTTGGGGACCTGGCCAGGCAGTTCTTTCTTCCTCTTGCTTTCTTTACCTTGCTTCTCATTCTTCCTACAATGCTAGGCCTTATTAAAAGTACCTGTACTTGTACTTTTTGATAGTTTTGCATTTCTGGAAGGTTGTTTCTCTACTTAATGGTGAAGCAATTCCAACTGCTACATTGTTTGGAAGGAGGTCTCCTCAGTTGGTTTGGAGGTTGGTCTTCAAACTTCATTTAAAAAAAAAGCAAATCCGAGTTTCTGGTTGCTGCTTTCCACAACACAGGCTGGCTGTTGATTGCCACAGCTGATGTAAAGGGCCATGGTCTCACCTGGGGTATTTCAGCACTAGCTGAAACTCAATACCAGTTATTTCTGTCTGACTTTTCTGTGCAAGGGTTTCCATTTAACAGCAAATCAATAAATAAAGCTCAAGTAATTTTTACTCTCTTATTCTTTCCTTTTTTTTTTTTTTAAATCTATCAATGTCCAAACTGAATAAGCCTAGCTCAGAACTCTAACTACACTTTCTAATTATAGGTTTTATTTTAATAGATTTATCCAGTATTAGTAAAATTAATGAGTAGATTAAGAAAGCTTCAAAGTATTTGAAAACAGCTATTTGCTCCATTCAAGAGGTGCCTTTCCCCTCCTCTTCAAAGAGGCAACATACAAAATTCTTCATTAGATTCAGATTCTCATTTCCCCTGAGACCTTTAGACCCATCTATATAAATAGTCTGGTTGAACAAAGAAGGGAAGTTCTAAATAGAGGCTTTGGGCCAATAACACAGAGAAGAACAAATACTGGATCAGACCCTAAACCGATTTTCTCAGTTAAAAAAAAATTCCATTCTGAGAATCAGCAGAATTTCTGGGCAGCTCATAAGCCTATTCCTGTCAGCTTAGAGTTACATGTGGAGCACTGTGTCAGCTCTCCAGAGCAGAGATGAGCAGCAGTCCAAGCAGGATCCTTCTGTTCCACTCACAAAACCAGGGCAGTTTAGGGGCTCTCCCACTGGGACCTGGCTGAACATGGGCAAGTGGGGCACCTTGTCTGCCTGGGACAGTTCAGGGCACAGGGCAAAGTGGGCAAAACTGCACTCAAAGAGAAGTGGTTTGAGGCATAAATGAGCAAAATGTGCTTGTTCAGCACAGAATTCCTACAGGGTGGGTTAAAACAAGCCTTGGCTGATCCAAATCACAAAGTTAGTGTGATTTACAGCCAGAACAACTCTCACTTTTTACAAACCTCACTTTCATATTTATGGTATTTCAGTTTTCACACTGCAGTTATGCACTGTCCTATTGATCTGTTCTTTTCACTCCTTATGAAAAACATAGGCTTGTTTGCAGTGTTTCTTTGTAGTGTAGACTGGTGATATCAGACTTGTAGGAAACATTAATAAACATAATAAAATTTTGAATGCTGATCTTAAAACCCTTTGTCTTCTATATTTAGAAGCAAATACATGAATTTAGGGTGGAACTAAGTTATGTAATCAGATTATTATACAATTCTGCCTTAAAGAAAAATGTTATGGTTATTCTAACAGGAATTTACATAGATTAGAACAGCATTTTAATTTAGGAAAATAATCCATAGAACTGGAAAAGAATAATTCAGGATATTATTTTGGTCACATAAACCAGACTGTTTTATGTACTTTAAATGTAGATGGTTTATCTTCTGTTTACATATACCTGTCATTTTATTCCAAATAATACACTCTAGGGGGGAGATAGGGATAATTGCTTTTCTGCTTAAGAAAAATTAAGTTGGAAAAAATTATTTATTTTATGTATAGACACTGAAAAGAGAAAAACTGCATAACAAGAACTAGGATGTGTAAAATCAAACCCCTATAGTTTGCAGTAGCAATACAAATGCTATTTTAATATAGACAATGCAAGAATGTTTAATTTCTAATCAGAGTAGAACTTCTCGTTAAAATAGTCTAATTTGGAACACACCTGTCATACATAGGTCCTACTCGGTTGATTAATTTTTCCATCGCTTCTTCTGTCTCTCTCAGTCTTTCTTGGAGTTGAGTGAGCTCATAGTCAGCTGTAAAACAAAACAAAACAAAAATCCCAAGATCTGTCAGTAGGAGCCTTGAAAATGTATCCCTGTCCCATTATCACAGGTAGCAAATGCTGTACCAAACCAAACTGGCTGTGAGGAAACTAAACCATTCAGCTTAGAGAGTTCTACCTCCTTTTCCTGGCCTAAGAGGGGGAACAATATTACCAATAGAACACCCATTTAAGCAGCACAAAGGCACAATGGAACTTCAACACAGCAGGAATGGAGAAATCCATCAACCAACATCCTGCTTTTAGGAAGATCTCTATTCTGCACAGATTGCCATTACTCAATGCAACACTGATGTAATTATTTTGCATGTCTGAGACTTTAAAAAAAGAGGAAGGGGAATTGGCAGAGAGAAAGGAAGTTACTTCCTCCAAGTCACTGTGTAAGTGGTGACTCAGTCTCAGGCTCCTAATCCAGTGACTCGACCCCTGCTCTGCTACAGCTTGCCATGAATGCTTTAGGAATATAAATGAGGAGCTCTAGAAAAAGGCAGAATAACTTTCACCTCAGTTAGTTCTTTGGGATATAATGATGGCAAAGTTAACTGGCTGCAAAGTTACTTTCCCTCACCAAGTACCACAGAAAAAAAATACAATTACCATTGCTAATATATTTCCCAAAATTGCCAGGCACAGAGCAGCACGAGTGCACTGGAGACACAATCTACAGCAAGGAGTACATTAGGTATTCCTAATATGTGCATTAATGTCAACAAAATTACAGCTATGTTAAGAGAATTACCTTCCTGCTACCACTTTTATAAAGCCCTAAGTACTTTTCTTTCCTATTACAGTTTAGGCAGCTAAACACAACATGTTTAAATGCTGTAATGGTAACTACTCTTCCAATCCTCAACAGTCAGCTTGTTAATGTATCTAATAAGTGCCTACAAATACTTGAATCTATCTCACCAATGTTTAGGTAAAATCAAATTAACATTTTAGAATACTATTTGCTCTCTTTATTGCACGCATGGAAACTCTGCTTTGCAAAAAGGGGACAAATTAGGGAAGTGCCTGATGATGGCTAAGGATTCACCAATTCAGAAAAATTAAACTAGCCTTCATGGTATCTTTCTATGTTCTTACTAGACTATTAGGGATTATACAATAATTATAGCTGGACATCCTATAATCCATTTTTTAATCATTAGTGACACAGCTTTTCAGCAAATCTGTGCAGTTAATTCAGCAAACCTCATGAAAAGCCATTCCTTTCAGAGGGGCTTGGGATCAGGCTGCCATCACAGCCACATGGGCTGAATGAGATTAGAAAGTGACAGTGCAGGAATTCTTTTTAACTCTGGCTCATTCCAACACAGAAGATTCTGGTTTAGTTTTTGGAGGGGTTTTTTGGGCAGGAAGGAACAGCAGCTTTCCAGTGCACCCAGAACCTGAAGAACCCTGTTGTACCATTACAGAGTCAACAGGTACACAGATCCAACTCAGAGCCATACTCACTGATTTTCCTCTTCATGTTCCCAGGTGTAGCAGTGGGACATTTCCTCTCTGCAGGAGTAGTTCTTCCCTTGGAAGCCAGCTGATGAGGACAAGAACATTGACATTCTCTGAGTTACAATAGCAATAGATAAGCCCCAGAGGCAATGGAAAAAAATACAGAAAACTGAAATATGCCAGAAGGCAGCCACAGAAAAGCACATCCAGCAGCAAAGCCATGAAAGGTGCCTGGAAGATTTTTGCCAGCTGAAAATTCCTATCAGACTCTTGGAACAAATAACAACATGTGACATATACAGTACATATAATGTGTAGCCACATACAGCAGGGAGAAGAATACTATGTGCATATTCAAAACTAATCTAACATTAATCTAGACACACACATTTTCCAGGGGGAAAAAAAATCCTTAAAAAATTGTAAGAGGTGAGAGGCCAATGAAGGACCAGAGAGATCCTTCCCTGCATTCTTAGCTACCATCTTTGCAACAGCAAAACCCACAGAATATTCCAATCTTTTGACCACCAGGCAGAGGTTCAGCATGAGCATTTTTTTGAACACAGATGAAATGGAACAAGCTACTGAAATGAGAGCACTAAATCTCTTTTTTCCCCAAGTTTTTTGAGTTATTTCCCTGACTTTTCAATTTATGTCGGTCTTACCTTAAATAAAATGTACAGAATATATAAGAAGATGCCAAATCCATATATAGGGATAATCTGCCCCACAAGACCTCTTCCACTTCCACCAGTGCTTCCACCACCACCTCCACCGGCCTTGGCTTTGGCAACTGCTTCAGTAAGGTGAGACCTTGGGAAATGAGGGACAGCTCGGCCATCAGGAGTGGCGTGGGAATGCATCCTCGGTGGAAAACGACCAAGCTTCCCTGCAAAAAAACACACAATGATCATTGCCCTTCTATTACTTTCCACCCTTTCATGTGTAGCATAAACCTGCAGCAGGGGCATGTGACCTGTTTTCTCTTCTTTTAAATTCACCACCACTGCTGAATAATTTGTTGGACTGAGTCTGTAAACTCAGTCCTCAGCCTCTTGTGATGCTCAGTGCTAGGAGTTAGGTTTTACTGAAAGCCATTCACTCCTAGCAATCTTACTCCTATACAATTGGGAGTAGAATCACACAATTAAAATCTCTTGATTCTAAGCAGAGAAAGAGCTGGCAGTGCAATTTACAAAACATGGATTTTAATAGGTATATTTGTGTCCAAATACCCAACAGATCAGCATCTCTAGTGGGATGAAATGCCAGACTCCTACGTGTTTCCCTCCTCAAGATCCCCTAATAACATATCTGTTTTCCTCTGTGAGCCTGATCTTTCAGCATTGCTCAAAGGCATTTAATGTATAAATGTATTAACGTCCAAACCATTATCCACCTAACACCCTGACACACGACTGAAGTGTTTGCCCAGCATAAATTTTTGGATATTGCCGTAAGAAATAGTATTTTACCTGATTTTACCAAGCGAGTAAGGAAAGATTAAGAAAAGTGGTGTTATCTCAAGCTGCTCTCCTTAAAAAGGTCTAAGGAAAAGCAGTGTGAGAAAGGAGATTGAATATAACCCAGGACATATTATCTTTGGCATTTTAGAGGGAAAAAAATTTAGAGGTTTCTAACCTTTCTAGGCAGAGCTAATTTACCACAAGAAAGGAGAGCAAGCATAAATGGATGTACAGATACCAGAGTAGGACTGCAGACAGCCTGAAATGGTGCTGCAAATAATTTCACGCAACTGAAGGGCGCAAGAACCTCAATAAATTTAAGCTCATGCAGTATTCTCTTTTCTTGCTGCCATCAATTCAACCATTTTGCTGTGAATTTCACTATTTTACTCCTCTGTGTTGTTGACATCCTGCTTCCCATCTCCAAATCCAGCTTGGATGTGCACCTGCACTCCCTTCCACCGACTGGTGTTGAGCTGAGTTGCTCAGCTACTCTGCCATGGAATCTGGTGGTGGGAGGCGCTGGATGGAAGCACCAGAGATGGGGATTGCCAGGCTGGGATGCAGCTCACTCCCTGATCCCAGCTGGAAAACTCCCCCTCCGTGGCACACACAGCCTGGATGCTGCTTCCTGGTGCTGGGACAGGCTGCCTGTGCTTGCAGAAAGAAAATGAAAAGCAGGTTGGAAGCGGCACAGCAAAAAACTGACTTTACTTCTGCGAGTACGCAGCTGCAAAGGCTTTTATGAGACACAAGAGAAAAATTTAATTAACATTTGGTCTTGCTAGGAAACACCATCATAGGCAGCTAAATTCCTGAGCACAGAAAATTGCAGTAAACACTTACTAGGAAGTGATATCAATAATTCATGAAGTTCCACTATTAAAAACACATTTTTCTTGTAGACGATGGCACACATTCCATGAGTTCTTTAGTGTTACTGCCAGGCTACACTACCACTGACCAAACCCACTCTCAGATTAGTTTAATTTCGAGGAAGCTGTTATCATGCACTTAAATTTTAGTGAATTATTCAAGGTCTGTGATGGAAAGCATAGCATCTTATTTACAAGAAAGTCCCCCTGCTCCAGCAGCAATGCCCTGTAGCAGTAGGTCGCTGTGGAAACGAGCGTGATGTCGTGCAGAGAGCAGCACCACTAAGGTAGGGATGAAGCAGCAGGGTAGGTAAACACTTATAAAATGTCTTCTGCAAATATTATTTATTAAAAAAAAAAGAGATATTAAGAAAGCAGAAAATAATTGACAAAGGTGAAGCTGTATTTAAAGTGAATAGTTTTCTAAATTATCCATAAGGCCTCATTTGTGCTTTAAAAGATTCAATTCAATTTAAATGTAATCAGGCCAAGAGGACAGACACTAGGTATTTCATTATCAAGATAATTCTAAAGGGGAATTTCATGGCTCCTATTTCTAAACCTACCCTGTTGATTTTACACTTCTATAATTATTTCCTTAATAAACAAATACTCTCTTCCATAGTTTTTTATTGCGAAGAACCCACACAAATTACACAGGAAATTGAGGGCACAGGCAACTTGAAAGCAACATATGCACAAAGCTCTTAAATGCACAGTATATAAAAGGAAAATTCAACAATTTGTGTGCCACTGTGACCTGAACAAGATTCCACACTTCCAGGGATGAAACAAACCACTTTCAAACGGAGACAATAACATACTGTCCATCAAGAAAATCAAGTGACACTTGATGAGCACAGAAGGGCCTGTGGTGGGTCCTTATCTGGTGCCCTAGCCAGCTGCCAGTGGGGATGGTGTGTACTTCTCCAGGACATTTTCCTGTGCTGGAAATGCTGTGGGAAGAGCACTAACTCCCTTAGCTTTGGAGGGTGCCAAAGTGCTTTTGAAATATTTCTCAACAGCCCGGTGACAGCCCGAGGGCTGCCTTCGTGCAGACTGATTGCTGTGTGATTAACTCCCACCAATCACACCCTACCTGGCTTTGCAATCTTTTTACCAAGGTTTTATCCTACACATTTAATCATTTTGTCAGTTTTAATGCTTCAAATCAACTTTGCTAACCAGCTACAGGGCAAGCAGAGCATGTTTTGTTTAACCCAGTCCCTTCAATAGCTTGAACTCCAAAAATGAAATTATGCCCCAGTGAACATCTGTGTTGTTTAAAAGTCTGCAGTTTCTGAATGGAGGTGAAGTCCTTAATGGCATTTTCATATGAGAATGACTGTGGAGTTTCTAATCTTGGAACAATGTAGAACTCAACTAAAAAGAAGCAAATCTTAAAAACTGTATTTACAACATAATGAACACAACCAACCAGGTGATGATACACCATTCAAGCATCTTTTTTCCATGAAAGCTGTTAAGTATTCTACTTAATGGGGTTTAGGAATTGCTACTGAGCCCAGCTCAACTATTTATAAAGTTATTTAGACTTATGTTACTGTACTATTCAACTCTTAGTCTAGGTAATATGTCTCTCTGCCACATCATTTCCTTCAGGACACCTGAAGGTAACTGAAGTGCATTGCACAAATTCAAGTTGAGCAGGAGGGTTACCTGAACTGTCATATATTTTTTTTGTAAAGCTGATGCCACTTGATTGTTTGTCAGAAAGCAGAGTCTGCTACTGTCATGGAGTTGTAAGGTTTATCTGAAACTACCAACTTACAGAGTAGCTTTACAAAATGCATGGTATATATTTATGAACACCAGACTTAAAATGTAGTTTTAAAACTGCTAGTTTTTGCTACTATTTAACAAGAGATAAACCTTCTAACCTCTGTCTATGAACTAGGAACGCGATACAAACATGGTAAGCTTTGTGATATACATGAAATTATTACTGTGAAAAAGAACAACATTCCTGCTTGGAAGATAATATTAACTTCTATACTTCAGTGCTCACCATTTTCCTAACAGAGATCTCTGAAAATGACTTTATTAGAGAAAGTTCCATTCCCATGCCTAAAGCCTGTTTTGATAAAAAGCCTTCTGGTAACATTGAGTTCTAACAAATGGTACTAAACTTTCAGCATGTTTTATTCAGACATTTTGCCCCCAAGACTACATAAGCACTTTATTAACTTCAAGAATGACATGATTACCTCAAGCCCCTGAAACTCCTGCCAGGTAACTGCAGTTATCAGTGCACTGAAGAGGACAACTAATGACAGAGATATGAATTGAGCAGTTCAATCAAGATTTATTCTTCTAATAAAAAAATAACTTCAGGTGAAATACAGTTTGGTCTAGAGAGCAGGTGTAATGAAATTCTTGCTAACAAGTTGAAAATAGGGATTATAAACTCTCTCTGAAACTGACAGCTGAGGTGAGTTATTGCATCCTCAGCCAAAGACTGAGGGTGCTGGGGTGCCTATGCTGCATCAGACACGCATGGACTGTGCTGTCCTGTGATCTCTACAGCAGTAATGGGAAGTATTTACAAAATACTGAGGATGTAAAAAGTATTTGTGTCACCTATTTTAGGCATTTAACTGTAGCTGTGATTGAGCCACCCTATCACAGCACTGCTCAGAGCCAGCTGGGATAGCATAGGTACAAACATCATTAATTCAACACATGGCACTGAAAAAATAATTGAAGGGTGGTGAAAATAATTGGAGGGCAAGTTTGTTGTTGGGTTTTTTAGAGCTAGTTTTTCTGTCATATCAACCTGCAGCCAAAAGGAGCACCACATCAACTGACAACTGCTTAAGACTACACTGCTGTGGGAAAATGGTGTGTCAAATTCCATCAGCTGGTACCACTGTGGGATCAGTCAGGAGCTGTGCAGGGGCAGAAGTTAATGGGGAGCCAGGTACCACCTCCCAGAGCATCTGCTCCCATCCCTGCTTCAGGCAGGTGACTCCACAAGTCCTCACCTGTGCTGGCTGCTGGGCCTTCATGGGTTTTCAGTGGGAGGAGGTCCTGCAATGGAACTACGCACCTGCAGATCTACAGTGCTCACCAACCCATTTTCAAGTTCTTAAAGACCAAAAAATACACACGGTAACCACGAAAGGGTTGTTGTGGCATGGAAATCCTGAATTTGGCTTCAACGTAACACTGTTTTAGCAGTAACTTCAGCCTGTAGGTCCTCAGAACACCCTGAAATGAAATACTACATGAAATACATCACTGAAGAGTGCAGACATGGAAAAACCAGGCTGTTGGGAGGATGCACAAGAACGAGTCCCTGTGGGACAGCATCCTGAAGAACCTCTAAGTTCTCTGTGCTTCCACCAGCCTCACCCCTGGCTTGCAGGTAGTCCTGGGCAAACTCTGTGCCAAGACTAAGGGTTATGATACCAGCCACTCCTGAGAAGTGCCTTGGGCAAAAATAACCTCTACAGTAAAAGGCAACGGGAATAAAAAGGATGGGAGATGTCTGTATGAACCCATTCCTCGGGAACTTAAAAGAGAGTTCATGCAGGGTGGGAAGGACACAGCTTGGGGAGCTGCATGGACAGGACATGAGCCTAAAATAAGGCATCGTGTGGCCACAGCATTATGAGAATCTGATGAATGAAAACAAAAGTTCAAAATGCTGGCATAGGAAACCGAACAATGAAGACGACTCAAATGAATTTTTATTTCGTATGCAAGAACAAAAGCATCTCATACACAAAATAACAAAATAATGAAGGGATGTATTGCAACGAAAAAAAAACAAAACAAATGGAAAAAGCGAAACGAATATGTCACTTTTCGGAAAGCTTTAATACCCTGCGCATAAATAAAATGATATTCTGAAGTCTTCGAACTATTTTTAAAAAAGGAAGGAGATCGCAGCGGTAGGCACGAATGAATGCTCCGGCACTCCGCACGTCGCTAAGGGACGAGCACGGGGGAGAGACGCGCGAAGGGGGAATACGCGAGGCTTCCATGGCGGGCGGCGGAGCCCCCTGCGAGCAGCCCCGGCCCCTCACGGAGCCGCCGAGCCCGCCCGCCCCGGGCTCGCCCCGAGCGGCACCGCGGCGTCCCGGGCCGGGGGGACAAGGGGGGAGCGGCGGCGAGCAGCGGCCTCTTACCCTCGGGCGGCGTGGCGCCGGGCTCCTGCCTGCCGCCGGCCCGGGGCAGGAGGGTGCGCGGCAGCAGCAGCGACACGCAGAGCACCAGGCACGACACGGCGGCCACACGGCAGCACGTCCAGGCC
>VZTB01000039.1:338333-434541 GCA_013397245.1 Thryothorus ludovicianus | reverse complement strand
GGGCAGAGCCAGCAGGGATTGGGGGAACATCGGGAGAATGGCCGGGGCTGAGCTGTGGGAACAGCCCTGAACCCCGGGGAGAGCCAGCAGGGATTGGGGGAACATCGGGAGAATGGCCGGGGATGAGCTGTGGGAACGGCCCCGAACCCCGGGCAGAGCCAGCAGGGATTGGGGGAACATCGGGAGAATGGCCGGGGCTGAGCTGTGGGAACAGCCCTGAACCCCGGGGAGAGCCAGCAGGGATTGAGGGAACATCGGGAGAATGGCCGGGGATGGGCTGTGGGCTACTACTGTTTCACCCCAAAGTTCCGAAATTCAGCCTTGTGCATTCCCTTGTCTGTGTCAGCAGCTGTCTGGGCTCTGCAACAAACCCGCAGCCCAAAGGCAGTAGAGACATCAAGCCTCATTTCAAAGGTGTTAACCCCCACACCTTCACCCATCAAAATGTTTGTAAAGACAGGAGCTTTCCTCTCACTCCTCAGGGCGGGTGTAACATCATGGGTCTCAAGATCCCTTCCAGCCGAGGCCATTCCGTGATTCTTCCTTACCCCCGTAACTCTTTCCCAGGCTCTGGTCCCTTCTTGACTGTAGCTCTTTGAACTTTCAGGGGGAAAAAATATAATCTCTCCTGTGCTCTGTTTTCACCACTGTGCAGGGTCTCAGGTGGTCTCTGCTGGACAGGGCAGGTGGGCACAGGGTGCCCAAGGCTCGGAGCATCCATGGCAGCGTGGTTCCCATTCTCCCCGGTCCGAGACGGGGCCAGAACCTTTCCTTTGGCAGGACCGCTGGAGTTAGGGCAGCCAGGCTGCAAGGGCAAGAAGGCAGCTTGGATAAAAGCACTGCTTGGGGCCATGGCTAACCCGGACTCTCCGTGGGGATTTGTTTCCTTCCTTTGAGCTTATGAGACAGATGTAGAAAAGTCCAGACCATATTTAAGCTTAATTCAATTGACTGCAACCATCTAAAACATTAAAAGTAAAAAATGTGCATATATTTTCAAAAGATGGTGTGAAATATACCTCTTGTCAGTGCATTTGTTTAAGATGCTGCTTGCAAAGTCATCCTGGAACCAGCTCCCTGCTGCACTAACAGTAAAAGATCGAAGAGGGAAGTTCAGTGTTTGTTACTTGTTCATTTTCACCGACTTAAGCAAAAAACTGCCAGTCATGTCAAATTAAATTATATGGTTTTGTATTTCCATTATATTTATATTACACTGTATTACTGTAGTTGAATTAGACTATTTTCCATGGGGTCTGGGCTGTGACTACTGAATTTAACTCACTTTACGCAAGAGCTACCCTTAATTAGACTTGAGCTGAGAGCAGAATTGCTTTGACTAACGCTGCAGACCACTATGGCAGCAGAATACCACAGGGTCTTAAATTACTTCAAAAGAGATATTCACTGTCTGAACAGCTGGAACTGGATGGACAATTCCAGAAATCCTTCTTACTGAGCACCTCAACCCTGGGGAGACAGCAGTCCCTGGTCAGGCCCTGCCAACCCTCGCAAACCAGCCTGGCTGGACTGTCTTCTTCCACAGCTCCTTCACCCATCACTCATTCACAGGCTTCTCACTGTAGGATTTCTGTGAGTCCCTGCACTGTTCCTGAAAATGAGAATTGTGGGAGCTGTTTTTTTGGTGTGTGTGCCTCTTTCCTAAACTTGTCAGCAACTCTTGATGCCTCCAGAGGCCAAGTTAACAAGTAAGGGCATCAAAATGAGTGTTGCCTTGCTCAGAAATGTGTCATCAGTCCACTCACAATTCCCTCATTCCATCATGAAAAATACATTGTTATTCTCTGGCAGTTTATAGTATTCCGAAACAACACTTACGTAGCAAAATACCCTCCAGCCAGAGTAATAGATATTCAGCAGGTATCAATAGAAATCTTAAATTATTTATTTTGAACTTCTGGACAGGAATGTTAGAAAGTAGTTTAATTTTATTCCTATTTATTTAACCCTCCTGTTTTCCCACCTACCTACCTCTCTGCTATCACATGCTTACTGACTTTCCCAGTTTCTCATTATTGTTCAAAGCTTTAGAGGCAATTTAGCCAGTATGAATCAGAGGTGGGGTTTTTATGCTTTTACTTTAAGGATGTTCTTGGGCTGTTTTACTGTGCAAGAAAGCTCAAAACCCAACAAATGACAGTGGGAGCTGTGGAAATTTTAAACATTCATGCTGCTATCCATGCTGGCAATATCAGCATTGAAGCAACCATCCCTTTGCATCAGTATTTGTAACTTAAATTTTACATTTTATAAAGGAAGGGTCATCTTCAGAAGGCAGAATCTTTTCCACATGTGTGGGTAAGTATCTACACAAGCCACAGTTTATAGCCCAAGGGATACCAAACTTTGGAATATGTAAAGCAATTTTCAGCTGTTCTGAAAAACAGGGAAGGCATGAATGCTCGAGAGTGGTTGCTGATAATTCAGTGAAGAGAAAATTAATGTGAAAGAACTTGAATGAATCATTTAAAGCCTGTCTTTTTCTTTCTTTTTTTTTTGTCTGCTCATTCTTGACTGGCCACATATAAATTGCTATAAAAACGAACAATCTCTGATATAAATGTAAATCAGGAAGAAATTTCTTAACTTAATCAAGCTGACAAATGACACAGGAGCTTCCTCATTTGTCCAGATTTTTTCAAAAGCTGTGCTATCACACTATCACAGCTCCTTACCTAAATTAGGGAGGTGCTAATTAGGGATGTGCCCCTAAACGAGCAGTGCTGGCTGGAGGCTGCCTGTGCCTTCCCCAGATGGGATTGTGTGCACAGTGTGGTCGGGAACACAGGAAAGGGCACATGGACCAGGTGATGCCTTGCACGGGGAACACTCTCTCCTGGCGTTATTGATCAGCAGAAAGAAAGCTCTGATCAATTCTGTGGCCATTCTGTCACCAAAAAAAAAATAAAAAATAGGGGGAGTAGTATTCCGCTCCAATTAATTAAACAAACTGATATGAATTCCGCGCTTAAATCGCACTTTGCATATCCATAATCTCTGCGCTACATTTTATGTATACTTTACCCTTGGGTAAAAATTTGTGAGCATATAAATGCTTTCTCATATAATCTTGCTAAAGCACGCTCTTCCCTATAAATATTCATACTACTGCCAAAACATTTGCAAGCTTTCCCCAAAGGTGAAATATGTGTAATGTACTTTGCCTTCTGGGTATAAATATTATCCAATACATTTTGGTTAATATGAATACACTAATTATTCTTGTAACCCTTTTTAAAAGGGTCATCCTCATGATGTGAATTTTTTAAAAATGTAATTACAGTAATTGGATACTTAATCTAATTAAAATTGGCTTTATCTTTAATGGGAATTTTTCTAAAGAGGCGGAATGACAATTGACTTTCTGATAATCACTGTTTTCTTTCAGCTAGAGGATGCATTTAATACAGTAAGAACCAGAGAACATGGCCTCTTTACCACATGCCAGCCACCTTTAGGGCCAGTTAAACTACAATTTTATCCATTACCAGGCAAAACTTCCACTCTACTTAGAAATAAAAGTTCTTCATGCTGAATTGATTTCATTGTGGCTCAGGTAGAGATAATTTAGAGAGTGTTTATTATGATGCAAGGTGTGCCATAGAGAAGATGTTGCACAGGGGAAGGTGCCAGCTTCCCAAAGCCTGGCTGTGTTCAAGTATGTAAGCACAGGCATGTACGGTGAGCTCCCCTGTCCTTGGGAGGTGCACCTGGATGGACCTCAGCATGCTTGGGGGGGCATGTAAATTCTCACTGACATCAGCAGAACTCCAGACAATTTGGATTATCTCCTGGGTTTATAATTCTGATTGACATTTCTATTTCTAATGTGCTCTCTTAAAGGCACTTTCCATGCAGAGTGAGGGGCAGGACTGCCACTGTTCAAAGAGGGAAAGTTATTTTCCGTCCACACTGCCTCTTTTACTGTGGGAAGCCAGGGAGAACAAGTTAGGAGTTGTACAGGAAAAAGAGTGGAGAAGCGGATTCATGTTGCTTCCTTCAGATACCTGTGACATAAACATTTATGTCTGCTATAAAGCTGCTGCACCTTTCAGGGCCTTTGCTTTACTGGAAGCCAGGCAAGAGAGAAGGGCCTTCAAGGAGAATCAATCAATTGTTTTGTAGGCTCAACTTGCCAGTGGTATATTCTCATATGATTGAAGACAGACATATATTTCATAGAGGAATAAATCATTGTTTTCTAAGAAGGATAGTCATCTACATCTACAAAGCATTTTCTGAAGAAAGATTAGAAAAAAGGTAGATTACACAGAATGGGCCAAATCATGACCTAGTGCAAGGAGACACCACTTGTTGCATTGCGCTGGTGTATCACTGAGTTAGTATTTTGCACTGAGGAATTTATTATGTATCAAATGTTTCATTCTGTGCACCCCTCTGGATCCCATATCTAGTTTCTGCCCCTCTCCCAGGTTAGTTCCTCCCTTCACCCCTCCCCAACAATTGTTTCCCATTGGCTTTGGTTCCCTTCCTCCGTCCTCCTCCCCCTGAGTTTAAAAATTCCCTCATGGAGGTGTTCAGTCTCTTTTCTTCTCTCTTTCTTTTCACCTTCTTGCCCTCTTTCCCTCTCCCCGCTCCCCAGGAGTTGTTCCACTATTAAATCTGTGGGATGTAGTCCCAAGAAGAAAGAGCACCTCTCTCTTTTACGTTTTTGTGCATGTTGATTTGCTGGGGAACTCTGAGCTAGCCTAACTAGTTCCCCAGGGAGCCAATACTACAACCACTGATTTTGATACACCTGTATTTGAATGTTCTCAGTGTCAGCTGGGAGATGATCTGAGTCCTAGGAGAGCCTTTTGGGTTTTGTTCCTGCAGCCTGGTCCGTGCCAGAGTGAGACCAGAGCCCCTTGTAGGATGGCTGTGGCAGTCCTGATAGGAAATCTGTGCCCGTGTCTGTGTAAATGCTCTCTGTGCCTCTCCCATGGCATCTGCTGTGCCTGGGGAGTCACCTGGAGCTGACAGAGCAGGAGCACCAGCACCACATTTCCCACAGGAAGCCATTCCTTGTGCCCAGAGAGTTCCTGCTGAGCTCAGCCCTCTCAAAGCCCTCTTGGGCAGGCAATCAGCTGATGAACAAGGAGAGAAGGTTGTAATACTGTGCTGCTTTTGGGCCAGGGTATCTACTGCTCTTGGGCATGTGAGGTAGCAGTGGGAGCAGAGCTGCTGAAGGAAAACAGCGTGGAGGTGATGCTATGGTTGAAACACTGTGTTTCAGCAACAGCCTGTATGTAGAACACATGATAGCAAGGAGGCTTCTAAGGGAGCCACTTACATACTGGGAAAGAATCATAAATTTGGGAGTGAAATTAGCACTGATTAAAAGAAGCATTTCAATTAAAAAACAAATACCAGGAAAAGCTGATCATAAAATGAGTGCATAAGTTCAAAACAGCATCAGAAGTACCAAGGAAGCCTCAAGTTTTATCTAAGAGCTATAAGTGGTCTCAATATTCACCTTTCAGCTTATGAAAAACTTTTTCCATATGAAAAAATGTTGATGCTGGAAATATTGAAAAGTGTCTCATTTCCCATCAGTTTGTTTTATCAAAGTGATATCTTTGTGCAGGCTGAACCATTGGATAAAAAAATAAGGATATTATCTGTTAGCCTTCATTAGGCATAAAGATTCCAGACTGAAATTGAACATGGAGGCAGTATTGAACTTTTCAGAGCACTTTTAGTGGTAAAACCCCAGTGCATTGGCAGGTAAGTGTTCCTGTAGCTGAGACAGACAGACATGGCAGTGTGGGGAGATTCTGCTGCTATTACAGAAAGTGTATTTTTAGGCCTGGCAGTACTGCAGAAATGCTGTAGGAGGGGAGGAAAGGAATTGTGGTGGCCAGCAGTGTGAACTGTCATTTTTCCAGACCTGAGGAATCTTCTGGTTGGTGTTTGTGTTTTGAGGCCACTATTAACTACTCAATACAAAAGAGCTGAGAGCACAACAGCTCGCTAGAAAAAATCTGAGTCCTTCATAAGTAAATTTTTGGATTGCCATAGGAATTCCTGTCCCTATTTACAAGGCCACTTCAAGCTACACTTGCAGTAGCTTGTGACTGAGGAATCTTGGCAGATGCCCATCTGAATACTTAGAAAAACAGAAGCAATATGGGATCACGGTTTGTCCTGGGTAAAATCTCTGTACTGCTGATGAGGTCTCCAGATAGGCTTATTGTGAAACTGATATCAAACATTGCTCTAAGCATGAGAGAAAAGTATTGCTGGCTGAAGGGAATAGATGTGTTCAGTGAGAGAAAAGAGTCTATTGCCTGTCTTCTCTTTGCAGACGTGCAAATGTTCCTCATCTATCAGTGGTACAGTTGCAGCAAGAGTCTGTCAAGTAGCCAACTTGGCATGCACATATCCTACAAAACCACAGCAAAAGTTTTCTTGCCTAAAAGAAAACTGCTCTTGTCTAGGAGAAAGGTCTATGACAAAGTGTGATGTAAAAATCTTGCAGAGCAGATCAGATATTTCTAATAAAAGGATGGCGCCAGACATGACTTTTGCTTTGACCATAGTCAAAAAAGTGGATATCCACAGGATTATTTCAGAGAGCAATTCAACACTGCACAGTGAGCAGGCTGGGCAATTGAGTGTTAGCAATTTCCTTTGTAGCAGATTTGGTATCTTACATGCATCACAGGCAGAAGAAAAATATCTGAATCCACAGGATTGCTGAAAGGCTGTGCAATTTTTGGATGTCTCTGAGGTCAGTATATGAAGTGTGGTGGGAGCAGGAGTTGTGCAGCTGGAGCTGTGTGTGGCTGGCTGAGTGAGTAGCCTACATGCCTGTATTCCAGAATTGTGGAGATGGGAATGGGCCCAGCTGAGTGTGGGTAACAAAACATGAATAGTTCACACATAGCTGCTGCCCAGCAGAGAACTGGAGGTGAAATTTGAGTAAAAATAAGCTCACTTAGTTTTGATTGAAAATATCCTGAAAACAAAGCATGGAAAACCATAAAATTTGAATAAGAAAACTAACTCAGTAATTAGAAACATGGGAAGCCTGCTTGGAAGTGGGAGAAATCGTTCAGCACAACCAGAATCACTGCTTAGTAAGTTGGTAGGGTGGTCAATGCTAATTATCACAGGGTGGCTGAGGGAAGGCCAAGAAAGCAGACAAAAATCTGCAATGCCATCTCCTTTTAGATGAAAGCTGCAATAGAAACCACTTTACTGCTAAAATCCTGTAGTCAGAAAACAGCTGTTCCTGGGTAACTGTACACTGGGGGCACTAAGTAAAGGATCCTGCAAAATTTCTTGGTGGGCAGCCCATTTTGTGTTTAGGTTTATGCTTTGTAAAGAAACAAACTGCTGGAGCACTTGGTAATTCCCACCATGTCCTTTTGATAGGAGTAGCTCACAACACTGCACACACCACATCCATTCTTGTTTCTCAGCAAAATCCTCTGATAACAAAGGGCTGTGCAGCCATTTCTACACCAAAACCAGGCATCTCAGCAACCTAAAACCTCGAATTTAAGAGCTTGTTGGCTTTTGTACTTAACCTCTCTCTTGCTCTTGAAAAGTTTCTTTCAAGGTGAAAAATTTGGAAGCACAATTTCAGTTTTTCCAGGAGATGGCAGTGCCACTACAGAAAATAGCTGAGTGGTTGAGCTGCTAAGGTGACTGTTCTGTAATTTGCCAGTTTAAAACTCATATATAACAAGTTTTGATTTTTTTTTTAAATAGATGATCAGATAATTATACTTCAATGACTGTCAAAAGCAATAATGATAGCACTCATTACAAGTTTAAAGTGTGTCTGAATTCCCAAGGGCTCACAACAAGCATTAATTCATCTGAATGGAAACAGGAGACATAATTGGGCAGTAACTCATTTCTATCACATATAGTATATGCTATAATTAATTTTCACCTCACGTTTTCACACTGAATGTTGAGCTGCCCTCCTAACACCCATCTCCTCTGACTGGGGCAAGTGCAGGTGTTGCAGGAGTTGCAGCATCACGCAAGTAGGCAGCAAACTCTGAATTTGATCTGAGGAAATGCCACAGCACATCTGGCAGCAGCTGGCAAATCTGAAATATAAAGCATGTGAATAAATGTATTGAAAATTAATAAGGAACAGAGCACTGCACCGGATGCAGTGGTATGCTAAGTACATTGCTAAATAGATTGCAATATGCTAACTAGACTGTCTAAAATATGTTCTTGCTTTCATGAACTCTGAGTTGATGCCTTTAATTTTCAGGTTGAGCTTGATTTCTGATTATTTTTTCACTTCGTATTTCAAGGATTTTGTATTATGATTACATGTGATTTACTAAAAATAACAGATCAATGAAAAGATGCAGAACTTACTGTGCTTCTCTTTCCATTCACTTATTATATTTTCATAAGTCTTTCATTACAAAAAAAGGCCTCTATTCACACTAGAAAGGCTACCTACCAGTTCAGTGAGAAGAAGGCAAGCAAAGAGTTATTCTACACCCTGCTAACATATTCATATAAAACTCATCCAATTTTGTTAAGACCTTTTGTGGAGAATCAAAAGTTAGCTAAGATTGTATTGTTATTCCTCTTCCTGACCTGAAAGTCACACAGCTGGATTCAAGTAGGCCAGAAATATGTGCTTTATAGAAGCACCTTGTGGTTGGGGCTTTTTTTGAAGCTCTGAAAGTTGACGCTGCTGACCCTGCCCCCCGTACCAACGACCGAGTCTCCAGTAGGACCTCACGGCAGAAGACAATTTGTCACAACTGTCGAATAGCTGGCAGAAGGAAAGACCTGCCTTGTTTCATCCGTGTCAGCCCCTACGCTTCCCTTGTAACAGGGCAAGAGTTGCACACTGCTCATTAGACCCACGAGATTCCGGTTCTGTGGGACACTTCAGAATTTAAATACCCTGGAGGAAAATAATTTGCTGCTTGATCCAACAGCACTTTTTGAAGTCGGTGTAAAAATGTTCATTAGCGTGGAGGAAATTCAGATTAGATCCTAGTTTCATAGTCAGCAGTAATATAACTTAATTGGCTGCTCAACATCCTATTTTGCCAATCATAGGAGTTCGTGGAGAGCCATGTCAACAGCAGTCTCATTTGTTAGAGCAGCAGCAGCACCTCCAAGCTCTTTACGGCCTGACGGGCACAAATGTTCTGTCATTTGCATCCCTCCTGGGTGGTGCTGAACTAGGTCCCAAACTGTGTGGGAACATCACTTTTCTCTGGTGGGTGCTGGGGGGAAGGAGTGATAATTTGCAATAATGGAAATAACTAAGGTACAAGAAGGACATTAAGGAATGGCAAAGTAACATTTTATATGTGTAAATTTTAGTTGTCATTGTTAATGATGATGACAAAGTAACTGGCAATGGTACTTTGCATTACATACATATTACAAACACCAGGAAATAATTGTACATTGCAGCTAATCTGTCCATTATTTATCCCTTTTACTTTACTGCTTAGTCTTTACCAAAAAACCCCACATAAAGAATATATTTAAATAATAATTTAAATATAACATTCCACTTATTAAACTGTGCATCAGATGAGTAGGACAGGGTGACATTAAGAGCTAATCAAACAGGAGTTCAGGTCCTATGGTTGATAACCCTCATGTTAGGGAAAAGGAAATTATTCATCCTGATTTCTGACTAAGCTGTTCTTCTGCCAGCCTCATGAAAATCATGGCATGACTCTGCACTGGTGGGTAAGAGGATGGCTGGGCAGGGCTTGAAAACTGCACATTGGTAGAGCCACCTTGATTTATATCCACTCAGGATTTGATTCAGGGCTTGAATGAAATGTTGTCATTTAGTACAAGCAATGCCAACACAGGTGTCACAGACCGTGTTATTCAGAGGTGTTACTCTGTACATGTGAACAACAGTGAGCACCAAACAGGGCAGTGTGGGCCACCAAAACCAGCAAAGAGAGCACAGCAGGTTCCTGTCACATATGAGAAACAGCCAAGTGTCAAGGGCAGAACATATCTCATGCACACGCCTGATAGCATGCAAATGTCTGTAAAATTCCAACCAGACCCTGGAAGAACACACCTCCCAGAAGAACCTGGTGGGGCTGGAAGCAGACTGGATGAATAAGACTGAAAGCATGTTCATAGTCATCTGTTGTCACCAAGATAATTTTCAGAAGTAAAACCTTATACCTTTGAAGGCACCTGCACCTCCCAAACAAGCTTAAGTGCAACATACTCTGGGATATGACTCAATGCAAGAAATAAAGAAATGCATGTGCAGCCCAACTCCATACAGCACATCCATCCCTCTGCAGCTCCAGGTAGGGTTAGTCACCAAAGGACAGGCAGATCAAAGAGCAGAACATTAAGCAGGGTCTCACGGGACTTGTTATTTCTGGGACAGTTACTCTCCATGTGTCTTTACTGAAGTCCTTCAACCTCTCTTGTCTTTCATTTCTGCTTGGTTGAAATCTTCCAATCGCTACCAGGACTTCAGCTGTAGTCCCAATTTTATATGTTTAAAGCTCAGTGGGCACACCACTATTGCTACTACTGTTGCTACCACAAGTGAGGAAAAGAAGAATGCCACGAGTATGGCTTATTTTACAAAGTCCCATTCTCAGAAACTGAAGAGGTGCCCTCAAAGAGAGTTACTGGGGCTACAACAGCACTGGGATGAAGGAAGATTCAAGGGCTTGGCAAAAAGAATAGGAGGGATAGCTCGTGATTTTTCAGTGATTGGCTGAGAAAACATTCAAGTTTAAATAATCTCTGGATGCGCAGCTGTAGGGACAGTTAATACAGAGTTCCCATTAAAAATCTCTCAAGAGATCTTGCAAGATTAAATAAAATTAACCCAAAGCCCCAAATTCTGTCTGCCAATCAGGCACCATCCACTAAAATGAAAAAAGCCCCTGAATAACAGAAGATCAGCCCGTGTGTGTGTGCTGTGTGAGTCCCTGCCTGGCCCCCCACCAGCACCTCTTGCCTGTCCAGCTCTGGCCCCAGCCACTCTCACAGCCTGCTCTGAAGCTCATGGCTCTGCTCACACACACAGTTACACATGGAAAAACGCCTGGAGAAAAGGCAGTTGGTTGATCCCACAGGGACCAAGGCTGGATGTGCCTGATACAACTGCCATTGCAAAGCTGGAAGGCCAGGCACCTGCCTTTGGGGTAGGGATGGCTGTGAGGGACATTTTGGCTGGGACTGTCAGCTCACACAGCAGTGGCAAATGGTGACAGCATGAAAAAATATAAGGAAAAGGTGAGAGAAAGTGAAAAAATCTCAGAGTTATTAATGGGTGTGAGCTGATGGTACAGCCTTGCCTTACTTTCCCCGTTACATCCTTAGGCTGTGCAGCAGGCCATCACATTGTGCCACAGCCTGTGCCACAACGATGGCAACAAGGCTCTTCTCCTGATGGCAGACACATCTCTGGTGGAACTGCAGCGGAACTGGGGGCAGGAGATCTGCGAGCCACAGCTTTGCAGTGTGCCCAGCACATCTAACACACTGGCCAAAATTTTTATGCCAGTCATTACTGCTCGCATTTGGCAAATCCCAGCATTGCCAAGTACCTGCACCTGCAAATAATTCCCTGCTGGCGCTGCTGGTGCAGCTTGGAGCTCAGCAGCCTCTCTGCTGGTCCATTAACTCTGGGAGATGTTTATTATGAAGCAAGAGCTTATTCAACCAAATCTCACAATAAATAGAAAGCATAAGAAAAATATTAGGTGAGCACTTGGTAAAAGAATAAAGAATATGCTGTTTACCTGGGTAGGTCTCAGTGCTGTTTCATTTGTGTAGGAAGCAGTTGCGGGAGGACACCTGACTGCACAGCTGCAAGGCACTGCATTAAGCAGATTTTCCTCTCTGGTCTATAAGAATATTTCTGTGGGAGTTGCTCACCTGTGCTTCAGTCTTTGGAAATACAAAGCTAGGTGTCTTAAACCTTACCAAAACCCAGTGGGACATAGGCTAGGGAGTCCTGTGTGTTTGAGGACATTCAGGCGCCTCGGTCTGTCTGTCTGTCTGTCTGGTTGGGGTGTGGGATGCAGTGCCAGGCACAGATCCATCCTGCTGCACTGGCACACAGTCCAAGATGTGGTGCAGCTTCTCCAGGAGTGCATCCATACACATCCATCTTCAGCAAGGGACACTTTATAGATCGAAACGGAGGATAATGGGAGAACGGTAATTTAAATCAGAGTAGTTAATTGCACGTAAGGATTCCTACCATCCTCTTAGTTTCCTAATTGCTAATATACTTAACACTGATTTTTATCAATAGTCCATGATATATAAAATTACTTCATATCAGCTCATTAGTTAATTAATTATGGGAAGGACACACACATCAAAGCCAAACATAGACAGAGGACCCAAACTTCTCCTTGAGCACAAGGAGCAGCTCTAGTGCAGTGGTGCCAATTTGTACTGGTCTGTGTGTTTTTCTAGGTACTTATTCACAGCAATGCAATTTTGCAAAGGACAGGTAAGGAAGAGATGTGGCCACCATGCCAGGACCAGCCTGTCATCTCAGCTTTTTGAGAGTTTACTTTTATGGACAAAGAAGTTCCTGGGTAAACCACAGCTCAGAGCTGCTGCCAGCAGATCAATGGCTGAGAGAAAGTGCAGAATTAAAATTTATATATATATATATGTATACCGGTTTTTGAACCTCCTCCAAATAGCTGAATGAGTATGCTAAGAAATGGGATATAAAGTTAATTTTTCTATGAGAGTATCTCACTAAATCAACGGAGAAAAATTAGTTATAATTAGACAAACACTCTAAACAGTGACTGCCTTCTCTCTGCCTGGTTTTGATGAGAGTGAAATACTGTATATTTTTCCCTACATTACACAAGAATTGGGTGAACTTAATGTTTCTGTTTACCCAACCCAACAAAGTAATTTCAAGCCACCACATTCTACTTCTAAAATAAGTCTAGAAAGGGACAGGCTGCCATTAAACTGATGTGCAACAACACTCTAAGTGATGGTCTGTCCATAACCTGGAGGTCATCCCACTCATTTATGAGTAAGGACAGATGGGATTGTTCAGTAATTTGTGGGGGTTTGCCTTTTTCTTTCCTGGTCAAAGTAGAGCAGCAAATGGAGGAAGGCTTCTGCTCCAATAAAGAATTTTTATCACACAGCAATCTTCTCTTTTATTGTCCAGTAAGTCAAAATTTGATTAATTCTCTATTTTAAACATCATTGACAGAGCAAGATGATCACACTTTCTTCCCAACACTGGTAAATGAATGGTTTCAGTTTCCTCATCTAGGATCTTTCCCTTCTTTTGGGCTGGAGACCCCTCTGCCCAGCCTGCTCTCAGTTTTCTTCCCTTCAGCTTCTGCATGTGATATATGTGTATATAAAGAAAATGTGAGCAGCCAACTAAAGTGAACATCATGAATTTTACATTTGCAGCCTTTCAATTTATTATTTACAGAGAAACCCAAACTTCGGTGTTTGCTGATTATCCTTCTGGGGATTTAAAAAAAAAAGCATAGATCTTTCTTTTACCCTAATTTCCCCATAGCTTCTGTGCAAACGGTCTATATACCCCTTTACATGATTTTTTTCCTCCCGATGAAGACAAAGTGAGGACTTTTTGCTTTTTGCAGCCACACTCTTTATGAGTGGCTCGTTTGTCCCATTTCTCACCCCAGCCTACAGCTACCCCTCTGGTTTCATGTGCCGATTTATTGCTAAAGACTGTATTTTCCATTAGGGGAGAAGAAGGGAGGGAGTACCAAACAAACTCCAGTGGCTGCATTCAAAGTGTAATGCTTCTTATCACAAATAATTTAAAAAATGCAAGAACCCCAATTTGCAGCTAGGAGGCCCACTTGAGGGATCAGTTAAAATTTACTCCTTTATACGCATGCCAACTTTGACTTCAAAAAGACTTTATTCCCAAGGATAAACAACCCAATATTTGTGTAATATAATTAAGTGAAGGCATCTTTAAATGTCATACCAGCTTGTGCCATGCTTTAAATTGTTATGCATCAACAGAATTTAACGAGATGGCCAAGGATCCTGCTTCCTGCGTGAATGCGATAAGCCACAAATACTGTATAGCTCTTTAATAGATTGCCAAAATAAAGCATTTTGTATGCAAATTATTCATGGAGTGGCAAAGCTAATATGGTGCCAAAATTACGCCCACTGGTCCCCTGCAATTAGTAGTTAAGTTGAAGTATCTTCAAACTGCAGAATTTCTTTCAGTGTCTCCCAATACTTGAAACATCTTTTCATTTATGAAAATAGGAAATAACAGCTTTTATTTTCTCTTTAAGGTTTAGGGTATGTGTGCTATAGCAGAGAAGTGGCAAGAAGGATCTAATCAGAATAATTGCACATAGGCTACCCAGGAAATAAATATGAAAGTCCAGTGACTTGCAAGAAAGTTGAAGGAGAAAGGAAAAATTTGATTTCCCCCTACTCAGCCCATACCCCTGAAATAAAGCCTGTGAGCACTGTGAAGTGGGTCTCAAAAAGCTAAGTGGAAAAACCACTTAGCAAGACTGAAGAGAAATTAGAAGCATTTATCAACAGCTGGGAATGGATTTTGGTGTGTCCCCAGGTACTGAACATTCCTGTCTCCTCACGGAATTTCCCTGTTCAAAAAACACCTGCATTCTCCTGGCAGCACCAAGAGAAAACTTCCTTGGGGTGCACCAGGCATAAGAGCTGCCACCATGAAAGGCTCATATCTGTAAACCATTTAAGATGAAGCTTCACTGGCAAGAAAGCTCCTGAAATGTTCTCTTCCAGTAGATTCAGGGATAAGCCATCCATAATGAGGAGTTTTTAGTTTCAGGTTAAGTACACAAATAACCAACAGCCACATCACCTGGGAAATACTTGCAAAACTTTCAATTTTCTGAAGTATAAAGTAATAATGCTCTGCCCTTGAATATTGGTTACAGGAATCCTTTGTCAGAAATGGAAAGAAAGAAACAGGATTTCCCAGTCTCCACATTTCCAGTGAAAAATACCTCTCTTTCTTTTCCTTCTCTCTGAGACAAATGTAAGGCTGGTCAGGGACCCAGGGCGAGGGGGGAAAGCAGCATTGCTCCTTGATGGACAAGATTATTGAGAAACCTTAAACTGCAGAGTATCCAGGCTACATTTACCCTCTTTGGTCACTTGTAACAGCATATGGAGATGCAGCTCTGTGAAGAAGTGGAGGGGCAGATGGGTCCTGTAGATCAAGTCCCCATTCTGTAGAGGGAAATCCAGCTGTATTTTCCATTTACAACCTAATCATCAGAGTAGTGTGGTACATGCCAGGGGCCTGGGACAGTGATTTAAGGAGCCTGTGTCAAACTGCTTGGACCTAGATGGCCCTTCCATGCTAACCTGGAGGATTTACAGCCAGCTAAACAACAAATGTAATTTCACCTGCAAACTGTTCTATGAAATGTTGTGGAATACCATAAACAACCGTATTCAGTCCAGTGAACTCCAAAAGCTGTAATCTACAGCACTCTCTTAACCTGGGGGGCAGTGGGGAGACCCAAAGCCGACAGACCGACTTTCATATTTTGATATTAAGAGAGGGAAAAGACAGCAGGCCTTACAGCAGAAAACTGCAGTCCCTTGGAAAAATAAATAAAAGCAGCCACCACCACTCATAACATAGATCTTGCATTTTGTCATTTTTTATGGCGAGGCAGGTTTAAATGTGTCCTTTTTTATAGCGATGTGGGTTTTAATGTCTGCCCCGCCGAGGGGAGCGTTCCCGCAGCGTCTCTGCCGGACAAGATTTTGGCAGAAGGCACAGGCAGCACACTGCCCCAGCACTTCCATGTGTGCCTGGCCAGCAGCAGCCCCCCGTGCCATGGGGAACACTTGCCAGATGCTATTGGTCAGGGTCCCGCACTGACAACTTGTCATCGATTCCGCCGGAAAAAAAAAATTTAAAAAAAAAAAAATTAAAAAATGGCAACCAATGAAAATCAATCTTCTGATGCTCCGCTGCCTTAAATACCACTAGAGCAAACAAACAGCCCTAAACAATACAGCAGAACCCATATATCAATTACCCTAAATGCTCAAGCATTTTTACTTCACAGGCTGCAACATCCGACGGTGGTACCCGCAGCCGCTGCGCCGGGGTGATAATGGTGCCGCATTGTTCCCGGGCGTCTGGCGGCCCGATAAGGGCTGCCTGTGCTCAGATGATAATGAAAGTGGGCAGGCTTAACATTGTGATTGGAAAATTTCTTGGGTCTCAGAAAAAGGTTCTATTAAGCCCACTGACCCCAATTGAATATTAATTAGCTAATTAACAGATTTATTGTTCCACGCAATTTCTGGAGAGGCGATTTTTTTTCAAGTGCCATTATTTTTTTAAATTATTTTTTGCATTGTGTATAATTGAATCTTTGCAGCTGCCAGCATCTTCTGCATGATTTGGCAAAAAAAAGAAAGGAAAAGCACTTATAGCTTTCCCTTTTTTTTGAGACCCAAATGTTTCCAATCGCTTTAGTGAGTGTTTGGGGGTGGGGGAGGGAAGGAGGGGGAAAGACACAGCTGATTTATGTTATGTTCTACAGATTTATTTATTCTTAAAAGCTTAACTTAAAAATGTCCACACTTATTTTTTTCTATTATGATTCACTGGTCTGTCTTTTAGCCTGAGGTTACCACACAGTGCACTGTTATTCCCAGGGAAGACACTGAGGTCTGTGCCCTGCCTTTCATGCACATCCTTTTAGGCACTAAACAGCTTTCCTCTCCTCTTACCTGTTTGCTCCTGCTCTTTTCTGCCATGCAGATACTTTCTGCCCAATTGGGGAGGGCAGGGCCCTTGGGTCAGTCTGGCTCTGCCCTTCCTGCAGGAGGGCCCCTTCCACAGACCATGTGGTTCCACATTTTTTGCAAAGTATTTTTCTAAATAATTTCCTGAATGATTGGTGAAGGGAGAAGGGATGGTGTTTTACCATATGGATTCTTTTTAACCATTTCAAAGAAGCTTTTTTGGCACAGACTGCTCCAAGAGCTTCACATGGAAGTGAGCAGGGGCCCACAGTGATCTGTCACATAGAGCTGTTTGTTGGGGTGGAGGGGTTGAAAATTTCTTACAAATCATCTAGTGCATCATGTTTTTTCTAAAGGAGCAAGATGTCTTTTAAATAAACCATGGTATTTTTGCTGTTCAAAGACACTAACATAAGCACAAGTACTTTTTAAAGTTTCAGTATAAAAAAATCACAGAAATTCTTGTAATGTTACGAGCTGTAGTAGAAAATGTCAACAGGGAACAGCATTATCCTTTCAAAAGTAGAAAAGACAGGAGTAATCTTGCATTAGAGAATAGAGAACTCACAATTTATATGGTGCAAGAGGGCATACAGATCCCTTAAGTCCATACACCTGGGCTTAGGGCTACTTCTGATGTCCAAACACAGGAGTTGCATAATCTGCTGCAGCAAATGTGCTTCAAAACCTACACCTGGATCTTCTAACAGTGCCTTCTTTTAGGGCATGCATCTTCCTTCTATGACCATCGTGTAAGAACACCAAGATATATGTTGCGATTAAAAACTACAAAATGTGACACCTGACACCCTGAAGGGACGGGTGAAAAACTCTTAGGCACTTACAGGAATGAAACTACATTTACCTCATGCTCCACGGACAGAAGACAATACAAGAGAGACAAGTTTATATCTGCCACAGCTACAGGGGGGATGCAAGGATGGTGAAAGCTCACAGATAGTTCCTCCTTGGTTTCCTTTCAGACTGATGATTTTTCTGTTATTTTTCTTTCTTTTAATTAAAACTGCCAGTGTTCAATGAAATAATTGATTTGTAGCTTTTAAGTAATTCGTGTTTCTACAGCTCGCAGTTGTGTTTGGAAATGTGTGAAACAGGTCCTTGATAACTCAAGATGCTTTTTGGATCCACAGAAATGCTGGTCTGCCTGATGAAATGAGTTTAAATACACCCAGTATCTTGACTGCTGCAAAGACACCAGTGCAGATTATGGACTGTGCTTGCACAGCAGCATAAAACCCAGCTTGTTGTTTCTGATGGGATAGTGATGCTTTCACTCAATGTCCAGAATTAAGTTGTGTGAGCCAGAAGACAACAAGCCAGCAGAGGCAGCCCTGGGTCCTGCCTAAATTTGGATCCAGCCAACAGTTTGATCAGTCATGGGGAGAAGTGCAGGTATTGGTATGCTCTTGTCCATTGCTGAGGTAACTGAACTGAAATATCAAACCACATTTGGGATTGTTAGGAAGAAACCCCTGGAGATCTTTCAGTCCTAACCCCCTGCCAAGTCAAGGTCACCTCCAGCAGGTGACACAAGAACATGTCCAGGTGGGTTTGAGTGTCTGCAGAGAGGGAGACTCCATGATCTCCCTGGGCAGCTGTCCCAGGGCTCTGATACCCTCTGTGTAAAGAAGTTGTTTCTCATGTTGAGGTGGAACTTCCTGTGTTTCAGTTTATGACCACTGCTCCTCATCCTGTCCCTGGGCACCACTGAAAAGGGTCTGGCACCATCCTCTTGGCACCTGCCTTTGAGATATTTTATGCACTTACAAGACTCCATCTCAGCCTTCTCTCCTCCAAAATAAACAGTCCTGCAGTCTCTCCTCACTCAAAAGATGCTCCAGACCCCTCATCATCCCCTTTTTGGGCTCTGCTGGACCCCCTGCAGCAGCTCCTTGTCTCTCTTGTACAGAGGAGCCCAGAACTGAGCACAGCACTGCAGTGGGCTCAGTGGGGCTCAGCAGAAGGGCAGGATCAGCTCCCTCAGCCTGCTGGCCACACTCTGCCCAGGATCCCACTGGCCCTCCTGGCCACAAGGACACGCTGCTGGCTCGTGGGCAGCTCATCACCCAGCAGGACTCCCAGCTCCTTCTCCTCAGGGCTGCCCTCCAGCAGGTCACCCCCAGCCTGTGATGGAACTTGGGGTGACGTCTCTCCAGACCAAGATCCTACACTTGCCCTTGGTGAACCTCATCCACTGCCCTCTGGCCTAGGTGAATCACAACATTTTCATGAAGTGCTGCTGATATAAACTTCTTTTTATTCAGATTTCTCTGCCTTTTTTATAGCTATACCCAACCCTGAAGTATGCTAGACAGGGAATGGTGTTTAAACCACGTGACCATTTACCTAAACATGTTAGATGAAATACTACTGGGGCTCCAAATAAAAACACCACAAAATAGGATTTCTATTTAAGCACAAGAACACAAGGAACAGGGAAAGAGAAACATAAAGCTTGCACTAGGCTTATGGAGATGTGTGAACTGTGCCAGCAAAGCCTGGACAAGACTCATCAAAAGGTTGGTTGATACTATTTCATATTGACTTTGACCTTCTACTCTAATGTAATTACTAGGAACAATTTAAATAACTTTCCTCTTTTTTTTTGTTCCCAGAGGAAAAAAAAAAACACTTTCCATTGCTTAAAACTGGAAAACAAAATGTTTGATTGAGGTCATCTTGACATCCATTAGTGTGATAAATGAAGTGGAATTCAAGGCTGCTCCATTATCAAGGTTCATTTTCGTTGTTCAGATCTGGTTTCCCCCTCCCCTCTCCCTTCTTTTTTTTTTTTTTAAAACAACATGGCCTCAGACTCAAGGCTGATTACAATAATTACATTTTCTCCCCATAATAGTACAAATGATTCAAGGAGTTATTCAGAATGTTTCAATGTCAGCACTTAGATAAATGCTCCTTCTTTCCCAGGGATTGCATTTTTTATGCAGAATGTTAGTTAGCAGCAGCAGTAACGGTGTAGTTGTCAGAAAACTGTGAATTTACGTGCCCAGTAACTACATTCACAATTGTTTGGTACTCGGCCTGGCAACAAGGCTGAATGGGATACCAGATAATTTATAACTGCTCCCCCAATACAAGAAGAACAATTATATTGTGTGCAGTATAAAATGGCCATTATTTAGCTCAATTTTTTAAAATTATTTGTACAAAATGCCTATCCTTTGCAGGGCTATTTTCTTCTTGGATCTAATTAGATACCCGAGGAATACAGGATATATAAATTTTAGCCAGCAAATATATTTATGGAATTTTAATTCGCTTCTTGTATACCTCTGCCATAAACCTTGTAAGCCTTCTTTGGGAGGTTTTTAATCTTAAAGGTAAAAAAAAAAAAAAGCTGAAAAACCCAAGAGTTGTAGGAAAGGTAGCTGCTGTTTTTCTGATGAGCAGCGAGACTCTGGCTGTACATTTCTCTTCTCGCACCATAAAATTACTGCTGTTTTACGAGAACAAGTTTGTTTCTGCAGACTTGACAGATTGCAGCTCCTGGTAGGGAGGAGCTGGGCAGAGCTTTGGAGGGGCCTCAAGCAGGTTGGGATCCATGGGACTTCCCAGCACTTGAGCTGAAGTTTCCATCCCCAGCCTTCATCCCCTGCCTGGAGCCTCCCCTTGGCTTTTGTAATGAGCCAGTCACAGTGCTGTGGAAGGAACCTCTCAGGCAAAATTCTCCACACAGCTGTTCTGGCATCTCACAGAAAAGGAAACAACCCCCAAAACAGTCCAGCAGCTCCTGACTGCAAAGATCAAAACTCCCTTTTTCACGTGGAAAAGACAAGGGGTAGTGGCTACGAGTTACTCCTGGGGATATTCCAGTTAAACACAAGAGGAAGTATTTTCACAAGCACAATCAGCCTTTGGAATAATCTCCACAGGGAAACAGTAGATTCTGCAGCTTCAGACACTTCTAAGATTCAGCTGGGCCTGTTTTTCCAGGTCATGTTTTTGCCAAGAAAGGTTGGACCAGGTGATCCTCGAGGTCCCTTATGTTCCTATGAGTTTGTGACTGCCCACCTTCCTCTGAAGGTGACAGAGGCAGGGAGGCTCCACAGCACTCAAAACACCTGGCTCTGGTACCTGCTGTGGTTTTCCTTTGCAAAACATGGAAATTTTGGTCTAGATGACAAAATTTATTTCCATTCACAAGGGTGGCACTTTTCCCTACTTTGCTCCAAAGTATTTCAGGGATGAAGAAAATGCATGAGTAGGGGTTGGAAGGAAGGCAGGTTTGACCAGTCTCTGTATAATTTGTACCTAAACAGGAATTCAGGTAGAGAAAGGACAGACAGATGTCAGAAAGCTCAGGTTCGTTAATAACTGGGCACAGTTTAAGACATCACTGAAACTTAAATTTTGCTAATTTTGAAAGGAAATTATCCATGCTATTATCAAGATGGGCATTCAATCAAGGTCTAAAATTAGGCTTTCTCCTGAGTGAAACCTTTAAATATCTGACATATATTAATCTAATCCAGCTGTCTGAGAGTCAGTGTCACCCATCACTGTAGCGCCAGGCCACAAAACATTGCATTAACCCCTGCTTTGGAAAGGAGATCTTTCATGGAATTGCATCTGCATCCGTCTAGCTAGAGAAAATCCAGTCACATGTCTGGCAAAGGGAAGAAACAGTCAAGGGAAACCAGGAAAGCAGCAGGCAGGGGAAGGGTTGCAGTGGTGCCCTGCCAGTATTTCAGTTGCCACAGCTCCCAGCTGCCCTTCCCTTCACAGAGTCCAAGGGTACGGATGCAGGAGAGAGCTGGGATGAGAGGCTGTGCTGAGTGCAATTAATTTATATCTCCATTTAAATAAAATCCTCTCAGAGACGTAGCTTGGGAGGAGGCAGCGCCACTTGGCAAACAAAATTGTATTAAGTGCACTCCACTAGAAATGTTTATACTTTGTCCCTGAGAAATGTTTATGCTGGAGTACAGTATTTAACTGATCAATTTGAAAGTGAATGACGAGGAGAGGAGTACAGAGGTTTTCTTCTTTCAGAAGCATTTGTTAAGTGCCTTTCATTCTTGGCAGCTCCAAAGTCAGGGTAAATCCTCTTTGCCTGGAGGAGTCTGCAGTGACCAGAGTGATACTGAGGGTGCTTGTGGGGACACTACAGCAAATGCACACTCAAAAAATGTCTTCCTTTCTGATTAAATTCCTTTCTTCTCATACTCTCCTGGTGATGACTTGCCTCAGGAGCCCAAAATTGTGTTAGAGCAACTGGACCAGAGTTTAAGAGAAGCTCTGAAGAAGAATTGTACTCATGAGCACGAATTTCTCCCTCCCATTGAACAAACCAGTGCCTCCACATTTTGATCAGGGGCCAGTAGCCAGCTGATTCCATTGCCAGTGAGGCTGCAATACTCAGCATTTTTCTGGGGAACCTGCCTCTTACACTTGCCTGCATGAGGAGTGTGCACACAAGGAAGTGCTTGAGTTCACACTCCTGTTTGCTGCTAACTTAGATTTCTTGCTGGAGAGCCTGTGGGCTTCCTGAGATGAATGTTTTTTCAGAGTTCTAAAGCATTCTGGAAAGGCAGTGCAGTGGTACAGAAGACACAGTTCTCTGCAGAAAAATATTCCCAATTAAATGTTGTGTTCTGCAGAAGGACAAAACCGAAGTTATGCATGTTGAGCATCTCCAGGAGTCTCAAAACCGGGATTATCTTGCCCTCCCCCAGCAGCTGGCAGCTGCTTCTCCTATCACACCACAAACGACTGTGCTGCCCAGTTGCTTTTGCTTGGTGCAATCTGGGAAAGATCAACCAGACTAGGGGGAAATAAATTTTTAAAAAAGGAGCAGGAGGGGGAGGAAGATTGCTCACTCTAACCATCATCCATAATATTGCATTTGATCTTTGCATGAGGCTCTCAGGGAGGCAAAGAGGTGGTGCAGGTCTGAATCCAGGAATAACAACGTGCACTTAGTAGTTCTCACTGCATGATGGAGTAGGACACTGATGTCTTACCAATGTATCTTCAGAGGTTAATGAGGGAAAACCTGCCTGGAGCCAGCAACCCAGGACCTGCCAAAAGGGAACTGGTTGTTTCTGTGAGGAGAAGAGACCCAGAAGAGGGAAATGAGGCACAGAACAAACCACCTTGGGCCACTACTTGATATTTCAGGAGCTAATGACAAAGAGCAAAGGGAGGGGAACCTGGTGCCAGAGGGGAGGCAATGAGGGGAGTCCAGCAGCTCATGGAGTAGGAGGAGAAGAAGAAAAGCTACTCGTCCTCATGGCAGTCTCAGCACTGGACATAGCATCAAATAGGTTCCTCATTGTGTCCCTAACATATCTCTCCCTGATATTTTTCCCCTTCCCCGAAGATTTGCTTTAAATTATACATGACCTGGGTGCCTGAATCTGCTCAGAAGCAGCAGCATTTTAATAATAACAACAACAACAATAATAATAATAATAATTATTATTATTATTATTATTATTATTGCAAAGCATTCATGCAGAGTGTGAGAAGTAAGCACAACCTCTGAGAAATCCAGAAAACTCTGCAACTCTTGGGTACAAACATTAAATGAAGTTTAAAAACTTGCTGCCTTCTCCAGCCCCTGTGTCAAGACCAGAGGTGGTGGAGGATCGAAGGAGAATAATTTGCAAAGGAGAGGTGTAATTTATCAAATTCTGGGAAACTCATCATTTTGCTTTGGGTGGAAACTAGTGGCAAAAATAGCTGGTAGTGATGAACAGGTTTTAAGAGGCATCTGCTCCAAAAGTGCTTTGTACTATGCAGAAACATAAAATAATTATGATTTTTAAATTATTTTGCCTTCCCCATGGTTCAATTGGTCTCCTCTCACCAAATGAATGAGACAAACAAAAAAGAAAAGCTCTCTGAGTAAAGCAATGTGTGTCCCTGCTGAGGGGGACAGAGCTCTGTCTTTGGGACATCTTGGTCCAAAGGCTGGGCTTTTTTCTCCCCTCAGCCTATTTTAGGAAAGTTACACTCCAGGGCTAAGAATAACATTCTTCATCAACAGTCAGAAGCACACATGGTTAGCCTTGAACTACAGGGAAAGTTGTGTTCTGTTGATGGCATGTGTTCTCAGGGATGAGGAATCCTCATCAAAGACCACATGCCTAATCCTGCAATTATTTCTGACTCTGACACGCAGTGAGCTGTGGGTGTGGCATCAAATCTCATTTCAGTGCCTTGGAGGGATTTCACTGGCAACCCCCAGGGCCTGGCAGAGCAGTGAGACCCCCATGCACCTCAAGGTGCACCCTGCTCCTGGCCATGGCTGCCTGGGGCATGACCCAGCTGGTGCAGCCTCACTGTTTACTGGAGCTTTTTCCAACACAGGAGCAAGGCACCAAGTGCCCAGAGCAGGTGACCTATGGCTCAGATCAGGGTGTGTGGGGCTCTCCCCGATGGTTCTCAGCCATGTGGCAACTGGCTTCGACATGAACAAAGCCAGTACCCAGACCCCAAAGATGGGCCTCCCTCCCAGGGACCAGCACATCTCCTAAATGTAGGGGTGGGACGTGTGGCCTGGCAGCAGGCACAGCTTTGTGTCTGCAGCATTCCCGGGAAGCATCAGCGCCACTGCTCCCCCTCAGCAGCAGAGACACAGGGTCAGGAGAACATGGAGCACTGCCCCAAGGAGAGCAAGCTGGGCCCTTTTATAAAGAACCCTGCCTGCTCTGCAGCTGGGAAACCACAGGGTCCCTCCCGTTACCCAGAGCCAAGATTTATAGGGCAGGAGGCGGGGGAGCACAGGCACATGGGCTCGAGCAACTGGATACCCTCAGATTTATTCTCCATTTGGGATGATAATGAGGTGGTTAATACAGAAATACAAGACAGCAATAAACCACTGACTTTTATAGATCTCAGTGTGAATCTGAATCATCATTTGGTGAGCAGGAGATGGGTGATATACAGCGGCCTGTCCCGCCTCGCTCCTCGCCGCTCCCTGAGAGAGCGGCAGCGCAAGGGAGCCTGCGAGCACCGAGGCTGATAAATCCTGCCTGCCTCTGCAGGAACAGTGGCCAGGGGATGGGATTTGCTAATGGAATATGGCTCAACTCATCTCAATTAAAAGCGTGTTCTTGTTGCACGGAGATCCCTTTTCCTCTGCTCAAGTTGTGCTCATTTTTAAACCCTTACGTTCCATTGGAAATGCAGGCCGGCAGCTAAAGGCAGATTGTGTCGCTTGCTTTAATAAAGGGACTGAGAATTGCTTGCTTTCTGATGAGCAAGGAGCACTAGCTACCACTAAATGATCTACTTTCAGGTCACATAAAATCATGTAAACTTGCATCAACCTGTTTGTAACTTAAAAAAAAAATAAAAATCACAAAATTGTGGAACGTGTGTTGTAAATACCTCACTATGGAATGTATTGTAAATGCCTGAAAGATCACAAGAGTTAAAAAAAATAAAATAACTAGCAACATGACAAATTAATGGCTGGAAAGGTCCCTTTACCTTACAATAAGACACCTCCTTACAGCTGCCCCCAAAGCACAGACACTGGAGGTTGGACAAATGCTGTGGGCAGATGCACAGCCCTGGGTGCTCAGTGGTACTGCTCTAGGGCTCCTCTTCCAACTGTGCCCATGCTGATCTTGTTTTTTGGTTGGTTTGGGTTTTTTCTGTTTTGGACCAAGAAAGCCAAAAAACCTTATCGGAATATCTTCCAAAGTAAAATAGGGACTTTAGGGTATCTGGCTTTAACAGCCTGACTGCTGAGAGCAGACACTGTCAGCACCTCCCAGCAGCAGGGCCATAAAAATCATGAGCAGCTTCCAAAAGTATTTCCTTTTATGCATGTATGTACTTTTCTGTGAGAGAGACTTAAAGGCTGAAGTGATATTTCATTAAGGGAGCTGGAGCTAATCCTTCCCATCCCCATTCTTCTCAGAGACAGCACAGGCAGACAGGGCTGGGCAGCAGGATTTCTGCTACCTCCACATCCCAAACACATCAGGAATGGAATATAGGAGGATTTCATTTATATATGATGGAAGAGGGAAAAAAAAAAAAAAGTTATAGGAAATAGTCCAGAAATGCTGAAATATAAATGAAGGACTGGAGTAATCTACCCCTACTTTATGTAGTGGAATAGATATAAAAAACCCCTGGGCTTTATTATTATTATTATTTTTATTGAGAATCCTTTTTCTTCCCAAGAAAATTGTTTATGTAGAATGTCCCGAGAAGCTTCAATTTTTGTTTATATATCCATATATATGAGCGGTGGTAATTTAAAGTCCGCCAAACAATCACTTGTAAATTACAGCCTTTCTAAGCAGCAATATATATCCACAAATCAGTCCCAGGACACTGAAGCTATATATGAAAAGGTCTATTTATGTTACTCCAGGCAGAGAAAAAAAAAAAAAAATTTGCTCGGTTTTATATAAAAAGAAAATTTCTTATTAACATGTACAGTTAATTGGATAATAAAAAAGAAGACCTGGGCTGACTAGAAAGTTGATCTAGTGAACTCCTGAGCAGTATAATTTACCAGAGCAGCAATCCCACTGCAGGTACAGGTTTACCTGCTGCACAGCCCCAGGTGTGGCTCCTGGGCCCCCCACACACACTGGGAATGCTCCTGTGGCCCTGGGGAGGAGCAGCCCCGCTGCTGGAGGTGGTCTGCAACAGAGCAGTCACCAGGAGTGACTCTGCAAGAAATCCCTGCAAAACTCAGGGCACAGCCAACAGTGTGAGAGGAGGCAGGCTTGGAGCAGAATGCTGTGGGAGCAGACCCCTAATCCCAATTCCACCTCTCCCATCTGCAGCAGGCAGGCAGTCCTGGAGCCTCCTCCTGTGCCAGACCATCTCCAGCCACGGGAAAAGGGTACTGGTTTGAGCTTTTGCAAATGGGGATAAAACCTGAGCTTATTTTATTTTCGTGGGGTAGTCAGCCATAACCACACACCCAAGCAGGTGCTGCCCATCACACCTTGCTGCTGACAAAGCCCCTACCAAGTTACCCCCTTGGGACCCTGATTTGGGATATCAACAGGGAGGGTTAACTTTGGCCAGATCAGCCTTGACAGTGACCTGTGTGCAAGGAAAGACAAAAGGTTCAAAGCATGGTGGATTTGTACCTGCAACTTTCTCTCAGCCATTATCTCCTGCTGTAAATGCAATGTTTGGGGGGAGGTGAAGGAGGCAAGTCACCACAGTGCTGCTTGATCCTGTTATCAGCCAGAAGTTGAGTTTCCAGGACCTTGAGCCTCACCCCGTGTAACAGCAGAGTCCAGATCATACACACCCTTTTTAAAATATGCTTTTCCTCAAAGCAAGACTTCAGAGAAGCAGCTCACAAAGCCAGCAAATGACATCAACCAAAGGTTCCATTCATCAAGTGGCTTCTTAAGTGGCAGGAGTACTTTATAGAGGCCAAAGCGTCTATTTGCTGCACCTTTTCCTTCCATAAATTATACTCTTGGCTTCCTCAGTGAAGCACCATTGGAAATGTGAAAGAAAACTAACAGTTGTATTGGGTCAAACACAAGAAAATAAAAATTACTAGGAAAACGCATCCAGGGCACTTTCTCAAACACTCAGGCAAGTTTAAACATGAGCAGTCCTGCTCAGAGGGCTTTTGTCTTCACCTTCCATCAGTGTACAAGCTTTGCCTACAGAGCCTTTTGTGTTAAGTGAATATTAATCCTGTCCACACCAGTCTTTGCTTTTGCCATATTTTCAGAGAATTAGGACATTTCTAGGATCTTTGTCCTGGCTGTGCAGAGGGAGAGTGCTGGGGTACACTGTCAGGGTACCAGAGTGGCAATTGGTGTGAGCCATTGCAGTTGGCCAGCACAGCACAGACAGAACACACACACACACACCTCAAACCAAAGGGGGAAAAAAAAGCAAACTCCATCAATTCAGAGCACCAGGAATTTCAGGAAGAGCACAGTCCCTTTGCAGATATTAAAAAATAGGAGTTGCGCTTGTTGGAGGAATTATTCACTGTGAGTTATTTGCTCTACTTAACAAGTTGCTTTCCCTCCATGTGCTTTAGGAGACGAGAGCCTCCCCCTACACCAGGCTTCAATCAGGCCTCGTTCTGCAGTGTCACCAGCGTCACCCCAAAATTCCAACAGCACTGGGACAAGAAAGCAACTTCCACACAGGGGGGCTGAGGGGAAAAGCAGCTGGATCTCGGTGGGAGAGAGGCCCCTGTGCCAGAGCCAGGGCTTGGCATCAGGGGGTGTCACAGCACCGGGATGCTGTCCTGGAGCAGCGCCGGAGCCACCTGGTGCTGCAGTGTGCCTGCAGCAGTGCCATGGCAGGAGAGCACCGAGAGCATGTGCAGGGACACGGGGACACAGGGGGATGGGGCAGCGGGGCCCCGGCGCTCAGAGCAGGCGGTGATGCTCAGGAATAACCACAAAGCCCAACTTCACTTTGTGGGGCTGTCCCCCACTGCAGATTCATTCCCTGCAGTCCCCACAGCCAGGATGGGCTACAGGGCACCCCCTGCGAGGGGCACTGTCCCAGGAGCTCTGTCACACACCAGTGAGGCAGCACAGGGACAGTCATGCACTCTGTGTGCTACTGTCTCCAAAATTGCCCAGCGACGAACTGCACAAGACTTGGGCTTGAGTCTGCAAGCCCTCTCCCACACTGCTGGCCAAAATCAGAGCAGAGCTGGCATGTTCTGATCTTGGGACACCTCAAACCAAAGGGGGAGGGCTCTCCCTGCTGCAGCATGGTGACTTCAAATGCCATCAGGGTTGAAAGGCTTCAATAATTCAAAGGTTTTTGATCTTGGAATAATCCCTTTGCATAGGGCCACTTGGAGCAGACTTTGATTAAAGGATATCTTGTTAATTGATGTTTAAAAGAAGGAACTTTTTTCTTTTTTTTTCCTTTTTTTTTTTTTTAGTTTTTGCTTTTTTTAAGAGAGGTTTTAGTGCTTTTGCTCTCCTCAAGCTGCCAGAGCAGTGTGACACTGCTGGGCATCACGGCAGCCTGGCAAGAGCCGAGACCCTGCCATTAATTGCTGGATGGCTTGATGTCCTCCAGCTCCTTCCCCCCTTCCAGCTCCAGACATTGATGAATTTTAAGCTAAAAGACCAGCCGAATTTATTATCTTCCATTAGTCTAATACAATACAATTTATTTTTAAACAGCTTCACTCATGCAAAAGCATCCCAAAATGATTCACAGCAGATGACAGGCTCTGCATGCAAATCCAGGCAGTTTATACTCTCCTGCATGAGTTGTCCCACTGGCTGGACCACAACCAGGAGGATTTAATTATCCACAAAATGGCATCATTGTGCTTTGTCCCACAGAATGTGCAATCAAAACAAGGTAAATATGGGGAACAACACATAGGCAGAGTCAGGGGAGAGGCAAAAGTGGATTACAATATGAAAGAAAGGTTGAGCTAATCACACTACAAAAAAGATGCTCAAGAAGTTGGGAGGAGAGGGAGAAGCAGAAGGAGCAAGCAAGGGCACTGTGTGGAAACCAGTGTCACAGAAAGTGGAAGCTACTAAAGAAGAGCAGGGAGCTCACCTAGGACTGAGAAGATGAGAGAAATACAGTAGCTTGACAGGCAGCAAATTTCTTTGCATCGGTTCAGGATCTATCCCAATGCCATTTCTACAAACAAACAACAAGCGCTTTCCAAAAAACACCTATAGAAGTTTTTTTTATCAAGACTCTCTCCTAAGTTGTGATCAGGACAGATTTACTTAAATGATAGAGGGAAAAAACTCTCACCACAACAGCCTGACTCAATATCTCTCCCAAAACCCAGCAGCAGGGGGCGGGAGCTTTGTGACCGAACAGGGGCATCATCCCCTCCCACAGCAAAGACCTGTCCTCCAGCCAAGGGGACGTCACCAGCGATTTGACATTCCCTGCTTTACACACTATTGCAACTCTTAGCAAGAAGCCAGAGCAGCACAGCACCAGCGCACACCGTGTGTCCATCCCTTCCCCCTCGCTAGGTCACTCCCTTGCCCAGGATGTGCAGACACACCCTGCACTCTCAGCAGCCCAAACAATACTCAGAAAAAGCCCACTGCCCTACCTGTTCCAAGCAGATACTCCCAGCATCTCACCCCAAACCCACTCCCCCAGCTCCTGCAGAAGTGCAGTCCTGATCATCTTGCTGCAAACCACCTGCAGCTGTTCCAGCACAACCCCCTGGGATAATTAAAGCTACAGAGCATGGACAGAGCAGCAGCAGCGTCTCAGGAACCTGCAGGATGTGCCTCAGCATTCCCAGCTGAACCCAGAGAAGCAGGGCCTGCAGAGAGCACGGGACGAGCAGCATCGCTGCCAGCGTGCAATGCAGCCACGGAAGAGACAGGGATCCTTGTTGTGCACAGTGTGTAACTATTGTAGTAACAACACCGCCCTCGGGGAGCCCCTGGGGCCCCGCAGGCCGCGGTGAAGTGATACACATGGTAAAGTCACACCGCCACAGCCAAAACAACGCCCTGCCCACGGCAGGTCCCCTTCCCGGAGCCAGCACATCCGTGCCACCAGCCCCACTCTGCAGCCCAGCGCTAAACTGGGACCATCGTCAGCCCTGGCAGCAGGTCTGGAGACATCACTTGGCACACACTCACAGATTCTATGGGCTTGCCCTGGAAAACAATTCTCCAGGGACGATTTCAAGTCAGACGCCCCAAAAATCAAAACAGATTAATCCCACATGATTAATTGCATCCCAGATGATTAATAGCATAAAAGCAGTCTCAAATGCCTTGATTCTTTCTTTTTTTGCTACCCATAAAGAAACAGACACTTATGCCATGTGAGAAATAAATTTTTCCTTCTGATTTTCTTGTTGTCTGTAGAACATTTATAAAGTGGAAAAGCCAGCGGCAAAGCATGTCAGAATTGTCTTTTAAGGGGTTAACATTTGTAAGATGAATGCTGCAAGAACTCTTTCTTTTTTTTTTTTTAATTAAAAAATATATTTCTGGAGCAAAAACACAAGCAATAAAGAGTGTTTGCCTGTTGGGAGACTTGTTTTGTAATGTGGTATGAATAACCAGCTGACAATCCGGTTTTTTGTTTTCTGTTCGTATGGCCAATGGCCACGAGCCAGCCAACTTTATTGTCCTTGAAATGTCATGATTTTGAGTATGCACAGAATTCTTAACTGCCCAATTTACTGCATAACATCCCTTTTTATTATATGGCAACAATGTGATCCTGGGCTCAAAGACTTACTAGTTAAGAAGATTATGTGTTTTCCTTTTTCTGTTTTGTTAAAGTGCCAAGTCTTGCATTTTTGGCATCTTCTAAAGAATAAAATGTCTTCTGAAATATTCTTTCCAAGCACAGAAGTTACCTCAGAGGAGCTCGGCATGGCAGGGCTTTTCAGTACTTTCCCACTCGCTCAGAAGTTCAGACGCATTTCTTTTCCTCAAAAGCTTCCAATTTTTGTCTCTTTGTGTGTATTGACAGCAAAAAAATTTGCCCTTCATAAGTTTGTGTTTCTTTACTTTACTGATAATTCGTTTCTCTCTCTTTTTATTTTTTTCCCCCCTTCCCAAGTTTTGAACATTTGTGCTAGTGAGTGGGAATGGACAGGAGACAGGCAGGATGAGGGGGGACTGCCTGCCTGCATCCTTGGCCACATCCCTGCATCCACAGCATCCTTGCCTGCAAAGTTTTGGCCACCCCATCACCTGTGCTGAGGGTGCACACCCCAAACAAGCAGAGTTCAGATCTGGCACAAATGTGAAACCCTCCCTTTGTGGGAGATAGATGTGTTCAGAGTGTGACAGGTCTGGCACCCAGGGAGCAGGAATGTGTTGCAGCTGGAGATTGCAGGGGCCCATCTCTGCTGCCCTGGGTTTCAGTGCGACAAGAAGCAGTGTGACTTTGCATCCCATCTCCTCCAGCTGCCTGTGTTTCCCTGGGAATGGAGCCTTTTAGATATGTTTTCATCAGCTGACATTTAAGTATGAATAAACAACTATTATGCATGCACTAAATATTCATGTTTTACAACATTGCCATTGCACTGAGGAATTATTTATGAGGCTGCTGCTCCCCGGTGGGGTGAGGGGACCTGGTTCAGGGCAGCCAGGAGCTGCCCCTGGGCTGTCACTGTTGCCACGACCGAGCCACAATGTTGATGTTTGTATGCTGCCAAAGGATGGCATTTCCTAGAGCTTCCTCTGGATCCTTGAGGCTCTTTCTTCTGCTCTGGAGGGTGTTGTGTCCTGAACCGTTGAGTTTCAGCTCAGACTTTGGGCCACCTTTTCTCTTCCTCCTCCTTCTCCTCCTCTGGCAGAGGTCACTGCCTCAGCCCCCCAGGGCTGCTGGGATTGCACTGTGTGTGCTGCCAAGTCAAGATGCTTCACTGCATCTCTGGGCTCTGTTCAACAAGAATTGTAATAATTAAAAAAAAAATACATTATGGCAAAGATGCACTCTTCTCAGAAAACCAGACTGCAAACAGAAGTGCCTTCTCCTGAACCCAAGCTCTGAACTTTAAAGGGGTTACTCAGGTCAAGTAACAGACCTAGTGAAAAGCCGTTCTTGAAGACTGGGGCCCTTTCTATAGCTGCTGCTGGAGGATGGGGACAGGGACACCTTGGGCAGTGTTTTGAACATCCACTGCCTTTGAGCCGTCAACCAGAGGCCACTCTGAGGCTTGAGGAGTCACCACTGCCACGGGACCCAAGGCCAAGGGGAGAAGAGTGATCCAGCAGCTCCCAGGGTGGATGTCACCAGGGTTTGTCCTTGGAGGGTGGCAACCCATTTCTGAGCAGCACTGATGGCCACTCTGTTACCACTAACAGGCTTGTGTGTAACTCCACTGGGATAGACATGGATGGCAAAGTGCATAGGGAAGCATTTTGGGGGTGAAAAACCCCCTTTTAACTGCAGAGGGAGAGGCAGACCAGAGGAAATTGATGCTTTTCCACTGCTGGGAGGCATGTGGGCCTGAAGGGTAAGCCCCAGGGCAAAACAGGTTTGGAACAACAATATTTTCATTAAATAAAATCACAATTTTCTACAATTTCTGCAGGGATGTCAAGACCTTTAGGAAAATGCCTGATTCTATTCAATAATAATAAAGCTATTCTCAAGGTAATTTTCTAAGGAAAATCACCCATAAAAGCTCAGATTGCATGAGCAACGTTTCTTTCCAGCAGTGTTATTATCAATGACTAAAACAGGCAGCTGGCCCCTCTGCTCCCCTCCAGGCAGACAGCAGGCAACACCTTCTTCCTCTCCTCAAATAATTGAAGTTAGTGGTGAAACATTCCTTCCAGGAAGATCCTGCAGCTTCAGGTTCATGTGGCCGGTCAGCAGTGGAGCCTGGATGTGCATTCATACTTACACTTCCACTGTTTACATCACTTATGAGAGGCTTAATAGTGCTTCTGTGGCAAAACTCATCTCTGTTTCGGGCACCTGCCCTCCAATCACACACAAAAATCACTCAATATTTGATATTTTTGTTTGCAGCTGATCCCCTACTTCATTCCACCTTTCTGTTTCCTGCTGTTTCTCTGGGTTTGATCCTTCCAGCCCTGCTTTCTCTCAGACCTTCACTAAAATCTTTCAGCACCATAAAACAGGTGTCTCAGCCTGGCCAGAGCTGCCCTTGGCATCCTTCAGCATTTTGCTATTAAAACCAGAGCAAGACACCAGGATGGGATCATTCTCTTCCTTTAAGCAGTGGAAGGCAGCAGCTGCTGGAGGAGGAGGGAGGCCAGGGCCCCATAAACGAGGACAGGTTCAGCAATGGGACACAGAGTGAGCTAATTAACAATTAAGTCAGAAGCTTTCACTGGAAAGCCATTTCCACCTCCAACAACTCCATGTTCCCTGACCTAGCTGGGACAGTCCCAGGTACCGAATCATTGACATTACCCACGGGCACCATGGGGCATCCCCACCTCCATCCCTCTGCCTGTCAAGCACATCAGCTGGCATGGCTCCATGGGGCTGTGGGATCATTTGGGGAAGTGGTTTTTGAGTCATTGCTTGGAGAACTTTGCTCACAGCTCCCCCACTCCAGCGATTCGGAAGTGAGGCGCAGGGCCCTCACCGTGCTGGCGGACAGACAGACCTGGAGGAGTCTCTGGCGTGTGGCTGGGGCTGGTGTGGGAGCACTCCCTGAAAGCCTGAGGAAGCTGTTGGTGCTGCAGATGTCTGCCCCTGTGCCCATAGGTCTGCTGATTTCCATACTAAAGACATTTACTGTACATGTTTGCCGCCAGGGAAAGCTGCTGTCTACGACTCAGCTCTATTACTGGAAGAGCGGCAGCGGCATTTGTGCTGCTCTCAATATTGCATTTCCAGGACCTGCTCTGTGGCTTTTGAAATCCTCCTCCCAGCTCCCCACATCCCCCCTGGCCAATTAGGGAGGATGCCTGGTGGGGGTGGTGGCCCCCTCCCCCGTGTGGCAGTGCCGCGCCGAGGGACTGGCGCCGAGCGTCGCGAGCCATCCCTTCTTGGCCTTGGGAAGCGCGGCTCACAAGCCAATGACAGAGGGATGAAATGCAAATATAGCATTTCTTGTAAAGTAAATTAAGCTAACAACGAGGTAACAAACCGCTGTTAATATTAGATTAACTTGTTTGGCAAGATATGAAATGGGGTGAGCTGGATTGCCGGTGGCGGAGTGCTCAATAGCGCTAATGCTGCTCAGGGAAGTATAACATCCCTCTGACAGACAGGGGCATGCTCCAAAAATAAAATAAATTAAGTCTGCAGGAAGAGCCAGAATCTGTGCAGCAATTACACCAGCATTAAAGATGAATGGAGACGAAGCCTAAGATTTTGATTGCCTTTAAACACTGGCTTGTTTTTTAATCTCAAAATCAGACTGCTGTGATCAGCCATTAGCCCCAACTGCAAAAACAGAAAGAGACAGAAGATCCTAGATTTTAACATCTGTAGTATGAACTTAAAATTCCTCTTTGATCTTAGATAAGGAGGCAAGTGGCAGATAATGCAGAAGTTAAAGCCAGTTGAGTGCAGTCGGCAGCTGGGGATGACATTGGGAACAGCAGAGGCTTGGGCAGAGGGGTCACCGGCAGCCGTGTCCTCAACGTGGGGACTGAGGCACAGGCTTAAATGTCATACTATATGCCAGTGGTCACTAAACTGATTAGGCAGTGGTTATCTTTAGCAGTAAAAAGGCTATCTGCTAATACTAAATTATTAGCGGCTAAAATGCCATTTACTCTGCTCTGATTCCTTGAATGAATATTTATGCCAAGTGATGACTATAACACCATCAAAAGGTTTCTCTGCTCTGCTCCAGAGAGTGGAAGCGATTATTCAACAGCAGGTCTGCACTCCAGCCCTTGTTTCTATTAAGTAAATTTGCAGCATTCAGACAAGAATTCATGATTGCATTGTCCTCCTGGGATTTTTATTTTTAAAGGTATCCCACCTCCAAAGCTCTTTGGGGCACAGACTGTGGCAGGTAGGCCTTGTCTGCTGTGCAGACACTGAAGAGAGGGATACAGATGCTGCACAATTTCTCCCTTGTATTTTTCTTTTTTAAACATAAGGCAAGTGGATATTTGCCCCACCCCACTGAGCACTGAGAAGTTATGTCCTGCCCCAGGCTTTCCTCCCGTCCACCCACTCTCCAGCCAGGGCTTTTGCATGACCCAGCATCCTGAAACTCCTCCTTAGGTGTCAGGAATCAGATCTACAGCAAGGGTGACAAATCAAGAGGGCTGCCAATCAGAAATGAAGCCCCTGCACCCCAGCAGGGGAGCAGCAGCTGCATTGCACAGCAAGGGCAAGTGCAGGGAGGCAATGGGAAGCCACTGCCCCTGAGTCATGGCCCACGGTGTAACTAAGGTCCCTTTCTCTGAAGGAATCAATTTTTAAACTGGTACCAAAACCCTTCTTAAGAATCTCAGCTGAAACTGAGCAGCCCCTCCAGCTTGTTTGGTGAGTGGTGTTGGTTTGGTTTTACTGCTCCCCTCCTCACCACAGGACAGCAGCCTTGCCCTGCCTTTGTGCTGAATTGCAGCAAATCCCACGGGCTGGCAGGCAGGGAGCCACCAATGCAAGCACAGGCAGGGGCAGTGGCTGTCTGGCAGCCCATTGCAAGGCAAGGAATCGAAACATTTGGGCAACAAGCTGCTCCTTCTGTAGCCCCAGGGTGGCTGCCTCCAATGGCCTCTACAAAAAGAGCATCAACTCTACAGTTTCCCAAAAGACAACCTCCCCCCACCCCAAGAGGCACAAGAATGGAACAGTAGTTTAAACATCATGTATCCATAGGCAGCTCTAATGCTATTCCATGTTTATATTTTATTCCATGGGAATAAAAAGGGATGAGGCCACACATTTTATACTGTGTCTCCCAACCCAAAACATCTGTTTGTGAAGAAAAATCACGTAATCAATCCACATGTCTGAGGTAGCTTTAGATGACAGGCAATATTTTGAAGCATGCTAAGTGTCTGGTGGTGTTTTGCTTCTGCTTAGCCATTATTCAGCACAGGTGTACTTGAAAGCATTTCATGCAACAGGCAGAGCAGCACCAAGCTGCACTGCATCTGGAATTTGCAATTCAGAGAGCACACACGAGCGACCCAGGACCAGCAACCAATTAAGTCACATCAGAAAAAAGTACTCGGTGTCTATTTATTAAAGGAAAGGGGGGTAAATCTAAGAAAAAGCAAGAAGACAAAATAAATAGAATTGCAGCCATCCTTTACAGCTACTGGTGCACTATATTAAAGTGACACTCACTATACTATACAAAGAAATGTGTTTGATACAGTCCAGTGGGTTGCACATGAATTGCATAACCTTGAAAATCATTGCACAAAGCATCGCAGCAGGAACACAGTTCAGAATTTTTTTTCTCCGGGAGATGCTTCAAATCTGATGGCTTTTATTGCGTGGGAGGTCAAAGCACCTGGCACGGAGTAAGCAAAAAGGGCTGGGAGCAGGGATCTGCTGCATCAGCGCCCCGTCACGTCCCAGCCCTGACATCAGCTCTCGCAGCAGCTCTGACCTGGACAAGTGATGCCCCACGGGAAAATCCCACTGCCTAGCAAAGCCTTGAAATTAATATTCTGATCAATGGCCAGGCACCTGTTGGCAGGGCTGCAGGGAGCCTGTTCCTTGCAGCCCAGACTGGAGACAGGGGATCAGCCAGCCAGCAGGAATTCCATGGCAATGCCCTGTGTGAATCCACAAGGAGCCTCTCAGGCAGCAGCTCAGCGTGGCACAGCCACCGCTGTGGGACCCCGCCAGCGAGGCCCATGGTTCCCAGCCACCACCTGCCCCCAGCTCATTCCCTCCCATTATACAGGGAAGCAGGTGGTTGGATGCAAGCCTCCACAACCCTGCAGCAGCATTTTCCCCTGGTTATTATGAGAGAACTTGCCTCTGCTGTGATCCATACAGTTTCCAGGGATCTATGGACATGTTTCCAATAGTCTGCTCAGCTAAAGCACAGGAAATAAAGGCTTTTGCCATGCAGGGAAGAAACCACAGCAAAGATGACCAGGAAACATTCATATTTTTTAATTCACACCAGTAATAAAATTGCATTACATTTTTCATAAAATAAATGTTCCAGTTTATATACAGAAAACAGACTGTACAGAGCCCTCCCCCAGACCCCAAAAACTCACAAACATACAGGCAATGCAGTGCTCAGCTAAGCAGGCACAACTGTACATCTAAAATTGTAACTGCTTTGTGTTGGGGGGGAAAAGTACTACAATGTATATAGTCCTCTCTGGACCAAGAATTAAAAAAATATTGCAGGCAAGCTGACAGACGCCCTCGCTGGCCGTGCGGCCGGGCGCCCATCCCACAGTGCTCCAGCGAAGCAGGGGCTGTTATTGAACCTGGGACTCGAAGCTCCCGTTCAGCTGCCCTTCCTCATAGTCCATCTGACACAAGATCATGTTGTTCTTCAGGAAAAATTTGTCTCCCACGCAGAATCTGGAATACAGAGAAAGGGTTAGTGGGTGTGAGTACGAACAGGTGTGAGAACGGGGGGAATTTAAGGCGGTTTGGGTCCGAATGTGACTCTGGTGAGCAGAGTTTGATTTCCAGCTCTGCCAGTGCTTCTCCCCTCGCTATCCCGGGGTTTTGCTCTCTCTTTCCCTGGCACTTCCATGCTTGGCTCTAGGCCACAGGGAGCAGCCTGGGGAGCAGGTCCTGCTCTCTGCAGGGTCCCGTGCCAGCTGCAGGAGGAGGTTGGGAGCAGTTAAGGGATTTGTCCCTGCAGACAAGAGATGTTGGCTCTCCAACCAGGAAATCAAGCGAGCAATATTACACAGAGCCTATTTGAAGTTTTTGCTGGTATCCACGTTTCCACAGTTCCCTCGGGTGAAGCAGTATTTACACTAATTTCCAGGCAAGGACTGGCTATTAAGTCCTCCCTCACCCCCTTGTGTACAGTGCTGAACAATAAATAGAAATTTCTCGGTGGCTGGACTCCTAACCTTTATCTTCATTGAGCGAAGGGCACTGCTCTCTATATACCATGTAAATTGTTCTGTTTGTCTTGAAGTTGACAGAGAAGCTTGTGATATTTAACAATTTTATTTGACCATTAAGGTCAAAAAAGTTCCACATATAAGATCGGAGAGGTGTGAATTGACAGCCAATAGCTTTTCCTGCCCTGCCTGCTTGCTCAGGAATCAGAAGATAATCTTTACTTCTTAAGATAACAAATAATGTTCTCTGCACCCAATTCAGGGGCTGTTTTTTGTCCATCACACTGGCAGGGCAATGACAGACCAGAGCACAGGCTGCCCCAAGAGCTGAGTCTGAAATCAGCCTCAGGTCCCTAAAGCAGAGAGACACCCTGGGTCAGGCACTGTGCCTCAAGGCAGCCCTGCACTGAGAGGAACAAGCCCCTGGCCAGGCCAAATATCTACAGAGCTTTGAGGGAAGATCATTGGAGGTGACCCCTGATCCTCAGGAGACTTAGCAGACCTCAAATGCCCATTACCCCTGCTCCCAGGCAGAGCTTTGGCACTGCCTACCCCTGGTCTAAAATGCTTTCATCATCTGTAACTCAGGCAGCTTCAGGCAGAGCATGTCCATAAAACAGAGTATTTTCTGCTAAAAGGAAGAGACTGATCATTTTAGGGCTCCTTTTTAGGCCCGACACAGGCACAAGTTTTCTCCAACCGAACACCTGCAAATAAGCTGATTAATTTGCCAAGTTGGTACAGAGAGAACTGTGCATTGATTCACACTTTATAGGATTTCACTGAGGACCTTCCATGTTCTTCCCTCTGTGGCATATGCTCTAGTAGTTCTGAAATTCAACCTTTTCTGTATATTAAAAAGATAAAGATTATTCCTGATTTCAATTAACAGCTTTTATGGTAAAAACTGTACTGCACACACTCCTTAACACCACCTTCCCCAGGAGCAGGTTTACTCAAAATAAAAAACAGATACAGCTGGTCTTCACTGCTTATCCCCACCTTAAGTGCCATATAAATCTCCAGGAAGAGAAATGCAAAAATTACTCTTACCACCAGCATCATCAACAGCTGTCTCTTGCTAAACATGGTTTTGGATGTAGAGGAGCCAAAGGAGGAGCTGGAGAATTTGGGAGTTGGAAGCTGTGGGGGTATGTACCAGCACATGGGAACTAAAATGCTCTACAGGTGTACCCTAATGTGACCTGTAGTTTTGGGAGAAGGGTTTGATTCACTGGAAAGGCAACTGTTTCTACCTGCCAGTCCTGCAAAGCCACCAGTAAACTGGGATCTCTTCAGCTGATGCATCACAGCTGGAGGCAGAGGAGTTAGCAGGGTGATCTCAGGCCCAGTTTCACACTGCCAGCCCCCATGCTCGGAGCAGGGATGTTGCAGAGCCCATCTGGGCAACCAAATTTCAGCCAGCAGCAGTAAGAAATAGGTGCTCAACCTGCTCTGCCATTTCTTAAGAGTGATTTTCTTCCGAGCAAACCCACACTTCAGATAATGGCAAGAGAAGCAGCTGGATTTCCTGCAACCCTTTAACTCTGACCTATCAGCCAGTTACAGCAGTGACCAACCTTTATTCAGCACTACAATGACCATGATGACTTTACAACAGTTTAAAGCATGGTAGGCTCAGTGGTAAAGCAGAACTTGATGCAAAACTGATGTTTTAGGGAATGAAAGTAATGAAAACATTGCACACCCGGTAAAAATATTAGAGACTTTGCTGTGATGGATTTAGCACTCTATAGAGTCCAGCTAAAGAAGAGCAAGCAAGCTGGAAGAGAACTTAGGAAAGGTGTTCACCATCAAATCTTTCCAGAGCTGAAGAACAAGATGGGGTTTCAGGTGAAGTTTCCAACTCAGAACCAGAAATGGCATCCACCTCTTCAATTTTGACTTTAGGGTTACTTAATTTCACCGTTCACAGTTCAGCATCCAGTGCTGTTACACAATCATTTCCATTCTACCTTTCAAGCCCAAATCCCTACAGAATGAGTCATAAAAATTGGTAGCCCTCTGACCTCAGCCAAAAGTAAGAATCTACACATAGCCCATCTTTCAGAGCAACTCATCCCCTCACAAACTGAGCAAATCCCTTGTGCATCACAGCACAGCTCTGCCAGAACAGGGGGATTACCTGCACTCTCCTGCTGGGCAGTGACAGCCCTGGAGGTTGTCTGAAGGACAGAGTGGGACCACACTGGCAATTGTGGAGGGGAGGTAGGGAGAGAAGTGCTTTGGAGCCTTTGAAATAAAGGGTGAAATTTAAAAGGAATTACTGAAAATGAAAACTAGGCAGCACTAGGATTTTCTGGGAGAGAAGAAGGGTGAAGTAGGGGTCTGATGAGAGATACTCAGCCTGCAGACTCCAAGGCCAGCCAGCACTTCTGACAACTCAGGGCCGCCTGAAGGGACATTTATAACACCCCAGCCCCAGGTTCGGTGTGGGGTTTGGGAGCAACCCTCTCCTGCCAGGGAATCTTCAGGAGGCTGGAAAGAGCTGATCCTGAGGGCTGAGCCTGGCAGCACCCGCAACACTCCCGGGTCTGGAGACAAATCCCAGGACAGACTGGTGATTGCAGCAGTGTGGAAGGAGTATCTCGGGGGATGAGGTGGGATCAACTCTGTGCTCAAGAGGCACAAAACAAGACCGGGCAACTGGAAGATGCCGCGTGGCTCCCGCAGAGAGCCCAAGGCCAGGAGCCACTAGATGTCACTGCCTCCCCGGCACTGCCACCGCGCCCGTGCAGGCGACAGCATCAGCAGGAGTTGTGTATCCCGAATAAACACCAGTGGCCAGCGGGGAAAGCCGCTCCTCCCGGCTCCTCCGTGCTCGGGCACCAAGCAGCTGGCACCAGACTCATCTCTAGCGTTGAGCTCAGGGCAGGGGTTTGCACTCACACACATGTATGGCTGCTTCACTAGAGATCCCACTGGGACTCTTTTCTAGAGTGAGCAAGGAATGTTTAAATCAGGCTTTTAGCTTGACTTTTAAAGAATTGGGTTCTCTGTCTTCCCACAAGTTTTGTCATATCCTTCTAACACTTTCCCATGGGATGAGGCACTGCATCTCAATTTCATCTTTGGGAAAAACAACTACAGATCCAGAACAGGAACATCAGCTCAGCCCTTGGACCCTGGGCAGTCACTACAGCCCGACTAAGCAAGCAGTAAGAACTGCAAGCAGCTCCAGGTCTATCTTAGACAGATAGATGTATCAGGAGGTGACACCGTTTCACATCTGGTTCTGTGGGCTTCCATTCTGCCTACGATGATCACCAAACATCTCAAAGACTTCTCACAGCCCTCCCAAACTCAACTGGCTACAGGTAGTTCAGATAAAAGCACTCTGCATGGTCCTTTATTATACTCCCTGATGTCCATCTTCCACCCAGCAGAAATACATAACCCCCACTCAAAATTAAACCACCAAGTTCCCCTATTAATTAGACGACAACTAAAGGGATTTGTTCTTAGTGTTGGAAAGGGCTTAGTCAGAATATTTTTATCCTTCCTGTCCCTTCTCCTTATCCTTTTTCTTTCCCCCCGCCCATTTTGAGTGTGTCAGAAACGTGATTTAAGTGAGATAATGTCAGTTTGCCAGAGGAGGTCCATTCTCCATCATCAGCCTTCTGCAAAGAGGTTAGCTCCTGAAAGGACGCTGAAGCAGTTTGTTTTATTCAGCAGAAGCTGTATAGTCTGTGTTTGTGTCCTCCCTCTTGCCCTCCAACTCCCACCAGCTCCAAGGGGATTTGCAGTAAAAGGGCTACAGGTGCTTCCATGCACCCCCCAGGCCAGCCTGGCAGCCCAGCCCCGGCCCTTCCACCAGGCTGCGAGCCCCAGACAGGCAGCGTGCACCAAACACTTCCCCTGTTTCATGGGCAAAGGTATAAATTAGTTTGTGTGTACAATAACTGTGTCCTCACCGCTGGTTGCAGAGCTGACAGGCAAAGCAGTCCAAATGGTAAACATTATCTCTGGCCCTCATCACCATCTCAAAGGCAGGGATCAGTTTACTGCAGGCAGCACAATTCCCGGTGGTACCAAAGAGCCTGCCAAAGAAGCACAATCATTAGAAGCCATTTTAATTAAATGGTGGAAGGACTAATTAAGTGTAATTAGCAGTATCAAATACTGTATTGCACCAATAAATAGAAGTTGCAGTCTCCATTTCACTGACCAACCAGCGTGCAGGAACTTGGGATAAAACTGCCTGGTGAGCAGGCTCCGATCGTCGAGACGAAACTTCATTTGGTTTGTGAGCCTAGGGCTAATTTGCTGTCTAATGGAGAAAAGCATTAAACACTTAGAGCACTATTTTGGGGCTCACAAAATTTCAGTCAAAAACTATCTGCCTGTCTGCAGCAGTGGGGTAGGTGCTGGGAGCTGCCCGTCCTGCTCCACATGGGCTTTGCTGCGCTTGGCCACAGCCTGACGGAGGGACAAGCTGGCAGCAGGATACAGAAAACTTTGCCAATCCTGGCAAGGCAGCGCTGTGACAGAGCTCATGAAGAACCTCACTTACCTGCTGCCTAAAAAGAAAGAGCACGGCTTCTCTTGCAATGAGCACACAGCATCTCTCCAGGCCTCTCAGCGAGCAAGCCCTCGTCCCCGGCTGTGCCCCCCGCCTCCTGCCTCCACAGCCCTCCCGGGAGCAGCCTAAGCCCTGAACAGCATGCTCAGCGTTCCGCTTCAGCTCCCCGCCCCTCCAGGACAGCCCTTCAGCGCTGGAAGCTTTGCCATTTTCATCTTGGCTTTCACTATCTGTCTCCCCAGATGTCTGCCGCTGTTGCAGCTCCTGCCGGGGGACTCGAGCGAGGCTGCGGCATCCTTCCCACAGCCCGCTCGCCCCAGGTGTCCCTGCAGAGCCTGCGTGTGCCACCGAGCCACGGGCTGACACAACCAAGGCTCACCCCAGCCTCTGGTCACATGTGGTTAGTCACTTTGCCTAGACGATAAAAATGGTATTTTGGGGGTGATGAGCCTCAAGATGTACGATCCCTGCCGGCCATTAGCTCTGTGCACGCAACGCGCCGCTGCCCGCGGACAGATCTGGGCTCACGGCTTGTTTCAAGCCATAGGTTCTGGCTGATTCCACAACACGCAGATGAGAAGCATCAGGAAAATCTATAACCAATTTCTAAACCTGTAATTTGCCAGGCTAATCAATACTAATTATTACTGGCCAGTAATTGTGAATTAAAACACCCAGCAGTGTTATAGAAACCTCCACACAACTCTCCCACCCTCCTACACTGCTGTGCTCCCCAAGTCAGCTTGCTCTCCAGCTCTAAGAAAAGCCCACCCTTATTTTTCTTTAGAAGTGGTATCAGTGGTCTTTCATTAGGCCTGGCTGGAAAATCCCAGGCCTTCCTATGAAGAAACAGCACTATGTTTTCCCTGAGAGCTAAACCACAGAAAACAAAACAGAAACACTAATGTAGGATGGAAAATCTAAAAAGGGAGTACCAAAATTTCTTCCCCCATGATTCCATCATCTGAAGGCTGAAAGGCAGAGTGGAATCCCAGCTGTATAATTTGCACCAGCAAAATCCAGTCCCTTTCTCCCTTCTCCTCCAGCCCCCACAGGTAAGAGAGGCAGGAGAGGCAGCTGGGCACGGGCCTCGGCTGCCTAACGCCAGGAGACTGGACTGCAAAAATGCAGCACTGAAAAGCGTCCAGGTCTCCACCCTGGAATGAACGCTCTGGCTCTCATTCAGCGCCCACTCACAAATCAAGCCATTACTCCAGACATCCCTCCCTTCCTCAGCCTAGCTGCCCCTTTCCACTTGGGCACAGCACAGCCTAACAGCTTTTGCCAGGATTTTCCCATTTCCCATTAAACCAGGCATCCGTTTTTAGAGTACCCAAGTCACAGCAAACTCAAAAAAATGAGTCAAATGCATTAGGCAGGGAAACTGGGAGGTTAATCCTAGATTTGCTCTGTGCCCAGCACTGCTACATGCACAAGTATAAAATATCCATTATTCATTAGCATCACAGTTGTGTGGAGCTCAATCTAGATTAAACAAAATAAAGGGGCCCCAGACAGCACCATTTGCATTGTTAAGCAGGTGCTTTTCTTCAGCCTTCAAATAGGAGACTTTTCTAAATGGAAATGATGGGGAAATTTGGACAGATGTTCACTTAACTATTTAAACAGTTAGCTTAAGAAACATGAAAAATGTATTTGGCATCGTATTCACCTGTCTCCTTTCAGGGGTTTTGGGGGTAAACCAATTGTTAAACAGCTTTGACTGTTTGCATAAGATCTGAAGCTTATGTTCTGTCCAGCTGAAATCGTGTTGCCTTCTAATGTCTACATAACGTGGCTTCCAGCGAGTCAGCGTGCTAATCTTTGTCTCTTCTATCAAGTTTCACAGTCCTCCATACCCTCCCTTTCCCAACAGACGAACATTTCACACTTATTCTAGCACCTCCTCATTTTAATCTGCTTTTCGGGGAGTGATTTAGAGCCCTGTGTATTCACCATGCTTCTAAAAATACGCCGTAACTTGTAGCTCAGTGAACATGAGGTTTGTTTTTTTTAATCCGTTGGAAGAAAAAGCAAAACCAACAGAGTCTTTTGCCTTTTTTTGTTTGCGTGTAGAAAACCTGCCACCTCTGATATCCCCTGATCCAGAAGCTACTTGAGCTGAAACTTCCTGATGTAGGGAGCTTACTGCTATTGGAAAGAGGGAGAAAAGATAAGGAGCAGGAGGAAAAACCTTCTACCCCAAGTCCCATCTGTGGTTAAATTTAAAATAACCCCACACGAACAAACTGATCTGCATTCTGTCCCCTAGACACCTTCATAACAGATGCAACACTCTCTCACACATTCACACACACGAGGTTGAAGCGCATTAGAAAAATCTATCAAAAGATGTTTAGGCTCTACTTACCAGCTTGGAGCTGTTGGCATAAAAGAAGCTGGAAATACAGAAAGTTTTCAGTTTGGGGTTGTTTTGCTTCTTCTAAGAAACCCTATTTATTAACTTCCCTTTGAAGTTAAAAGGCAACAATTTTTAAGTACAGATTTATTCCCCTTTATGTAACAGGAAGACCCAGCCAGCTTGTAAATAAGCATAGTCTATGCAGATTTAAAATTTAGCACAATTAAACTTTTACCCTGTGGTAGTAATTATGTTTAATGGCTCTTAGCCTGAACTTAACCATGTCTATTGTTGTCAGCCAGTCTAAAAGCAGGAGTTTGTCCAAGGACAATTTTCTGTGGTTTATGAGCACACTAAAAACCCTGCTATGCCCTGTTCTCATTGGCCATTGATGTCAGTGTGTATAGTAAAAATTAAAGCTAATTGGCAAACAGGAGCTGCTCTGAATGCAGATGAATTAATGGGAAAAGAAGGGAGTGTTCCTGGAAGCAGGAGGCAACTGTCAAAGGATGGGTTTTAGGTAGTCTTGTCTGGGTTAAAGAGCAGTCTTGTGCAGGTGATCCAGACCTCAACAACTCTGTGAGTACACCTCAAATTAACTCAAACCATAGTAAAGTCACAGCACCCTGCAGGGTTTTTTGGGGGGGAGGGGAAAAAAAATGGTAAAAGGTTCTTACTGTAGGGAAAACAGTTAAGAAACTTCTCATATGAGAACATTAAGTTTAGCACCTTTTAACAGATTTTTCGTTCAACCAAGATGTTCAGGGGGACTAAACTGAGAACCTGTTTGCCTATTTCTGTCTCTTCTAGGAACAACAATCTGGTTTAGTCATTGCCTACAAGGAGAGAGTCCTCATTTCTTCTCGCCCCCTCTAGCCTGGTGTCTGACTAGATAGCAGCTTGCTATCAAAAAAGAAGGGGAAAGTCTTCCCTTCGCAGAAAGAGCAAAAATTTTGGAGCTGTTGACTTTAGATGAGACAAAAAAAGAGGAAGCAGGACAAGCACATAAAAATAATGAATGGTACAGAAAGGAAAGGTTGGCAGAGTCAATTGGATTTTTTTAAAGACAAGAACAAAACAAGTTCAAAATTCAAACAGCTGAGTGGAGACTGATCACTCCCCCCAAAAAAACACCAAAAGATAAGAATTATGAAGGAGGACTAAACACTAACCTACAGATAAATATCTACATTTGTAGATATTATGTACAACTGCATATTTTTCTACATATTTATATATCCAGATTATCTGGATATACAAGTTTTAGATATACAAGGTTTAGAGCTATGGAACTCCATGCTCACATCCTCCCAAAAGAAGGTGAAATAGGTTTTCCCATACACCTTCCCTATTTTCCTGCTGCTGTTTATTTCTTAGTTTCATCAGGGCCTGCTGTGGAACAAGACTTACTTTATGTACCTGAAATCCATTCCCATGAAAAGAAACAGTTTTGCCCCTACCTTTTGAAACAAACCAAGAACTAGCTTTTCAGTGAGGGTGGTTCTTAAATACTGCAATCAGTATTTTTCCTGTCTGTGGATATTAGAAGTATGCTGTGCTACAAATGTGATTTGACTGGAGTATTGAATACACCAATAAGTGCAGGGAAAGCCTGAAGATCACTTAAAAAGATAAAAAGAATAAGCTTAAAAGCAACTTCAGACAACTTTGCTGTAATCAGCCTTTGTGTAATATTAGAGAAAGCCTCAGTGAAAGGAGATTCAGCACAGTAAATACATATTAGCTGTTGCACCCTCCTATCCAGCACGCTGTTGTCAGTGCTGCAGTGGGAAGTCATGTCAGCTGAAGGAAGGGAACTGCATTTTGATACTAATGAAGTTGGTCAAGCTGTCCTCTCATGAAGCCTTCAAGTTCAATCCCAAAGAATTTACATCTTGCATGCCAAAGGGTTTGGCATTCAAGGACAGCGTAGCAGGGGGAGTTGAACCAGTACAAAACAGCCCCTGGCCAAGTGACCGCACTGGTTCAGAGATTACTGGGCCTGAACTTCAAGGTTGCTCAAGGGAGTCTGTTTCCACTTGAAGGACAAGTCTGAATGTTCACTTTTTGTCACTCCTTTGGCCTCTCCCTCCATGTATTCAGTGGGTATTTACAGAGGGGCTGGGACCATGAGCAGGTAGGAAAAGGTCAAATCATGTTCCCCTGCCCCAGCCTTTCCCATGGTATAAATGAAACTGCTGACCCTAAACTCATCCTTGCTCTGGCACTGTTGAACTCAAGTGTATCAATGTCCTCTTAGGAGAGTTTAAATACAGCAGTCAGAAAACTGCAAAGCTGAAAGTGCTGGAGGCATGATAGTGTACCACAGCCAGGCAGAACTTCTCCCCATTAGCTTTCCTCCTCAGTGAGAAGTTGTGGAGATGGAAAAAAAGGGGAAAAAGCAAACAAACAAATTAAGTATGGACACAGGCTCGAAAAAGTCCTGGACTAACTACTGCCGGGGGGAAAAAATAAATCTGTACTTTAACACCACAAAGCATAGCAATGTTGCCAAGACACATTGTATTTTGAGCCTAATTAATCCTCCTTAATCTGTACAGACACCAAGTGTAGAAGTGAGGGTGTCCTATGTAGCATGCAAGATGCTCCCCATTGTGAGGCAAAAGCAGCACTTCAGCTTAGTGACATTTTTAGGCTCTGAGCAGACACCATTTGTTCAGACATGCTGCATTTATACTTCTCCTTCCCACACTAAACATGTCCCTCAAAAACCCAGCAGGGCATGCTCTTGGTGCATACATGCACACTGTGCTTCTCCAGAGGGAAAAAATAACCCAAATTCTCTCCTTCCTGCTTCAAAGGTGCTGCAGCTTCTGCAGGTTGAAGCCACATTCTGAGCATTGGTGATGTCTTGGGGAGATAAACTTAAATTCTGCCTGTTGGGGCACACACATCTCAGCTGCCAAAGGTTTGTTCTCACACAGCCAGCCATGGTTTAGTGGTTTGGCTCAAGGCTGTTGTCACTGATTTGGGGAAGGCCACCAGAAGGAGGGAATTTGTCTGCATCCTCCTGTGCCACCAGTGCAGGGCACCCATGTTTGTGCTCTTACCCCATAAGAAAATTAAAACCGTGCATATTTGCTAGGTACAGAATATCTCACCTAAAGAGCTCCTAAAAGCAATTCCCGGACAGAATGAACACCCAGGGGCAGTTGGAGTAGAGCAAAAAACCCAGGACTCACATCTGAGTCCTTTGAAGTAGGAGCTGCCGAGGGTGGAGGTCAAGCTTCTGATGCAGACAGTGCTGAGGGATGACAGGGGATGCAAGCCCCACCAGGAGGTCCCTGTCCCTCAGGTGGAATGCAGAGGGCTGCTCTGCTCCCTGGAGGCACCAACACCAGGAGCAGAGTGATGCCATGCTGAGCTTCCAGCCCTGATCCAAACATGTGGAGAAGTGGGTGGAAAGAACTGCCATGAAACCCACTGAGAACAGCATCAGGGATTCCTGGAAAGCCCCTCTCTTTTACTGATCCACCATCATTTTTAAATGCAGGTTTTGAGCTTTCTTTGGAGTCTAATTAAAGCCCCAATCAGTTTACATGATGAAAAACTTTCCCAATACCAGCATATCAAAAACGCAGAAGCAACAGTTCTGCTCCTCTCAAAGCAAGCCCGACTCGCCTTTGCTCGTGTGAGGGCACCATGCTGAGTAAAAAGGAAAAATCACGTTCTTCATCAGCACTTCACAGTGAAATTTAAGTTGTCAGTTCCTCACGGGAAATCCTGATGCAACACCCAGCCCGTCCCTGTGAAGCGGAGCTTGGTGAATGTTTAATTACGCCTCGGAACAAACACACATCGCTGCGTGGGGGCTGCGAGGAGCCATCTGAGCCTGCATGCTAAGCTGCTCTGTCCCAGAAGCAGTTCCTTCAATAGCGTTTGCTTATCAAAAATAATTAGAGGTAGGAATGCTGGAACTGCGATTATGAAACAAATGGTAAATCTATTTGCTGAGATGAAATGTATCGAAAGATACATCGAGACACAGCTGGAGACTGAGGTGATACCACAAGGATAACAACTCGAGATCCAATTTCATCTTTCATGATTAAAAAATGAGCAAGAAAGTGTTTTATGAAAAGTGAAGGTTAACAAATGTTCCTTCACAAGCAATGACGACAGTTTATCTTTTGAAACAAATGATCAGGCTGCGGCGTGCTCGCAGCTCCTGGAACAGGTTGGAAAGATTTCTGCTGCAAACCCACTGAGGATCAGCACACACGGCTGGCAGCCCACCGTGCTCCCAGTGCCTGGGACAAAGCCAGCTCCAAAGGAACTGGCTGCCACAGCAGGGAAGGAGCTGGCGCTGCTCCTGACCCTCTGCCACAAGGCCATCCCCAGTCCCCGCAGTGGCCGTGGCTGGGAGGGGACTGCCCTCAGGAGCGGTGGCACAGGAGGGTCCCAGAGCTGCAAATATTCCAGGAGCCCTCTGATGGAATTCCTCTCACTGTTCTCCAGGTAAAGTGCTCCCTTTATGGTGCAGCTACAGTTGAAGTATGGAAATTATTTTTAGGAATGAATTCTGCTAAAATTTGACTAGTAGACCAAACACTGTGAGCTGTTTAACAAGGAAGAGAAAAAGTGGATATAGACTCTAAAACTACTAATGTGAAGGAATTATATAATGATGGGAATGGTTAATTCTCCAAGAAGAAAAATTCAAATTACCAGGAGGGAACAGACAGAAGAGAAGATCGTGATGGCAACTTTAGCTCCTTCTATTAATAGAACTAATAGTGAAAATTGAGAGAGAAAGAAATATTATGTGTAGAAGCCAACACAAGATGTTTTAAAGTAAAAAAAAAAGCTTTATATTTCTATAAATATGGGACTGCGTAGCAATGCCCTTATTCCTATCCTGGGGGAGTGCAATGGTTCCTTAGCATCAGGGGAACAGACCCCAGGAGTTCAGTAGAACCCCTCAAGAAATCCCAGTATAAAATAAATTTACTTATTTGTAAGAATACAAGCCACGATAGCTGTAAAGCTGCCTAAAAAGCTGAAGGCTAATTAACAATGCTGTTACAGAATTAATGTTATTCCTTCCTAGCTGAGTCTTCGTCAAATTTCCCAGGATATGATAACCCTACTGTTCTTCCCAACAAAAAACAGTCAAAGCTCTAACATCCTTAATTCAGATAAAGGGAAAAATATATAATGTAAAGGCCACATAAGTCTTCACAGTTTAACTATGTGGCACAAATAGCAACAGACTTCCCCCTTGCCAGGCCAGGAACTATTCCAACCTTTAAAAGGGTGACAGAGGTGTTAGAAACACCCTTCAGGCATAGAAGTTTGTTCCAGAGACCATGTTTAAATGGTGCTGTGACAGAAGCTGCATGGCCATGGTCAAATACAAGTCCTGACTCTTGCCTTCCATGGTTCTTGTCACGAATTGCCCTCTCTTCACAAAGCTGGGACAAGGGCCACTTCCTGGAATTTGCAATGCCTGGCTTTTTTTCCATCTCCAGCACAGGCTTCTGGTGTGCCCCAGAAAATTCCCATCATCTAGGGGTCAGTGGGAAATTCACAGATTAAGCTTTTCCACCTCAAAGCAGCATTCTCAGTATAAAGCAAGGAAAGAAAGGAAGTGCTCTACAACTCCAGTGATAAAAAGGTCCTTCTAAACCTAACAGCATCAATACTGCTGTCCTTTGGCACTTTAACATGTCTGATTTGATGCCACGCATTATTTTTGTTATGAAACTAGAATAAACCAAAATCAATACAGTGCTTATTAAATGGACAAAACATGGGGTAGCTCAGAGGTCTCAAAAAGCAAATGTAAATTGGAAACACTGTCCAGCTCAGTATTTCTAGCAGGGTTCTGCAACATATAGAACAAAGCTGAATATCTATCTTAAGGGTCAAATTAAAAAAAAACAAAAAAAACCACAAACAAAACACTTTTTCAAGACCAGAAATGACAAACTCAAGTGATAAATAATGAAGTGGAGGATGACAGATGGAGAGACCTGGGTCACTTGGCAAGCTGGGTGCAAACAAGATAAAGAAAAGATAACGTATAAACAAGATAAAGTACAAACAAATACTACAGAAAATGATGCAGCTGTTCTTCCTGGAAAGAAAACTATTCCTAGAATTAGCTCTCCTGAGAGATTTTGGGGGTCCTTGTGGTAATACCTAGCACGACCCAATTGTGATACTGTGATGAAAGGCTTCCTCAAAAAGGGAAGATCAAGAACCAAAGTATTTTTCACTGACACATCAGAATTATGTCCACAACACAGAAAGTGTATAGCTGAGCTGAAGGAGAAGAACCAAAATGCTAATTTGGAGGTGGAAATCTCTGTGTTGAAGTTGACTTTTCTGGAGGTCATTTTTTTTAGCTTAGCACAGACAGGGTTAAGCATGCTTCCAGAGCAAATGACAATACTCAGATTTAAGAAAGGTACAAAAATTATTTCATTATAGTGAATATAGTTAACTCTTTCCCCTTCACACCCTTTCCACTTTTCCAAAGGCTGCTTATCTTGTCTTTTCCACCTCAGATGTGTTCACCCTTACCCAAGCTCCTCCTTCCTCACTTAGATCTTGGGGACACACCCCACCAGACATGGAGCTGCAAGTGCTGCCTGTGTGTGGCAGAATTTCAGCCAGGACATTTCATGTGTGCCCCGAAGAGTTTCAGCTCCAAAACCCTCCAGTGGGCAGGATGCTCTTGTGCACTGCTGGGCTGAAGGGCAAGGTGACAGCTCCCGCATGGCAGCTGATAGACTCAGTCCTTCCATCTGGCTCAGCGCTTAATCTCTCGTCTTTAGAAGGAGAAACTTGTTTGTTCAAGTTTACTAAGAAAATATTTACTGAAGGTTTTCAGAAATACGTTTTACATTGAAACACACGAAGCATCTGAGCACTAACACTAATCTAGGCAGCCCCTGAACACTGCGAGGTTAGAAGGCATTTTACCTCCCTATCTTACAACGGGGTGTGGGGTTTGTTTTGCTTCAGATGTTTTGCTGGATGAGATTGCCTGGGAAATGCTATCAGTGCTTGAGGAAAAATAAAAGAAAATATACACATTAGCTGGAGATCAAGTACATTCTTCCAAAGGAAAAACAAAGCAAAACTCAGAGTGTTTTGCAGTGTGACCCTCATAATAATGTTTGCATTAGGCCTGCTGTCTTATTAATATTCATTTATGTTTGCATAAAGTATTTTGCACAAAACCCCCATACACACCAGGCAAAAAATCCCATGTGTTGTTATGTATTGCAGACACACACTGACAGAATGGTTCTAACTCTGAGCTAGTCTCTGCTGATTTCCTCAGACAGAAACATTTTTTGAAGTTGATCTGTAATTTTTGAGTTTCGCTCTGTTTAGTTAGGGAAGAGACAAGAGCCCCTTGGCAGAAATCTTACTCAAGACTAGAAATCTGTCTAAAAGCTATGACTGAAAAAGAAAAGGTGGAGGTTTGGTCAAGTCTCAGTCAATATGCAGGAAGATAGCATCAGAGATATACAAGGAGAATTAAGAGTTTTTCCTAATTTACTCAGCAAGCAGAGTTTGTTTTTGTTGTTCCATAATAATAACAAAAAGTCATGACCTCCTCCTTGTATCTTCACCTAAATCCAGGATTTCACCTCCCAGATTACAAAATATGCTAAGCGCAAATAAAAAACCCTGCTTGGACAGTGGAAGAATCCTCAGTCTCTTCCAGGCAGGGCTGGCTGTGCACAAGCACATGTTTTCACATTTTTAGGAAGCCAGACAGCCGGCAGCACGCTGAGAGGCTTCAGGAAGAGCCCACAGTACGTCCCTCTATTTACCTCAGGTAATCTCTGCGGCAGAGAATGAGATTTGCTTTTGTGTAAAGAGTTGATCCAACCTCTCCAAGACGACAGTCACAGCAGGCACACTTTAGACAGTCTTCATGCCAATACTTATCCAGAGCCTTCAGCAGGTACCGGTCCTTGATCTTTCGGTTGCAGCCGGCGCAGCCCTTCTGCTTCCCTTTGGGTTGTACGGAGAGCATCGGCACACCTGCAAGGCAAACACAGCACTTCCTTCAGAGGACACCCCAACAGCTCAGGCAGGCTGCTGGCACTGGGGGCAGAGCTGGGAGCAAACACTGCTGCCTTTACAAGGAGCTGGCAGTCAGAGGAATCCCAACTTCCTTTGCTGTCGTAGGCCAAGAGGGAGCACGACACTTGCAGCCCTTTCTTCCTTAGGGTAGGACTGACACAACAGGCTCTTTCTAACCAACATCTTGCAGCAGGATAAACAGGCTGAAATTTCAACATTTATTTTTTCCCCTCATTACCCAGACCCTCGTGTTGTTAATTACCTGCCACAGACAATTAAAAAGAGCTGAAGGGCCATCACCTGGTCCAGCATCTTGGCTGAATCGATTTTGATGGGGAAGGGAGAGGAGTGAGTATAAAAAGATGTGGTATGCTACTGTTTTTTTGTCTCTTGTGAATGCTGTGGGTGACAGAGGCCTGACTGAAGAGCCAGGGAACTCTTCAGAGCAGGCCAGGGGCTTCTCCAAAATAAATTTGATTCAAAAGCCCTTGAGGACTGCTGAGAACCCACCAGTGCCCCTCTGCCACTCGTGAAGCCACATTCCTTAAGCAAAGGAGAGCTTTCCTGCTCCTTTTGCATCACTGGAGAAGGTAGCAAAAAGCCAGGAGTTCCATCCTTCCTTGAAACCCCTGCTGGGACTGCAAAGCAGGCATGAGATAGCTGGGTATGAGGTGGTGACAGCATTCTCAGCTCAGGAGGCTGAGGAAGACTCGCTGTGGCCACCTTCCCCTCAGTGCTGTCTCCAGCTTTTACCTTTTCTCCAAACAGCCAGTGCCTGCCATGGTGAGCACTGTGATACCCATCACCTTTCTCAGTTTAAGAGCCAGGCAGAAAAGGACTTTATGGAATCAATAGGCAAGGTGGAAAAATAAACAAGGATTGTGCTGTGGGTGAGGGGCAGGACAGGAGATGATGAAAGAAGAAATTAACTCGCTGAGATGCCAGAATTCCATTTGCTCTAGAGCCTTGATTCAATTTGTTATGATTTTTATTTTTACTGGTGTCAGTCACTAAAAATGACAATGCTGGGCCTGTAACAATCACTCTGTGAGCTTAACCAATGCAGAGATGATGAGAAGGGACACTCTGGCACAGCAGCAGGTGTCACTGGATATATACTCTTACACAAAGTTGATCCACCCTTTCTGTAGGAAGCTCTGTATGTCCCAGAAAGCAACAGCTTGATAATAGAATTATTAACAGTCCCTTAACCAGAGAGGAACGAGTCAGTGCCACTGCAGTAAAGTGACATTTGCTGCTTTCCTTAACAGCCAGGGTGACCTGAGAGTGGCTAATGGTGAGCACATGTAAACCCACCACTCCCACAGTAATAATTGCTTTGTCAGAGCCGCGAGCACACGACAATAGCACTTAAGACACCTCCACACAAACAGCGAGGTATTGATCCATCTGTAATCAAACTGGTCTCAGCAGCACAGAGACAGACCAAGTAACACTCAAAAACCCTAAAGGCTTAAAGAACCTTCCTGCCCTCTGCTGCTGCACACTCAAAACCCGCTTGCCAAGTCTCTACTAGCAAACTTTTGACACCAGTGAAAAATCTTCAATAATTAAGTGAAAACCTGTATCTCTATTAGACTGCCACGTATGCAACCTGTAATGCTCCTGAGAGAAATTCTACATACAAAGCCACAGAGAAAACACACACACGTTTGGAAAGAGGGACAAGACAGGGAATCATCAGAAGTGGATTATGTTGCAGATGCCAGAGGTCAGACTGCAGAAGCCTCTTGTGCCTCGGGAGAGTTTCTTACAAGAACGAGGGAAGTGGCCCTGTGGTTCTAGACACACCTTTGTTTGTTTGTTTGATTGTTTAGGTTTGTTTTAATCCAAAATACATTTCAACAACAGAAAGAATCTTCAATTTTTGAGTAATTTCCATGCTCTACCCGACTCCACTCCAGGAAAACTGCACATTGTGAGAAGAGTCTGCCCTGTTGTGAGGCAGAGAAGGGTGAGCACGTGAATTTGCATTTGCAAGCTGTGTAAGATCAGTACCAGTGATGAAAGAAAATAGTTCGCACCTATGAAAACTAGAACCTAGATGTGAGAATTGTGTTTTTAGACAGGAGCCCCAGACACCAGCAAGTCATTATTCACCCCCCAAACAGGCTCTCTAAATGTGTATCCTTAGAGGCAGAGGAGAATTTCTCACAAGGGGGGGGAGGGGGTCATCACAGAATTCTTTTGCAAGGTTTGTGTAGATAACATGAGAATTCTGGATCTGAAAATACAGATTCCACATAACCAGCATACCTTAAACTCAAGAGAGTTGTGCTGCACAGTGGGGTTTGAGATCAGTTCTGTGGTTCAGAAATACAAGATCCTGAGCCAGATGGGATTTCCCAAGGCCTCGCTTTTAGAAGCAGTGCCCTTTCAGAGATACAGCTGCCCTCACCCAGAGAGAGCGTGCCAATGCAGCAGCAGCATCAAGCACAAGGGCAGTCATGCAGGGATGAAACCCTGGCTGGACCATTAGGAGGGGCTGGTTTGGCCATTTGGGGCAGGTTAGGGGGGTCTCCTGTGGCAAGCAGGCCTGGATGGCTGAGGGCTGACTGCAGGGGCAGTTCTTGCTCCATCTGTGGCCCTGGCAGCCCTCGCTCTCCGCAGCCGTGTGAGCTCCTCACTATTGCAAGAGCACCACTGTCTTATGAGAGGCTTCTGCAAGTGAGGGGAATGTAACACTTTGATTTGCTTCTAATAACTAGCAAAGGAACAGATACAGATATATTTTTAAGCAGTACCTTAAGCAAGGAAAAAAGCTATGTATTTGGTCAGTGTTCAGCAGGGGGCTTTCTAATGAAAAAAGGTACCATTTCAGAGCTCATATGATGTTCAAAGCTGCTATTCCCACTCAGATAATAACGAGCAAGGTCAGCCTCTGCTGGTCAGGTTCAGTGTTTTGAAATTACATTTTGGGCTGTGAGGTTTCCCTCCGACATCCCAACCAACCGGTCTGCACAGAGCACACAAGCCACTACAGAAAGTTGCAGCTGCAATTAGCTGGTGAGTTGACACAGCAGGCAAGGCGTGAAACAAAATTTCAAAAACTGCCAAACTTGATCAGCAAGGGTTCCTCGAACACTTGCCATGTCATTTCCAAGCAACAAGAGAGAACATCTCAGAAGCTTAACCCTTTTCACAGTCAGAGGCTGGCACAGAGAGGACACAATCAACACCAAACCTGCTTTCCTCCTCCTGCCTCCCCCCTTCCAGCAGACCTGAGGCAGCCTGGGCTCTGCAGGCAGAAACCACCTGGAGAACTGCTCTTTTTGGTAATTTCCCCACTGCAAGAATGGGGCGCTGCTTCATTTCTCTACGTCCATTTTCCTCCAGTACTTTCCTAAAAATGCCAAGATATCCAGTTCAATTTGATAAGGGCCATGTGGTGTCTGACTGGGGCTGTCAAGAAACAAAGGGGTCACCTTTGACAAATTCCACACATGCTCTGTGGACGAGGATAAGAGAATGAGGGGTAGTGTTGCAGAACTAGAAAAATTAACAGCTGGACGCTCACATATCTAAATACGTGATCACAAGGGAATGCTGATTATTGCCAAATTCTGAAAGTACCATCAAGTTGCTCTCTCCTCTCCTGTTGCTAGACATCCAGCGTTCTCTTTTCTTAGAAACAGTAGATGAATCCTTTCTATTTCTGGCTACCTACACTCCCTTCTTTGCCCTTTACAGCTTAATAGACTTGCTGCTGGTAAATACAAAACTAAACCCGCTCTGAGTGCTCAGAGCTCCAATACACATTAAAAAATTATAGACACCACCTCTGGACATACTGAAATTTATGTCTGTGTCTAAAGAGGCTGTTATTGTAGTGAGTAATCCAAACTTTACCACTATTCACAGCCGGACAAACAAGCTTTAATCAGCCCGTATCTGCTCAGTTGGAGCCTTCTTGTAAAACGATTCAGCTGCCTTTATAACACAAGTGTCCACTAAGTACACCTCTAAATTTTTCTAAGCCATTTTACTGATATTTCTATTCACATGGCAATCAGCTGCAGTTCCTCTAAGGGCACTGTTCATAAAGCCTCCTTTCCAAGAGAGCCTGGGAACTTTTCATAAATGGCAGACCTTTTAAATAACAGTTATCTGCACTGGTCCTACGGCGCACGGCTCCACAGTGCTCTGGTCTGCAACAGAGCTAGAGGTCCCCTCTGAAAGCAGGGAAGTTCACCACCTAATTTCTCTAATGCAACTCTAAAGGTTAATTGGTCTGAAAGAGTAATGGGGGACTGCTAGCTAATGATATATGCCTCAAGGCTTTGCAGCTTGCCTGTATTTTATACAGTCGAGTCCAGAGCATAAAACACAGGTGATATCACCAGGACTTTTCAGACCCCCCTCCACTCCAGCCTGCCCTCGGCTACACCCACACGTGTGGGGAGAAGGCAGCAGGAGCTGCAGGAAGGCAGCAGGAGCTGAAGGCAGCCGTGTTCCACCTGCATTTCACGGCTTGTTGGAGGGGGCTCGGGGAAGTGCCGCGGCTCTCCTCATTACCACCGCGGAGAACTAAAAGCAGCGCTAATGAGGAGAGCCGGAGCGCACCGTGCGCGCTGCGAGCAGGGACGTCCTCCCACTCTCCCCAAGGAATCCGGCCAAAATCTTCAATTTGCCATTTATGACAGCTAATTAGTTATTCTATTCAAAAATCTTTGCTTTAAATAAAAGAACTAATTATACACAAAGGTCAGTCCCCCACCTCCTGTGAAGCACACATAATTGGCTTATTTCCCCAACATTGTGTGTATGTTTTACACAATGCTTTCAGGCAGATGGCTTTAACTCTTTCCCTAGACAAGTTTTTTGGTGTTGGCTTTTTTGTTGTTGTTGGGGCGTTTGATTGCTTGTTTGTGTTTGTTTTGTTTTTTGTTGGTTTTTTTTGTTGCTATTTTGTTTTTCCTTTTTTTTTAAAACCCCCAAACTTTCCCTCAGAGTAGCTACTTTAAGAGTAAAAGCTTGTTCAACAAAAAAGCAAATAACTATGCACACATGCAACTCACACAATACTTCTACTCTCCCAAAAGGTTTGTGACGATCACTCCCTGTTCTACAGCACCTTGCACAACACAGCACTCGAATTATGCTTTTATCCTCCAGCACAAATTCTTCCTTAAGCAGTGCCTTCAGACACTGCTTCCACATTTCTGAACCTTCTTCTGCCAAACACCACAGTTATTGCAGGTTTACATTACACTTAATACTTTTTAATTTTTTATATTGTTTTTAAGGGTTTTCTTTTTTAAATCTATATAAGTGATTATTATAAGGATGCAGCATTCCTGTGCTAAAAGCAATTCTGGTTTAAAGACCACGAGTTTGGCAGTCAGGCAATTGAGCCTAGGTTTCAGAGTTCCACATGAGGGAAAAAAAATGTTTATTTCTAGCATCAACACCCTTTAAATGAACTGACCTCCTTTTTCCTGCTAACAAAACCCCCAGCATTTGGCTGCAAAAGATGAAAAAGTAACTGAAGAGTAGGAGTAATCTTATTAACTCCTGTCTCATCACAATAAATAGGCTGCAGTCTTATGTCTTTTATCAGAGGATCTGATATCATTTAAAAGCATTAGAGCCCTGCATCACCATTTAAGTAAATGCAGACATTCATTGCCAAAAAGATGCAGTGAATTTCATTCCCTTAAAAAGAAACTCACTTTGTGTTCCCAGTATTGTATTACTCACCTTCTATGAATATTGCACCCTGTGAAACGAGTCAGACCTTGCACTCCCACTGAATGGAGAGTGCTCTGTCTCGGGCATCTTCACCAAGAATTTCATCTAAAGAATTACGGCCAGCAAGGTGAAACTCATCATGTCATCTGTATACCCAATTAAAATGCTACATTTGGAACACCAAGTACTTGCAACTAAATGCTTATGAGTAAGCCTTAGACCATTCATCAAAATTATTCAATGGGAAACCACAATCTTTTTTCATTTCCAGTTTCATGCTGCAATATGCACTGGGTGATTTTTATAGTGGCTTTAGCAATTAATTTGGGGTATTCTTTCTTCTGAATCATTACTGAACAAGTTTCCCAAGCATGGTGAAAAAGTAATTGGAGAGGGCACTTAATAGGAGAAACAACATTTTGATCACCACTTCCATTTTAACTATTCTATAGTCCTCTGCTCAATAACACAGCAACTCTTTCTGTCCATGCACTTCATGACAAGCTGTAGAGAAATATATTTTAGAGCCTAGTGTCTCCTGGCAGTTTCAGCTGCCTAAAATTGACCCAAAGCTTCATGAGAGGCTTCAATCCCCCTGCAATCTCACATGTAGGGACCCTGTTTTCAAGCCGTTTGCTCAGATAGACCAACATATCCAAAATAAAGATTGGCATCATTACCAATCTGTACCAAGATAGGTCCCGATTTGGGACATGACCTTTAGGACTTGAGGTTAGAATTCAGACTTTGATTTTCCCCATAAGTTTTGAGTCTTCCAGTACCTGCTTTTAGCCTCTCTCAATTGCAGAGTTTCTCCTACCAGAGGTCAACCCGTAGCTATAAAGAAACACACAGCAGCAGGACTAAACACAAACTATAATAATTGTTGCTGCAAGACAGTTTCTATAAATCATTTCAGGAAGCAATGTTTTCCCTGTGCTCATAAAATGTGTTTGTTTGAGCTTTAATTTTTCGTAATTGGCACATGTCCAAGTTTATTCTTAGCAAATCCAGTGTTTCAGTAAAATCCATTTTTACTGTTTGAAGCCCTGGAAGCAGTACAAAGACATGCAGATTTCTTCTACTTTCAACCTAATCCGAGAACATTCTGATCAAGTTTTCTCCATTAGTCACAATTTAGCATACTGCAGTCTGGCAAAGGTCCTGATTCCAGGTGGCCAGCTCCCTCCTTCAGTGTCTGTAGCAGAAAAAAGTCTGGCAATGGAGTGACTCCCCTCAAACCACCTTTCCATCAGTATAAGAATGAGAAAAAACTATTATTAGGGATGACCGGCCTGAAATTCATCCCATATTCCACAATATTCCATCAATTTGCAGGTGACCATTGAAAATGGTCACTGACCTCCAAAGTTGTCTATTTAGTGGCTTTGGGTGTCAGAGCAAAGCAGTGGAAGAAGAGTCTCAGAGTCAAATGGTCACAAAGGTGAAAACTCATCCCTCATTTTTCAGCTCTTTTAATAACAACCTGTGTACCAAAATTAAACACGAGGCAAGGTTCGTTTCCCTTCCCAACAGGCAAGAAAATCAAATGGAAAAACCTGCTATCAAGTTAAATATCCCAAAGAATGTTCAAGAAGCAAAAACTCCTCAGTTATTTCCAGGCTCATGTGTGATGCTACACAATTCTCACCTCCCAGTTAAAATGGCCTGTTTACCACACAGAGGTTTCGAGACACGGGCGAAGATGTGCGGTGCAGCAGTGCTCAGGTTTAGCAGTGAAAAACATTAACATCACCCTGACAGATCTGGCATGCCATATATGTGAATATTTTAAGGAGAATAGAACTATATCATTGCACAATCATCATCATCTTTTCTTCTGCCTCTTTGCAGACACACACAATGTCAACCTAAGCTTTCGGCAACCTTAATAGAATTTCAGTGCCCACTGCCAAATGGCCATTTGATGTTCTGCTCTGTGTACACTGATGAAGCAATCTGTCACAGCCCTTAATGCAGGCAATGATGACTATCCAATCTAAAGCTTTCACAGGCTTACAGAAATTTCTCAAGACTTTTGGAGCCTATAACAATTTGCGCAATACCACAAGAGAATTTGGAATCCTAGTGCGCTCTGTATTTAATGAAATATGAATATACTCCTTAAATGTTTCTAGAAGAAATCCTACTCGGGCCAAAAGCATATTTTATACCATCAATCACCAGAAAGTTGTGCTGGCAGCTCTGAAATAAAAAAATGCTATCGTGATTGCAAGATATTGTAGTATGAATATAACAGCCCCTCCCGCCCCTGTCCAAACTTACTGTCAAGCCAAGCACTGATGTTCATGTCCTGCATGTTATTAGTGTAATAAATATACTGGGACTAAAATTTATTTGCATGTAAGAGGCAAGGAGAGATTTGCCTATGGAGAATGTGGAGGGAATTTATCTACTTAATGCAATCTGTGTAAGAGATACAATTGCTGTTGACTGATCTTCCAGAAGTCATGAAATACGCTTCCCCAGTGATTTAGAAAGATGCAGTTATCCGCCAAACCTATCCTCTTCTCCCTTTCCTAGCAAAACCAGAGCAACCCATCTGCTATTAAAAGTTGAAAGGAGAAGGGTAAGCTATTTCCCTGTCTTCTTGTTGAAAGGAAAAAACACAACAGACAGTCCTTTGCAGGACCATTTGCATGCTGAGCTGTCAGACCATGCACTTTCCATTAAAGAGATAGCATCCCTTTTCATAAGTCCATTTGGGATCCATTTTAGCATTATCTAAAAATCAAATCTACATGGTAATCCTTTTAATGTACTCTTGACTTTTAAAAACAGCTTTATGTTCCTTCAGGAAATGTTTTAAGCCATTACTCAGTTATTACTACTCACCCATGAAAACACTGATCTTTTACAATATATAATCAGTTTGCTGACTTAAAAAATACAGCAGACTGGAATTTTGTCTCATGAAAGTAGCAAAGGAAAACCAAGGTTAAGTGAGCATCCCATCTCTTTCCCCCCCCCTCAATTATATCCAAGTGGTGTGTTTTTCCTGTTGTATGAGAGAAGCTGAGGTGGTCACAGTTCCAAGTGCCTGTTTGTGGAGACTCTCAGTCATGCATTGGTGAGCACTGTGCAATTTAACCAATAAATAAATGCTGATTTAGGAAGTGGAGTTTGTATCTTTGTAGATATAAAGAATATCCTAACCTTTTGCAAGCCCTGAAGTTTTGAGTGGCGCTACACAACCTTGCAAAAGGCTGTGGAATTTGTGGAGCTGCTTAGATGAGCTTCAGCTGCACAAGAACAAGTCTCAGAAGAGGTGTCAAAAACGCTTCACATCTACTGCAGCTTTGCTGGATTTATCCACAGCTGCACTCAACATAAGAACGCTCAGTCAGACTCCAGGGGCTTGAAATTACCTTGAAAGTCCTACTACCATGTCCCAAAGGATTTGCCTTGCTCCTTTCCAAACTCCTTGACACAGCCAGAGGTGGTTGGGAGGCAGAGGAGAGTTTGAGTGAAACAGAGACCCAGAACTGCCTTGTCCTCTGCAGCAGAAGCCAGAAAGAGGAGCAGAGTGCATTTTGCTCAGGTACAGCTGCTGTCTGAGAAGGACCAGACAAAAGTTGATGACTTGTATGGTGCAGTCTCTGGACTACAGGAGGCCCCTGGATATCCTGGCCTTGCAAACAGTTTGACAAAGACCCAAGATGTTTAAACAAAGTGTACCCCACCTACAACCAATCCTTCCTCTCTCAGTGCTGACCCCAGAGAGAGCAATGCCCTTCATGATGGCTCTGGCGAAGCAGTTTAATATTTCAAGACTAGATAAATAGCAGGGTGATGTTTGTCAGAAAGAATTTGCTGTATCTTGCAAATAATATCAACCAAAGTTGTTCTCATAATGCCATGAACATAGGGAAGGCAGAGAAAGCAGAGGCTAAATACTTCACAGCCTCGGTTCTTCTGTTTACTGAGGTCTAACTTAAACTTCACTGAGCCATGGTTTGCTTCCACAGTCAGTTTTTATTCTACCCCATTTTGCTACTGCAATTAGGACAGAAAAGTTCCACTCTTGGACATTTCCCCCTTCATTCCCAGGAAAAGTTATGCAAGGCTGTTCATTAAATATTTGTTATAGTTGCAGTTGGCTAGTAACTATATGCCTCAAATTAATTTTTATTATTCACTTCTGATTCAGTCAGGGCTCAAAAGCCACAGCTGGCCATTAATGCTACCCTTCTTAAAAGGGTATATTAAAAGAAAATATGCTGATAAGAATGAAAAGTGGTTTCTTGGCTGTTGTGTACTCATTCTATAATGAGTTCCTTTGAGGTGACGTATAGAGGAAGGATTTGAGCATTATTACCCTGGACAACAGCAAAGACACAAGTAGAATTGCAAGACTTTTTTCTTTTGTTCCTATTTTTCTTTTTTTTTTGACACGTCCAAGCAAGACTTCGAAAACCCTGCTGCAATTCATATATTCCAGAATAAAGTGAGCACTATGGGTTTGGGGCAAGTTAGCATGACATTTAGTTTGCATTAAAGCACCCTAGAAGTCATATGAAGTATATCATAACAGAGCACATTCTACTCTATTAAGCATTCAGGAGCATCACAGTATTCAGAATATGGATGAGAAGCTGGAATTGCACAAGACATTCCTCCTCTTATGACTGACCACTGAGTTGAATTCAAGCTGATCCTGAGGGAGCCATTTTCATTAACCTACTGTAGCTCTCTAATCCTATTCCTTGAATTTCAGACCACCACCACTACAAGAATTTATGACCTGCTGCCTGCTGCTCACACTTCACTCTTTTCCTCAATGCATTCTGCTCCTCTGGATCATTACCACTGGTTCATGCACCAACCCATCCCCTTAAAGTGGAAGCCTGCTCTTCAATTCAGTTCTTCATGCTCCATTTAATTCTCACCAACATACGTGAAGATGGCGATGGTTACACTTGGCCAGAAACAATGAAAAAAACGTAATAACCGCATGACCCAACCCAATGTGCAGAACTGAAAGCCTCCTGAAATGCACCTCCTGAAGCCTGGCCCGGATATGCAGCTACTAATGCTTTGCCTGAAACCTCAGACTAAAAAGAAATTCTAAACCACTAACCTTCAGCTCCAAAAAATGCCACATTTCCGGGCCAAAAAACTTACTGAGCAGCTTTTCCTCTGCTCCATTTCCGCGGGAGTGCCCGCCGCGTGATTTGCTCAGTTTTCGCCCACCTCATCATGAGACTCCTGACTGCTGAAAAGAACTCCTTCAGTGAACTAATGAAATAAGGAGTCTTAAGTGCCCTGCAATCCTTTTTAGAAAAGGCTGTATCTCCAGATGAGTCTCAATTTCACAGCATCAGGGAACCGTGTGCCAACGCGCTGAACCGGAACGCCAGGGCTAGCAGGAGTTGCAGACAACAATGCTAACATCAGGGTTATTTTAGATTAGAGCACTTCCAAATCAATTTTGGATTTAAACTTTTAAATGCACTCTCCAGAAGGAATCTGCACTGACTGAGTATTTTCAAGGCTAATTTTCTAAGCTTGAATGAAACTCATTCTTATCTAAGAAAAAGATGCAACTAACCTTTGCCACAAAGGCTGGGTCACAGCTAGAAAATGAGGCAGGCAACAGTCCTAGAAAGGAATAAACTGCCTAACTACACATCCATAAAACTGCTAACAAAAACAACAACAACAACAAAAAGCCTTCCTGATTCTGTTGGGAAGCGATTTTAACTGAGGCCAGAAGCTGTCAGGATGTTTGGAATCCAGGGCACTGCTCCTGCTGCTGAGGCACCCCATTTCCCACAAGCAGTCCCATTTTAGCAGGGGTAAGGGAATGCTCTGGGATCTCCAGGAGAGCAGGGCTGCACTCCAGGAACAGGCATCATTCTGCAGTGGGATAAAGGAAGAGCTGAACATCCACAGCCTGATGGCAGTTTTTTTTTCCAGACTGAAACTCCTGCCGAATTAAGACAGATCCTCAGCACTCCACAGAAAAGAAAGTGGTTGTGATGAGAGAAGAGAATTTGTAAGACAGATGGGAGAGTTAAGGTTAAAGTTCAGACCAGAAGCAATTAAGACGGGTAAGAGTGCTCTGCAACTTGACACAGGTTTGCTTTGTATTCAGAACTTTTCACTAGCATTAAGCATCTTAACTTGTGTATAGAGAGATTATAATTAAAACCTGACAAGTTTAAATTAGCCATTTAGAAAAGGTTCTCCAGAAAGCTTTTAAAGTAGACTAAACATATCTATTAAAATGGAAGAAAAGAAAGAAAAAAAAAAATCAGAGCCATTTTCAGTTACAATAGTTTTCCCTACCTAGATATTTCAAGAGATTAGACAAATTTGAAATCAAAGTTCTGTGACTGTCCAAAGCCACTTAACAGGGGGGAGAGAGAGGAAGCGTGGCAATTAGAAAAACCTTTAAACCCCCCTCTATTTAATAGCCACAATCCTCTGGATGAACATAAGCACTCCAGAAACCCCATTAAAAAATAAAAAAAAAAGCGAGAGAAAGAGAGAGAGAGGAGGAAAAAAAGAGATTCTTATTTCCCTTTGGGATTTTGAGCACTTCAGGGAGTGCTCTATTATGGTTCCCCAGGGATGGGGGAATTATGTCAATCTGCCACAGGGTGGGCAGTTAGTGAGGGAGGCAGCCTGGGAACTTTCACCAGACCATTCCAATTAAAGCATAGAGAGCATTTTCATCTCACACTGGCTATTTAGATTAATTCCTAGTATTTCAATGCTATACAATTTTTCTATGAGTTCAAGAAACTGAATCTAAAGCAGATTTGCTCTGTATCAAAGAAAGGAACATATCCACCAGTGCCAAATAATATCAGGTAATTTATTCCCCCTTGAAAGAAAAAAGCTACAAATATTTTGATATTTCAAGAAAAAGTTCACAGACTATAAGTATCTATTATTAACCAGGCCTGTGGAAACAAAAGTCATTAAGGGCAATGCTGCTGCAAAGTCCACCTTATTACTTCCAAGTCATATTATATTCTTTCTTCACCTGCCCTGCCTGTTCATAAAGTAGATACAGTCCTGGAGAAACATGGCTGGACATCTAGCTGAGACACAAGACCCAAGGCTTGGTTTCCCAGCACACACATCCAGCCCTGCCCTGCCCTGCCCTGCCCTCCTCTAGTGCCCAGGCCAAGCAAGCAATCCCAGCTGGCTCTCAGTAAGGAAACACCTTCAAACATTTGCTTACTAACCTAAAGAAACTCCTACATTAACCTGGTAACCTAACAACCCTACCTTATTCCTAGCTCTAATTACCCCCAAAAGCCACATCAACTGCTCCCAACCTTTGTTTTTAAAGCTCTGGAGCAGATGTTTTATATGCATGAAGTGCATGATACGGGTGTTTGGATAGGCCACAGGGCGCCCTGTTGCATGTTGAAGACTCAGAAGTTCCACGATCGCAGCATCCTGCTTTGGGGTGAGAAAGGAAGGTGGGTGGGTAGTGGAGGAACAGAAGAACAGCACAAACATTATAAAATATGGTGCAGACATGAATACTGTAGTTCTTCAAAGGAGAGAGCCAGCGCCTGTCCCTGAGAAAAATAATCAAGCTGCAGCAGCAATGATCGCTCTATACCCATGTCGTTTATCTGCAGCCTACATTCACTGCCTCCCCATGCAAACTGTAATCCTTTTCTCCAATCTACCTCAACTCTACTGCACTCCATGCAGCACCTCTTTTCAGAGGAGTGTCTAAATTATCTAAGCGCAGGAAAAAAGAATGTTACTTTAAAGCAAGCCATGATCTGCCACAGCAAAGCGTGAGATGAGTAATTTGTTACTTCAAGTGCTAGGAGGTCTTTCGTTTTTTTTTTCTCCCTAAGTGCCAACAGTATTTGAAGTGGTAATGTGCATATAGAAATCTCAATTTACTTTGCTTCATCTTCATAGCCCACCAGTGTACTTCTTCCTAATTAACAGTGAACAAAAAGTCTGATAAGGAAAAAACAACACCTGCTCCAGACCTAATGGAAGTGTGTGAATGAGGATTTCCAGAGCTCAAGATCCATTTGGATCCTTAACTGAATTGCTTACAAACAGGATTTGCATGAAAAAGAATAGATATCTGCATTTCAGGCACCCTAAAATCCAAGTAAAAATATCTATCCCAGTTTTGGTTATCTGTAGCAGCAATTTCACAGCAACTGCTGGGTGTGCAATTGCCACTCTGCTTTCAGAGAATTAAACAGCAGAAGACTTCTCCAGAGACTTCTCACTTCTTATGGGGGTTCAGCCTTATTTTCACTTCATTCCCAACCCCAGGGCAGCTGACATCTGTCTCCACTCCCAAGCAGGTCCATCAGGCACACCAGAGGAGGGCAGATCCCTCCTCCCAGGCTGTAGCAGGACCATCACTGTACCCTCCACTGCCTGCCCCCAATGACAGCTGCCTGGGGCACAGGCATTTTCCCCTGGAAGCCCCTGGCAGGAATTCCTCTCCCAGGTGAGAACCTCTTTTCCCCTCTGAGAAGAGTTTGGCTCAGTTGTATTGAAAATCCCCAGTGGTGACATCTCCCTATGGTTTTCTCCTTGCTCTCCCAATTCCCTCAGCCTGTCTCTGTGGCTATCACCAATAAGATGGCCCTGAAATGAATTTGCTAAGCACTCTCTAGTCTGTCAATAGGACTGCTGGCCAGCTTTTATGGACACGTATCTTATGCTCAAAAGCCTACAGCTGATCTCTGACCTCTGGGAGGCAAAAACTTGTCACTGTTATATGACATCATCAATTACATGTATCAGATACTCCAAAATACTTACTTTTATTTTAATGAACTCCATGACAAACTATTTCTACTGCCTGAGCAAGCAGAAAACTTGATTAAAAAAAAATATTATTCCAGCACTGACACTGCATGCTTTTTGTCTAGAGATTCCTGTACTACAACCATAGAACTGGAGGGTGAAATGTGTCTGTCTCCAGAGAGAAGTAAAGCCAACAGGCAGCATGATTTAAACAGCCAAGAAAACCAGAGGAAACCCTCCACAATGCATGAGTGCTCTGAGGCATCCTCTATGCAAAACAGGCACCACTTCCATGCTTAAGTTCTGCCCACCCCTCTGTCCAGGATGAACCCTCAGCAGGAACCACAGTTCATCCGCGGCTGCGAAGGTCAAGGGCTCCGCCAGCCCTCCTGAGATTTGAGCTACTGGTTCCACAGAGTCTGCCAGTATCAAACCTGACACTTAGATTAGTAGTTGCTCCCCAGACATATCTAATTTCTCATTTCTTCAGTTTCTAGTGTCAAAATACACTTGCAGTACAATATGCAAACCTTCACTGACAGTATCTTTTCTCTCTCTTCAGCTGTGGTGGAAGGAATGCCTATTTTTTCAGGAAAAAGTTGTACTTTTATGTTAATGTATTATCATACTCAAACACCCCTGAGCTCATGTTTTTGTTATACAGCACCAAAAATGGTAAAGCATTCCACAGTTACCACCACATTAGCAGCAGACAGAGAAATATTTTGGAAGTTAGCATGTAAGACAGATGCTCTGCATTATAAACACCAAGGAGCGATCAGTCTGATATGCAGTTCGTGGATGGCTTCATCACAGCTCCAATTGGTGGCTTTCCTTGAGCCAATCCACTGCAGCACTATACATCACCCTGGTAAGATGTGACAAGCACAGGGACTTGCATGTTCCCCTCCTTAGAGGCCAGTGAAGAGTTAAACCAAGGCATTACTTCTTCCCATTCCACACAACAAGATTGAAGCAAACCTGTGTCCTTGCCTCTTCCACAGTCTTAATACATTAAAACTATTACTCACTCTTATTCATCTTCAACAGAGTTTGCCCCATTTTTATCCTCAACTGTGAAGTGGTAATTTCTACCAGCACTTCTGTAATCCAGGTCCACTCTCATACACCCATGAAAGGCCCTTGCCAAGTCACACAAGAGCTACTGTCCCTCTGTTTTGGGATGCCAACATCTTAAAAGCCTTACAAGTAGAAGGGGCAACCTGAATAATTTCACACCCAGCTGCAAGGAATTTTTAACAGGCAAGGAGAGAAAATGAAGCTTAAAGGGCAGGTATTAAATCTCATCAGCCCACTGTGTGCCAAGGCTATTAAGAAAGTTTGGAATTACAACAGCGCTCTGCTTCAAAACCTACAGACCTGGTTCTCCAAGGCTATGTATTTAAGTAGCTTGCAGACACACCCTTGTGCCATTCAAGATGCTTTTACACTTTTACACAGGCCCAAAGCTGCATGAGTAGCCTGCACACAAAAGCTGTTCTTGCACAGCACGTGGTGGCAGAGAACGACTTGTCCTCGTCAGCTCCACTGGGGCAAACGGGCACCAGCTTTGTTCCATTAACTGCGTTTATTATGGGGCTGTGCTGGTTCCTTCCCCTCTCCCTCTGCCTGTCAAAGGAGAAGCCATCTCTGAACTCTGGGACTTTTTTATAAAACTGCCGTTGGCAGTTTTTTAGTTCCATTAATTCAGGGACGATTCTGCAGAAAAAGTCCACGTTTGGATGCAGTGCACCTTGTAAAGTGTCGAGAGAAGAAAAGGAAGCCACAGCAACGCAGAGGCTCAGGCCACAGAAACGGCAAGAGGATATCAAATGTTGCTTTAAGTGCTGAAATATTTGTGCTTTGAAAGAAAAATGCCTTCAGGAATCCCAGCAGGAGTCACCTCTGTATAAAGACTATGCTTATAAAGGGACATTTATTATTCTCAATTAATAGACACGTTTACATTTCTGTGTGTCAGATTCAGCAGAATACAAAATGACTGAAGGCCTCATATTTTTCTCTGAAAATGATCATAAAAGGATCTAAAGGTGACAAAAAAGAAGAAAAAAAAAAAGAGAGAAAAATCCACATTTTCTAGAAGACATATGATGTTCTTTGGTTCCTTACAGTTCTGAAGCCTGGCTTTCGAAAGCAAGGCTTTCGAAATACAGATTTAAACCTGCAAACAGCAAAGCAAACTGCAGCTACAGCTCCTCATGAAATTAGGTGACGACCACACTGAGAGGCAGTAATAGATCTTGATCACATCCTCCCATGGATTATTAGAGAAACCTAATGTGGCAGAACACTGCATAGTAGGTTTCTGGAAAAATGAATAGCTAGAAGTCTCAAAAAAATTCCCACTTTGCCAGCAAAATGTATATAATGCTACTGGATTTAAAACATCTGAAATAAAAGGAGATAGAGAACAAACACCTTCATCTTGTAAGAAAAAACAACTTGTTTTGGGGGGAATCTAGAACTAAAAAGCCAGTTCCATGACACGTAACTGCAGCACCAATAAATTCTTCACACACACACACACACACACACAGCCAGGGCTGACACACAAATGCTTATCACTTGTGAGCCTCCCTAGGAGTAAAAAACCACATTGAGTCAACCACGAGAAGTAAGGATCATATTTTTAAAAAAGCCAAGCCAGTACAAATAAAAGTGCAGGTACTTAAGGCCCAAAGGCATTGCACTGCCCAGTTCACTGAGGCAGCAGGCTGTCTTTCTGACGTATGAGCACACCTACATCAACCATCAAATCCTTTTTCAGTCACCTCCAAATAATGTATGCATCTAGAAGAATAATTTTACTCACATTCACTCTTCTTTCTCTGCTGGAAAGAGCTACAGACTGTTTGCTTTACCAAAAACTGGAACACTGGTTGGTTTTGTTGTTGGGTAGGTTTGTTGTGGGCATTCTTTAGTATTTTGTTGTTGTTGTATTTAAAATTGAGAAGTCCCCATAGACAATGAAACCTTCCCATCAAGTTGCAGAGGACTTCAAATAAAACTGCCTAAGCACCAATTCAAACCTACATGTTGCGGGTATTCCCAACAAACAGCCTGCTCTAGACTTGTAAATAAATAATTCAGTACTCAAGTAATAGCAGCTAAATTTAAAAAGCACCCACAAAACCTACTAGCTTTAACTGGAGCTTTCAATGCCCAGATTTTGTTTCTTGGGCAGGGTGGGAAATGCAATTTACTACCATTGAAAACTAATTCAGCGATGCCTTCAACTACAGAAGACATTTTGTCCCTCATCCCAGGGGACTGGGTATTTATGGGCTCTTCCACCACCTCTGGAATCGCAGGACAAACCCACCCTAAAAGCGCTTGTGAAGAGCTGGGATGCCAGCAGCTCCCAGTTTGGGTGAAGCACTAGGAACCAGAAAAATCTCAGATAAAAACTGCAGTTCTGCCACTGATTTTATGTATGAAAATCTCTGCACCGTTGCCTTCACTGGTGACGGGGAACCAGCAACGCTGATGATTTCCAAAAGATTTCAAGAGGTCTCTGGCATTGTGAGAAAAAGCACCAAGTGGATTTCTAGGTGTAAATGTGCTGCCATCTGCAAAAGATTTAACAAAACAGACTACGCTTACCTTATCCTAAGATCCTTTTTCAAAGGCCAGGTAGATTAAAGAGATTAAACTTCTTAGAGTATTTTAAAACTTCCGTGAAGTTCCCACACGAGTTTACAAATTTTTTTTTCCCCACAAGAAAACCTTTGGAAACTCTGAGGCACTCTGGCAGATACAATGTAGATGTGTCTTACCAGCAAAAAGGCAGTTTTCCCTCCTTCTAAATGACGGAAAGTCAATTTGCATCATAATTAAACCAAGGCCCTGTAACGTTACTTTTAGTTAAAACAGTAAACTACTATAATAAAAGTGTACCTGGGGAATATTTAGAGAAAGCACTAATGATTTCTTCCCCAGTGGTTAATAAATTCACTTCCAGATCAATTTGTTCATGATAGAAACTTGAGAGCATAAACAGTTACACAAGAACATTAGAGAGTGTCTTTCTCAGTATAAATGATTTATTACAATGATTAGTAGCACATAAACAATTTAAAATACAACTCTAATTAGCTTTTTGGAAGAAAAGGAGAAAAACCTTCCTGACTCCTTCTACACATTATGTTTTACTTTTCTAAGTGTGTACTTTTTAATTAAATCCAAATGTCACAATAAATTTAAAGTGTTTTATTACCACCCTGGCTAACTAAGCCATTCATGCAAACACCCATTATATTAAACCAGATGCAGGACCAAAAGTGGTTGAGGAGAGAGGAGAAAGAAAGGGAGGGGAAGGCAATTACTTCTATATTTGACAAGAGATTTGTACAAATGTTTAAAGACAAGAAGATCTTTGGCAAGGCTTCTCTGTTTTATCCAGGGAGGCCAGCCAGCTAATTGCTCTTTAATACCTGTTTCCAAGTTTGAAAGCGTCGCACCAGGTTAAACTTTCCCCATCCAAAGCATAAGGAGGGGACAGGAGAAATAGGTAGGAAAACCAGTCTGCATGAAACCTTGTACAATCCACCACAACAGCCAAAGCAGAGCATGCCTCCACCTGGAGACACGCACACCCACTGATACGCCTGGGGAGAGCAGAGGCATGAAGACATCTCCTTCCCAAAAGCTTCGAGACCTCTCCCACGAGATGGCTGACAGCCAGCCCGTGGTGTTCATGATGACCATCACGAGTGGGATGAAGGGCCACCTTCCCCTGGCAGTGTCCAGAGGCGAGGTGGATGTGGTCAGCCATCCCAGACAGCTGTCCCACGGGCCAGGCTGGTGCCATCAGCACAGCGAGGGACAGCAGCAGCAGAGGGCATTTCCCTCTTACCTACAGGGAAAAAGGGAGGGAAAAGCTTCAAGTTACATGAGCTGGGGGGCTGTGAGGAAGGGAAGGAGGGAGGAAGAGAGAAACCCAGCCCTAGAACCTCCCAAACCATGCGGCAATCGCGAAGCCTCAGGGCCACTCCGCAGTGCTCTGTTTTACTGCTTCCTCAGCAGCCTGGTCTAAACAGGACAGATTTAGCATAGTTCAACAAAAGCTACCCATTAAAGAAAGCAGCTGTGATTATTAAAATAGGTTAGAGAAAATGGGCACGGTGCAGATAAAGCTTTTGACCTCAGCGTGCAGCTCTCTCAAGAACATTTTAGCATAATTTATCTAAATTAAAAACCAAACACCAAATTCCAAAATGGCACAAAAAGATCGCTTAAAAAACGCGATTAAAAAAGCGGGTCAGGGGTTGGAAATTAGTAATTACTACTACAATTAACCAAAATCAGACAGAGACACATGAATTGTGCACATTACTGCAGTTCACGTCAGAAAGGCGAATGTGAGCAGAGCGCAGAAGAAAAAGCCGCGAGTTGCAGAACCACTCGTATAATTAACCTCTGCCACAGCAGAGGACCTGCTCTTGTAAGTTTGCGTCATTTGTTTCTGGAGGGAAGTGCTGCCAGCTCCTACACCCAGCTATCACACCACGCTCTTCACCAGCAACCCAACTCCTTGGAAACCAATATTTTGATTTTCTTCCAGTCCAAGATCTTTAGTGCATCTTCACCCTATTAGCAGCGCGTTTGCCCTTCACCTCCTATTTTAACTGTTCTGAAAAAGATGAGAAAGGCCAACATCTGAGCGTCCTGGTATTGAGAAGAGGTCATTTGCCAAAAATGCCACCTGCTAGAGTCCATATTGTTTGAGAGCAAAAGCCTATTGAGAGCCGCAAAGAACAAAATATAAAGAAAGGTTTTCTAAAACAGACTACTTAACACTGGATGGAGACAGAAATACTCTGTATGCAACTAACATCCTTCAGATGATTTTCCTTAGGTTTTGGGGGGGATAAAAGATAATTTAACAATTAGCACTTTGTTCCCACTTCAATCTCAGAAGGGCTCTTTGTGAGCTTCCTTGGAACAACTCTGAAAGAGCTCAGTGGGAAAGAACAGACTGACTACTGTTTTGAACTATAACCAAAATGAACTATTCTCTAGGTCCTCCCTTGAAGCTATCATCTACTTTAGGTTAGATGAGGGAAATCTAGGTTCAAATCTTATTCAGGCTCCAGTTTAATTTTGAGAGCTCAGAAGGCTCCACAAATCATTTTAAGTTAAAGTAATGAAAATAGGTGAACTTGAGAAGGTGGACAGGCACGAATGATCTCTTCCAAAATAGGGAAGAATCCATCTGTTCCCTTTTAAAGTGCATAAAAGTCTTTGTAGCAGTAATGAAAATTCAGGGATGTAAGTCATGGACATCATAGCAGTCTATTAGAGAGAGGACTGGGGCTGTATTACAGAATACTGTGAGCTGCGGTGATTATATAAAAGGGATGCAGCAAAGGCAGCATAGCAGAGGGCAAGTCAAATGATTCAAGGACTCAAGAATCTCAGCTTTTCAGAAATGGAGGGAGAAATTAAGATTTCTATCTTTTGAAGAGGCAGGATGAGTACAGAGCCACTCGGATGCCTGAGAGAAGTGTGAAGATGAAGGTATAAAGCAGAAAGGGCTCCTTAGATGTAGAAGGCAAATGGCTGCACCTTCAGGTTTGCACCACAGCTGGCACAGGGACAAACAGGCTCAGGTCCAGCACTTGGGAAGGTCTCTGCACTTCCTCTCTTCATTCCACACACCAGACCATCCCCTTCAGCCATGCACTGTCAGGCAGGACCAAGACACAGCCTCCAGCCAAGCACTTCAGCCGGGGTAGAGCTGGTGAGGGTATGGGACACCCTGGCCCTGGATGGGGGCTGCCCATGGAGAGTCTTCAGCTGGCTCCAGCTTGAAACAGGGTCTGGCTTCTGCTTCTCAGCCCTGTGCCAACAGCAGCAGATCCCTCTGCACTGCTTCCCATAGGACAGCCACAAGGCTGGAGGCACTGAGTGCTTGGAAGGACTCTGCTACCCCACAGCAGAACTGGACCTTTTGAAGCCACCCTTTTGAGCCCTCTGCGTAGGACTGTGGCACAAAGAGGAGGAATGCCACACTCACCACCTCCCAGGTCTCTTGCTGGATCTGGCTCCTGTGAGGCACCCTGTGCCAAACCAGTCAAACCTCACGAGACTCATGAGAAGACTTAATATGAGTTGATTAGTCATCATGTAAAACAAGACCAAATGTTGGTAAACCCTTCTGTATATATGCAAAAAGTGGCAGGTTCCACATCCGCTCTGCAACACGTCTTCTGACTTGGAGCCAGTAACACCAGAAACCCCCAAAATCCCCTGCAGGTCCTGGTTTAAACTAATACATTTATACCCTTCTCCTTGGTGACTATACTTACCTCCTCCAAAACACAGAGATCCAGTTTATGTTCACATTTCCAAAGATACCTATGTGCATTGTTGCATATCTCTTTGCTAATTCTTTTAAAACGCCACCATGTACCCTATTTGGTTTGTGCATTGCTCCCAAACTGGTTTTCCCTATTTTAGAGGGAAAGCACTTTACCATAATACATAGTATATAGCAGAGTAAATCAAGCAAAGGGAGAGGTGAGGATGACATATTAAATTGCATAAATGATACAAAAAGCACAGCCAGATTAACATTTGATGCAGTGTAACACAAAATCTTACTCCCAAAGTAAACAGGAAACAGACTGACAGCCAGTACCCATGCTGATCTGCCCTTGGGTCTGGTACTGAAGCAAGAATCACATGAAATTTCATGTTCTTTTTTGCAATTCAGCATATAGCATTCATATCTGAGATTTGGAGTCCAGAATTTCACTCCACCAAAGACTACCAAACTGCTGTTTTGTGGAAGTTACTGTACTCTCATTGCAGTTCTCAATCTTTTTCTTGATGCTTAATTCAAACGTTCTGACTTAGAGGCTTTCTTACTCTTCTCTAGGCATACACTGACCTACACAACAAAGTGACAAAAAAATAAAAACACAAGCAGGATCAAGTCCTGTTGGGTTTTTCTTCCTCCATGATGCCTTAGTGATTTCTTCCAGGACACAGAAAGCATTTCCAACATTTATTTCATGAAAATCCTGCTATTCAGCATCCACAGGATGTGCAAAACCTTTGCTTCACTTGGTAAGCGTCTCTCCTGAACTCAAGGGTGAACACTTAAGTGGAAGGAGTGCTCTGAGAGCTGGCAGGGAAATGCTGAGTAAACACAGCCCTGCTATCAACACTACATCTTTAATGACGAAATCATTCAGATGTTAAAGTTGCCTCAAGCGCTTGATCATGATATGCAGCGTGAGGAAAGTTCACAATCAACTCCTCCTCCTGCATTCTCATACAACTTCAAACAGTAATAGGCACTTACCTGGCTTGCTTTACAGATCTTGCTTTGATAAGCAAAATTTTAACTAGGTTAATACCATTTGAAGAGTATTCATTTAATTGAAACAGAATGAGACTTGTCACACTGTTCACAGCTGGTACTGTAACAATTCTTGTGACCCTCCCTTGTAGCAGTGTAATCATCTTCACAACTGACTTGTTCTGTAGATTTGATAGAAACTTGAGCCAAGACCAAGAAATGTTTGCTTTCTTTGATTAAGCATCATGAAGGAGCATTCTTCGGAGAGTCAGTGCTGCAAGCTCTCAAGCTGAATGAGAACAGCACACATTGAGAAACCATAAGTACAGTTCAGGATTTGGCAAGGGATTTGTCAAGCTCCAGTTTTTATCTACCTGCTTGGGGTGGGAGTAGGGTGGGAAACAAGTCATCATTTGAGACTAAAACACTTGGAGCTTGTGCAGTGACAAGGAAGGAGCTGACCACCCTGAGCAGAAAGAAGACAAGATGAAAGGAAGCAGAAGCCAACACTGAGTATCCATCAAGTGTAGCACAGGGGCTACTGCAACATGTCCACAGCTCCTTCGTGCAGTTTAATTTGGTAAAAAGTTTACAGTGGCAAAAGATGGTGAAAATATTTGTCTCAAGAGGCAGAGCTTTGTTTACTGCACAGAAAATGGATTCAGCTGTGTACAGTGAAACATGCCACAATTAAACTACAGTGACCACAAGGCAGCAGCCCCTCCAGCCTGGGAGTGCATGTGAAGTGAGGACAGAACTGTCAGTCTCTGGTGTCATTTTTCAAGTCTTGCAGAAGAAAACTGTCTGACTTCATGGCTGGTCACCTCCAGGAGACATCAAAATCATTCTCTTTTCCTCCACCTTGGCTGGCGCAGCTGTCGCCATCAGCTCACTGAGGATTCCACCAACATATATTTTTCTTCTGAAAGTGACTGCTGGCACATCACAGCTCTGGATGCAGGCATGGCCAAGTGCCCATGGGGAGCACAGAAATTGCACTGGGCACAATTAAAGCTGAGCAGTACATTACTGCAGCACAACCTCTCTGCTTGCTCTTACTCAGAGCCTGTCAGCATTTCCAGCATCTCTTCTTCCTGGATTTGTTACAACAGTTGCAAGATAAAAAATCACCAAAAACCACCAAGGTTTTAGTTTAGCCTGCAATATTGGCTTATAGCCACACTGCACTCACCCCAAGACAACCCAGAAGAATCCCTAAGAAATTGCTCAAGAAAATCTGATTGTCTTTAGCACAGTTGCACCAAAACCTTGGAATTGTTCAATTGGGGTGATGATGATGATGCACTGATGTCTCTATCAAACCCCAAGAAAGGCCTCAGTGCTGTGACTGTCACCAGGAAGGTCTTCAGTGTACATCACATGAGGCAGGAAATCAGGAATCTCCACCTTCAGCAAGATGCTCACTGATTTACACACTAGCTGGCCCCTGAAGTTTTCATGTTGGTGGGCCACCTTCCCTGGATGCTCCATCATTTCAAGGTGCCACTGGCCTGGTGAGGAGGTCAGGAGCACACCTCAGCCCAGCCCATTTTCTTTCCATGAAGTGCTCAGCAGAACAGGACAGGCTCTGCTGCAGCAGGAGCAGCAGCAGTGCCTGCTTTGTTCCAGACCCTGATGGGGCAGGATTACACCAGCCTGCAGCCTGGCATTGCCTCCCACTGAGCCCATCACAGTGTGAGGCAGCTGCATTCAGCAGGACCTTTTTAAAAGCTACTCCAAGGCTAGCAGCTGCAAGTGTGACACCACAAACCCCACAGCCTTGTGTGAGTCAGCACCACTAATGTCATTCCCACATTAATTCAGGATGCCTTTGAACACTGATGCTCACATGAAACCAGGTTAAAAATCTTCAATTCCTGAAAAAGCAGCAGTGATAGTGCTGTACCAAGCTAATTTTATTTGGTCTGGGGTTTATTTTCTCATTCAAAAGAGCACTCTGCTGCCATTTCCACTACAAGCAATCCCATCTCATTATGGCCAAGCCCATGGGGTAGACTGCGCATAGGGGAAGAGAAAAAAAAATTTTGTGATACTTAGGAGCTGCACTTGCTGAAGAACAGCTGCAGCAGTCAGTACCCCAAGCATGCTACCACAAGAATTATGTTTCTCTCCCATCCTCCCCAAAGTACTTAATTCAGGGCAGAAGGGATAGAACGTGTTCACCTCTGAGCTCCCATGCCACAAGCCAGCATATTCATTCAGCTTCCCTATTTAACTAAATGGAGTTCACACATGCTGCAGGATAAAGTTACCTCTTGCCATCTGAAAGCAGTCCAATCAATGCTGTACACAGAGAGTAGCATTTGAATCAGCCTTAAGTTAATTCTTAGTCATCGAAACTGTGACAGCATGCTGACCCTTTCAAGTCAACTGGGAGCAGGCAATCTTTGCAGAAGATCCTCAGGCCTTTAATCAGATTCTCAGTGGGTTTTAAAGAGATACTACAGCATCAGTTTGTAAACATCTCTCTAGTGAAAATAAAGATTACTTCTGACCTAGCCAATTACTCAGTCCCAGAAGATATATCCTAGAGTTATAATTGAACGAACCATAGGGAAAGAAAATACAATTTAGGTAGGGGGTAGCAAACCCAAATCCCAACTTAGGATGCAGGCAGCACTGTATCCCACAAAAAGATCAGATACAGAGTGCAATGATTATAAAAAAAAGTCCTTTAAATCATCTAGTCCTTTTTCCCACCACGGCAAGATTGCTCTCTTGAGCATAGAGCCCTACTAAGAAGATTGTAAATTATCGGCTGAAGCTCTTCCTGAAAAGCAACTGTGATGGGGAAAGACCAGATCATTATTTTGAGGAGATCCATAATATGAGGTATTTGTTTACCACATCACAGAGAATCTAGGGTGAGATTCCAGCTCCTGGTAGCATGGGTTTGCTGCAATACAAGTAGGGAATGAAAAAGAAAATGCTGAAGAAAGAAAACAGAGGACCTGTGCTCAGCACCAAGACTGTCAGAGACACTAAACAGTTTCTTGTTGCATTACTTTAAAACTGTGCTTTAGCATGAGGAACCACTCTACTCCATTGCAGAGAGATATAATTACTGATAAAAAATAATAAAAAAAAGAGAAGTTATTTATTCTGGAGCTATTACAGGCTAACGTGTAACAGACATGATCTGATGGGCTGTAAAGGCTCTGAGGACCATTACAGCCTCACAGGTCAGGACCTATTTGAAGGTTTTAAAGTTTGTGGATCACTGCTCTCAGGCTGAACAGCACAGGCAACACCTGCACACAGAAAAGCTAAGGGAGACTTCTGGGAGCAGCAGCTTCTTATGCATTTTCACACTTAGATCAAACCAAATCACATCACTGAAAAGAAGTTCAGAACCTGCAGACATGGCTTTTGCCATTCTCATCAAGGAGTTCACCCGTAAGATTGTAGCTTGTGCCTTTTTACTTACTTATTTATTTATTTTTAAAGGGAGCACTGAGGAAGAAAATGACACTATAACTTCCATGCTTCCCCGTCAGTGCCCCCTCCTTCTATTTTACTTTCACTGAAAACTAAAATTCCCAGCCAAGTGACAGGTTTATAAAATTTTAATAGGGAAGAAAAAGGTAACCTCAGGCAGGATCTTACGTGCAGACTTTTGCCATAAATGAATGTTCATGAAAATACAGGGGGTTTATGGAAACATTGACAGAGCTTCACAGGCTGTGACATAAATGCTTGGGTTGGAGAGAGGGATGGTGCAATAGCCTCTGGCTGCAGGAGCTGGGACTCACTGGTCCTTCTCATCAGTCCACATTGAGGCAAGTCAGATTCATGCCTCCACTACCCTCTGAGGAAAGTGGATCTAGAGACTAGAAGCCCAGAAGCTTTTACATTGCTAGCCTAGACACATTCCTAGCCAACATTCATTTCCAACTACTTGTTCTAATGTTTTGGGGTAAAAAGTCCACTCTTCCTTTCTCCCTGGTGTTTCCCTTTCCAGAGTGCTTATCCAGAGCAGTCAGCCTTCATTTTGCAAAGGCAGATGAGTTGAAGCACAGGTTGCTCTTGATGAGCATCCCCTCTGCCCCTTCTTCCACACGGATTTACTGTCCCTTAGCTTGAGGGATCTGCAAGTTATCCATAGCAGACAAAGTCTACCAGTGCCTCTCTCCAGCACTGTTAACAGGAAACATTATTAGCAGTTTCCTGTTCAATTCATTCCAGGATTGCATTTGCCTTTTACCAACTACTTCTCACCTCAGTCCTTTTGAGGTCAACCACCATCTGTCCAAGCCACCCTTTTCTTCCTGTTCTGCCCTTTCCAGCTGGTGGTAATTCCTGCTTGTAGATGTTCCAGTGATCCCCAAAGAGATCAGCTGGAGTTCCTGGGCTCCTTTTCCTACTGTTGTGAGCTTCATACAGGAATGAAACCAAGGGGCAACAGCACGAGTCTCATTCCACTCATTACTTGCACCACAAAACCAATCACTGGTTGTTTTATATCATCAGGAAACCTGTCCTTAGTGCTCACAAAGTAGGTATCCCACTCTCTGCACTAAAAGATCATCTGAATGACTCCTGTTGGAAAGCAGAATTCATGGCTTTGGTTTCAGGACCTAAAACGCCGCTTCGGAAGACAGTGATGCTCGAGGTTCATTTCCTCTCTTCTCCCAGGTTCAGAATAGAAACATTATTTCTCATTCACAAAAAAAGAAAGATGCCACAAGGAACAGCCACATCCTGTTTAGACTGTCATTTCTTAAAGCAGCAGCAATCTAAGAGCAGTGCTCCATAGCAAAGGTAGCACAGAATCAGAATGGTTGGGAAAATCTTATACAACAATCCTGTACGGAGCTAAAGGAGTTTGTTGCTTTTTACCAGCCACTGAGTGTGTACAAGCACTTCTGGAAGTCAAAATTCTGCCTCTAGAAAACTTGAAACTTCTTAATTGCAAGAGAAATATGGGTAGCCAGGAATGATACCAGTGCCATAGATAAAACCAGTGGTTCTCTCAAGCATGATAGAGACCAAGTGGCCAAGACCCAGCTCCACCCAAAAGCTCCTCCTGATCTCTTCAGAATTTAATTGGCATTCTTTTTAACACACACACAAAGCAGATTAAAGAAAAACCCAAACAGTGTGCAGGGTGGAAGCACCATTACATGGTATTAAAATGTCAGAGGTTTGAGCTCTGTGTTGGTTTAGTCATGAGTTACCAACAACCACTGATGGCAGACATAAAGCTTCCCTTAAATTATTAAGCATAAAACAGCAGACTGTAATATTTTGCTAAACCAAAGTACAGACACAGACAAAGATGTCATTTCAATATTTGAAACCAGCAAGTTTAATTTAAAATAAGAGCAAACCAATAAGCTCAGAAAATAGCAATGTGTGAGAGGAAAATTACACTGCTAGAGAAAAAAGTGGAAGGACTTAAGAAATTTATAAAAGTAATCTCCAAGTGGAAATTAGAAATCAACCCCTAGAAACAGAATAACACAAAAGAAATATTACTGTCCACTTTCTAAATCAATATAACACTGCTACACGACAGAATTACCATGGTAACTCAAGTAAAAAGAATAAAGCAATTCTTATTATTTCAAAATAAAATCACAGCCTGAAGCCCAGCTTTTATTACAACTGCTGATAGATCGCTGGCTTGTATTTATCTGAAATATTGCTTTTCAATCAGCTATTTTATGAATGTACAAATTTCACTGAGCAGCCCACTTAGACCAAATGCTCAAAACCTGCCCCCCAAAAAACTAGTCAAGGAATCGATTATATATGTGTACTTTTTTTTAAAGGGAGCATTACTATGTATATTCTTTTTCCACTCTATCCAAGTTAAAGAGAGATAAGGAAATGAGCGAGAGTAAGTTAAAACCTTGTTTAGTCCGACCTCTTTAAATTCCAACTTAGATTCCCTGGAAAAACAACAACAACAACAAAGCAACAGAACAACAGTAATAAGAAAGAACAAAGAGGAATAGCAGCATACCCTAAACACTGCAGCCCCGCACAAGGACAGGGAACGCGCGTACATCAGGGGGTGTGCACAAACACACACATGAGAGGAGGCACATCTGTTCCCTCCTGATCAAAGGCAAAGAGAAAAAAACACTGTCTAAATACAAAGTTGCTCAAGGACGTTTTGACTCGCCCTGCTGGGTACTTCAGACTTTTCAAACATTGTTTGTACAGCTTGGAAAGTGCATCAGGCTCAGGATACTCGTCTGCGTTTCAAGCGCGCTGAAGGCGCAGCTCAGCCGAGTTCCCCCACGCCCCCACTGCTGGTGCCACCTTTTAAACACATTAGTGCAAGAGGAAAAGCAGCAGGTCACCTTCTGCTCTCCTCCCCCAGACGTTCAAAAGAGCATCGATCGGCACCTGAAAGCAACAGCCGGACTTAAAAATAACAGCGAACACCCCGGAGCAGCGCCGGGCACAGGGCACAGCTCAGGGGGTTCGGGGGAACACATGGACAGCCAACACACCTGCTGGCTGAGGAGTGAAGGCACCCTCTACCAAAAAAAAAAAAGGTCGCTGAGGAAATGCCTGTGGACTGTCAGGATGTTTTACAGCACAGCCTTACCCCGTTTTTTCTGTTGCCCTCATGAAATGGGAGAGGGGGACGAAACCGACACTCACAGGCACAGCAGGAGGGGAAGGTGCCCAGTGTTCATAATTATGGCAGGAAGACAGGCTAGCAAAGGCTTCTCTTCAACAATTTGCAATTGCTTGGACTAGACCTCAGGGATAAAAAAAACCACCCAAAATTAAAATTGCCAACGGAGAGAAGATCGATGAAACTTCCCCCAAAACAGTTTAGGAGAGCAATTGCTTCAATAGAACTCTGTCCTTCCCAAGAGATCCAGAAGTTATTTCTCCCTTCTTCTGCAGAGGTCTGACCTCCTAACCCAGCATGGGACAGCAGGCAAGGTGGGAGCTAAGCCCAGCAGAGGGAAAGCAGAGGAACAAACCAGGGACAGCTAAAACACAAAAGTCCACCCGTGCCTCATGGGGGTCAGGCACACCCCTCAGATATCCAGGCCTGAGTTCCAGGGGATGATCACTTGGGGTGCACAAATTCCTCAGTACTGGCAAAATGCTTTGAGGATTAAAAGCAGCAGTGATATGCCAAGTATCATAGCTGGAAGTAAAGACAAATGCTGCAATAAGAGCAATAAGCCACCTGCCAGCTGTCTTTTATATTAAAATATTTCAGTGTTCTTAGAGCTGCTTAATTTCCCATCTCGCTCCAAGTCCAGAGGAACTTTGTGGGTTACTAGCTTTGCCATGCAGCAGTGACATTGCTCATTATTTTTAAAATAGATTTAGAAGCTGTGATCACACAGCTCAATCTAAAACTATGCACTGTTTTTTAGTATAATGTGGTCCTTCGCCATCTACTGCAAATGGATTTAAAAGCAGTGGTGGAAACAATGTATGCTCAATCTGAATGTGGACTGCAAAGAGTTTGCTCAAATATCCTGTTTTATGTGGTATCTGGTTGTATTTTAAAACACTTCTCAGAGACTTGGAGCCAGCTGAGGTCACAAACAATCACATACAGATTAGAAAAGGGAAAGAAGCTGGGGGGAGCAATGGGGAGCCCACTCTGGCACACTGAAATAGGACACTCAATATCACTTAGTATTTCTTTAAAAGAAAAAGTGGCTGAAACAGTAAGCTTCAGAAAAACAAATGCAGAGGTGGTTAAAGAGTTTTTATTCAAATAAAGTCTTGCCCCAGGAGATGGAAGTAGAGTCTTGAAATACAGAGGTAGGATTTTACATGTGCTAAAAGCATCAGTGTGACACTTTTTGGGGGAAAAAAAAAAAGGGGAGGGAAATACCTTCGTTGTTATACATGACAAAATAGCAACTAAATGTTTGCTTTGATCCCAGCACGTAAAGGGTGAAGCTTTTAGGCAAGGAGCGGCAGGTGATCTCAGCTCTTCTGCAAGTCCTAATGCTCCTAAAAGCCACTCTTCCAGTTTCTGTAATTGGGCATCAGTAGTTAATGTAGTATTGACTGCATTACATGCTCCTGTGCATCCTCTCACTAATGCCAATTGCATCACCTTGTACATTTACCATATTGCTTAGCCAATAGCTGTTAAAAGCAATCCAAATCATGAATCATATAGGAAACTTTTAGCAAGACACGACATCCAAAGGAGACAATTTACAGTTGAGTTAATCTGGGTACATTAGCGAGACATGGATTCAGGAAGACAGACCAATTTATGTTACTTTGGTTTTACCCTTTATTGCTTTGTATAGGCAAATGAATGGAAGGGCATGGAGTAAAAACAGATATAAAGGAGTCCTTTTCAAAACAGATCTCCATTCTGTGCAGACAGGTCAAAGGGTTTGAGACTGATGCTTATTTAGGCTTTCATAACCGTAACAGGGTACTTACAGAAATCATTTTCCACAAAGGAGTATAAGGATAAATATATAATGGATCCTGAATAATGTTCAGCACCCACCCTCACTGCAAGTACATTAATGCAGAAACCTGGCTGCATGTTATCTAAGGTATGGCCTGTCCAGGAGTCACCTGCCAGCAGGAATGCCAGGAAGAGAATTCACACAAGGTCCCAGGCAGGTTTGCTCACGAGCTCAAGGCAGGAGGTGTTCTGGAAGAGACACCAAGGCTCACCAGCTCAAGCCAATCCTCTGCCCAAACATCTCTACCACTTCACTTGTGAACAGACAAAGTCTCCTTCCTACCTGCCTTGAAGAGACTTCATTTTTTTGAAATGTATACCCTTCTCTCTGGAACAGAAGGAAAGGATACAAGTGATAAAGAGATAATGCTTAACTCACTTCAGCTGCAAGGTAGAGCCAACCAGGAAAGAAATTAGGAGTGAGCTCCCTCTGAAAAAGTACATTTTATAGAACAATTTCACACTGGATGCTTGACCAAAAGATGCATAGCAAATCGACATAGCCCCTCTCTGCTGTTCTGATCAAGCTCGGTAGCACCAGTAAAATAGAGATGGGAAAAAAAAAAAAGGGCAGCTAGGAAGTGTGCTGTTGCCTCAGATTTTATGGGTAGTGAGTAATTTGCAGTATTTGTGGAGGGGAAAAAAAGCAGCAAAGGAAATCTAGGGGAAATAATGGCTCATCAGCCAAAAACTTCACAAAAGAAAAACTGAACTGCATCCTTAAATATTGGATTCCAAAATACTGGAAACTCTGGTGCTCTAAGCCTAGTTTAAAAAAAGATCATGATTCCCCTTTGAAAAGCTTCCAGAAGTCCCTTCGAAAGAGTTGCACATGCAGGGAAAATGCCAAAACAAAACATTTTCACTAGCTGATCAATTTAAACAGCTGTGGTAAAGCTGCAGCCACTGGCACCATCATTAACAATTTAAAGCATGGCTGCTTTTGTCTTCCTTCCCAGTTACATTCTCATTATGCCTTTTTATTTATTAGAAACACAGTCCTCCGGAATACATTTCTGTATCTCAGATCCATAATAAACCAAGTAGGAGCATCCCTGGCTTCTACTCAAATGGATGCTGGCGAGGGGGTTAATTGTTTAATTCTGGTCCAAGTTCTCTGCAGTTCAGTCATGAATATGCAACAGTCATCCACTTTTTCTTTTAAGAGAAACTAGAACTGTTGATATCAATAGTTTGAAAATTAAGGCAAATAATACTTTCACTGCTCAAATCACCTTTTCACAGTTTGATTAGCACACAAGGAACTCTGAACATTGGTGTAAGGAATTTGAAAATGGTCAACGAAACTTTAAAACCCTCTAAATCTGGACAAGAGCATCCATTATGTGCCTCAGTATGGGATGTAAGTAGAAAGTAGTTTGCAAGAACATTCACTGGAGAGTTGAGCATCTGCTTGCATGGATAGCACCCCACATTGTGCATGGAAACTTGGGCTTGGGAGTCATCCCATTGGAGCACAAGAGAAAACACACACACACACTGAGAACTGAAAAAGCAGTAGCTGTGGTGAGCTCTTCTCAGATAGGTTTAATTATGTTAATCTAATAGTGAATAACTTTCATTTTAAAATGCCCTTCCCTCCACCCCCAAGTCTTCAGTGAATAGGAGCTACATTCACTGAATAAATCATTCCCTGGCAACAGTTACGCACATTATTGAAGTTGGGGGCAGTGATTTCTATACGGTTTAAAACAATGTCTATGTGTTTGAAATGATGACAACTTTGGCCAATTTTTAAAATATATAGACCCATTAGAGTTTTATAGTTCAGCATTTAGCAGCATCTGCAGTGCCTTCTTTATTCTTATACTGCAACACTTAATGCTTGATACCATTATTCTGATTTTGAATTGATTTCAAGTAAAATACCTTATTTGCCATAAACTTTCATATTCTTTACCTAAGTAGGACTCCTTGCAGATGCAATCAGTCATAATGCTAAAAGAACAGTTTGCCTTTAGCAGAAATGTAATAGTTCATGCTAATGACAGCAAAGCAAAACTTTGAGCAGCAAGCACATTTCCAAAGAGAATAAAACCATCTCTAAACACAACGCCTGAAAACCTTAAGAAAGCCTCCAAATGAAATCAATTAATCCTCCAACCATGATAAATTTCTTAACCATTTAAGAAACGTATTTCAGACTCTGCTGTGACCCTTTATCACCAGACCTAATGGATTACTTTATTAATAATGCACTGCTCTTAAAAGGAATTTTTCTGAAGATTCTACCATAAGAGAGCATTTTTGGAATGGCTATGACAAACAGGCTGACATGTTCACATTGTATTTATTAAAGATAATAAAATTTAACATTAACTCCAAAGAAGACGAATTATGTTCTGCTGCCAGGGTATCAAGTATACTTTCGACTGCATTAAACCAAAATTAGAGCAAACTGATTTCCAAGAACAAGCTGCTTCCTTTGCCCTATTACCCAAGCTGAAAAATGTCCTTACACTGTTTCAACGCTTGTTATGTCAACCAGGCAATTATCACGTGTCAACAGCATCCGGGGATGAAGTATGATGACATCCTGCCCAGATCCTTCAGCTATCTAGTCTGAACAAACACTGGGAGCTATCTGATTGCCTGCCTATACACAGCAGTTTGCTCCTCCTAGGCCTGCTACCTCCCTTCACTCCTCCTCTTCCCATAGGATGAGATTTCTTTACATGGATATCTATCCAACTACAGTAGCCTCCGTTTCTTGAATAGGTTTAGGCAATTACTTTACTACCCCGTGGTTCTGCTATGCTTCCATATTTGCCATTTTGGGGGCAGAGGGAATATCCAGGAAGAACTACCTCCAGCTCCACACTTGGTCAGCTTTGGAGAAACAGCCCAAATGTTTTTTTGGTCCTTTACGGCCAAACTGAGTCTCATGGTCTGCTGTAAAAGGTTCTCCGATTATATTTAGATATAAAAACTAAATACTTATTTGACAACTTTTTATCTCCTCTTTGTGAATATATTAATCCATTGATGGACTTCTGAGTCACAAAAGGACACTGTATCATGAAGACCAAGGCCTCAAAAAACCAACAGGTAGTTTAGCTAAATAGGCTAAAATAAGTTCTTTGGTGACTTTTATCAGTTGTTTTTTGAATAAGCTGATGTCTGGGAAGATGTGTAGGAATTCTTCATTCATGGTAAGTTAGACACCAGTGGACCACAGAGAGGGTCCAAGGTAGAGTGGCACAGGAGATAAAGAGGAAAAAGAGAGAGAGCTTCAGGAACATTAGGCAACAGAAAAGTTAAATTCTAATACCACCGTGCCATCTCCTTTCTCTCTCTGCATGATTCCTCAAAAGGTACACCTGAGAAAGGGACGCCCAAAGGAAAACAAAAGATACCAGCAGCATGCTGAACAGCTCTTCTTCCAATGTGGCACAAGTTGTACCTGCTGGATTTTAGCGTGTATAAAGATTTTCATCCGCAGGACAGGATTGCTTGGACCTGTGCTGCTGGGGTAGGTGTCTCTCCATATCCATTTCCCTATCTATGGGTACCCCCATATGGCAGCTGGCACAGTCCCTTGTGAGGCCAGCCCACAGCCCTGCTGTCCTGGCCAGGGCGCTGGGGCACAACTCCTGTCACTGATATTATACAATCCAATTCTCTGTTTTTCTAATTCCAGATTCTGTGGGTTTTTTTACCTTCTGTGTGGGGCAAGATGGGCTCTCACACAATGGGGAACCCAACTGCTGCATTAATCCAGTATCAAATTACCTAATATTCATTGCCCTATATACCTCCCATCAACCTAAGACCCATTCTCCAACCCCAATGCACACAACCACGGAGTATCCATATTTTTCTTTTCATTTTTAAAGAAACGATGGAATTTTCTTTCCACATAAAACCAAGGTACATATTTAATGGTGTCCTCTGTTATTTACTCAGCCTACTCTTGTGATCTGTTTAATCAGAGTTCTGCTCAAAAACACAAAGGACCTGTGATTTGGGGTGCTCCTGTCTATGCAAACATCAGGATGAACACGCAGCTGATCAGTGTTTTTACAAGTGCACACACACTCCACAATTTGGTTGAAGGATGCCACGTCTGGTTAACACAGCACAAGTTAGCTGAAAAGGAAACTTTCACCCCCCACACACATAACAAAGAGCCGTGATTTCTATTAGTGCATTTCATACCATACATGCTGATTACCAGGCTGTGCTTCATTGTTAGCAGAGATTACAGCTGGGATAAGCTGCAGCTTTTTCCTAATTGCTATTATGATGACTGAATTTTTGTTTTGTGTCAAGCATTATTCACACATTATACTCCAAAATTTGATCCCTCTATGATGCATTATTGATTCCATGCAGGCAATCATACTGCCGCCAATGTGAAGAATTAATTTGGGCTATTCTACTTGATTTGCATTGCTCCATCATAGCAGAACATAGTTCTGTAGGGAGGCACAAATTGAAAAGGGAGATTTAACAAAACACAGAAAATGCTACCGCCCTTTAAAAGAGACGAATCCTAAGGAGGGGAAAAAAGCCCAAACCCAGCACAACACGTGTGGTCCAGAAAGAAATAAGGTCAGTCAGCCAAATTCATCTTAGTCAGAGGAAGGTTACAAGAGTAGCCTTATGCCTCTAATAAAGTAAACTAGCTTGCTTCAACTTATATTGCCAAAGAAAACAACTGAACACCTCTGAGAGTGACACTGTTTCAAAGCCTTTGAAACCCTGTTAGCTTCATTTGTTTTCCCAGCATAAGCAAAGCTCAAGCACTTAGCGTGTCTTTTATCCACAGGCCAGTCAACTGCAAAGCTGATCTAGAAGATGTGTAACAGATGCTCCACATCTACTCATTTCTTTTTAAAGTTCTACTGTGTTAACAAAGGAGCTTATGAGATCTTAACAGAAATAAAGCCCTTGGTTTATTTTTTTTCCGCCCCCACGAATAAGATTATTTCACAGTTTTGGGATGCCAACTGAATTAGCACAGAATAAATTCAGAAGGGCGTGACAGCTTCTACAGGGACTTTGATCTCACATTGGTCAGCTCATAGTCAAATCTGATTGAATCTGCATACAAGGGGGCACTGATAATTATGCATTTCTGCTCAGTCTCATATTTTAGTGTCAAGTCTTTGTGACAAGTCCACATTTTTTGGTTGCCCCAAATTCTCCATGAAAAAGAACCTTACATGCCAACCTAGAAACTAGATTAAAATTCTACAAGCGTGAACATTACAGAGCGAAAATTTTAGAAATCAAACTTATAATGAGATAAGACTTCAAAATGCAAGGTCTAAAATACTTCCTTTTTTGGGGAGGCAGGGAAAGGAGAGAGGGAAGAAAAGCTTTAGTAGAAGACTTCTGGTCTTTCAATAGTCAAGTCTTCCTAATTATTCTCAAATGCAGTACTAATTCGGTTGTAAAATACTAGAAGACAGATATGGGTTGTGGAATAAAAACCATATAATTTCAACTTAATAGCACTGAGCAGCTTCAGTACTAGTCACAAAACACAGTTAGCATGACCCGACACAGGAAAGTAAGTGACTTTGAATTACAAGTTATTTTCTCATAAATATTTTAAAAAGCAATACATGTATTCAAGTAAAATCAATGCTACTGCCAAAATGCCCGATTTCCAATTTCTCCAAGCTCTTTTGCTCCCTGTGAAAAGCTGTTTCCTGTCTACAGTCTTACAAATACTCAGAAATTTCTCTTACTTTCGAATGGCAACGCCTATGACTTTTTTTTTTTTGTAACACTTAAAGAGGCTTCTGAAATAAATTTTAAGAGATCAGGGAAATACATTCCACAGCTCCCTACATCCATTCATACAGGTGGAATGAAATAAGGAGATAATAGGTAGAAATGCCTGTTAAAAGTTGAGATGCGCTTTCCACGCACCAAGTGCCACCAAGGCGGAGGTCCTTGGCAAGAGGCAGCGCCATGGGTGGAAGTTCATGTGCATGGCTCCAGAAGCCTTCTGCTCTGCCTCAGTTTTAATCCTTGCTTTCAGGGTATGAGCTACGAGGGAAGACCTAAGCCACAATGCAGCCTTAGCAAAAAAAACAAACCAAAAACCCTCATTGAAAAGTTGTGATTGGGCTCACCACCTTCTTCCCAGAAACTACTGACGACTGAGCAGTTAAGTTGCACACTCTGGCAAGCAATGTGCAGAAGATAGCATCAGGTCATTCTGGCTACTAACCAACATTATCTGATACTGCTCACATCAATTTGTTCCCCTTAAGCATCCTTGATAAGGACTAGTCAGCTTAAAAAAATAAGCATATGTGAAGTTCTAAAATCAGTCAAGCTCTCCTTCAGCTTCATTCATGAAATTACATTCTAAATGAACTTCCACTTCTGCTATTAAAAGAAGGGAGTAAATTCTTAGAATGAACCAATGCTTTTGGTTTTTTTTTATCACAGACGCTTATTAGCTTATTGTCATTATGTTTATAGCTATGAAGAAAAGCTGTGAGAAATATACATTAAAGGCACACACTAAAGAGACCTAAATGGCATGCAAATGGAAGGGAAAGAAAAATCTCAAAATTAGATTTACAATAAAAGCTGCTAAAACAAACAGGCTAAAATTGATATATTAGAGTAACTTGGAGGAAGAAAAATCTACATAGATATTAAAAAAAAAAAAAAAATCAAGCTGTTTCTGCTATATCCTTCAGCAAACAGAGCCTGGAGTAAACACTTCTTGGCTGTCCGATCATGTCAGAGATGAGGTTAAAAAAAAAAATAAAATAAAGAGCAAGCATGCTTTTACCTACACCAGAGAAAAACATCAGAAGCCCAGAGCAGAACACTCTGAAATGGCACAGCGCACATCTGTTTCAAAACTATTTATTTCTACATTAGCAGCGCACAGAAGACAGCGAGCAGAGGCTCACACAATCTCAGCCCACCTACCGTCCTCCTTGTCCAGCACCATCATCTCCGCAATCAAGAAAAGTCCGGGCACAGATGCTTCTTCTCCAGCAGCCTCCGCTCAGGGGAGAGGAGAGCAAGTCTCTGGGAACACAAATGAGCTACGGTACAGCTGATCGTCCTTTAGCAGCAAGTGAGCTCTAATTACCCAGTTGTCCAGCTTTTAACCTAGATTGCACTCAGTTAGAATTACACTCAGAAATAAAGCACTTTGCAGATACAAAAGCAGTCTCACCTACTTTTGTGCCTCAGAATTGCAAGGAACTAAAACTGCAATTTAGAAAGAAGGGGGATCAGAGCTGTTTCTTTGGCTCTCACCTTCTAAATGGCTCAATTTACACAGTATAATCTATTTTAATGTAATTGCCTTTGATAGCTCATAACCCTGGCTGTTGCAACTACGCAGCTTTCAGCCTCATAAAGTGTTTTCCCTTTGGATTTAAGCTGAATCTAAATCCGAAATTATATTCGGAGAGGGCAGAATACCTAAGCCCGACTAGCGCTGCCTCCGCCTCTCAATTGGTGAGCCTCGCACACTTGCGATGAATAAATGCACGCGTTTCTTTCCCAGGGCCCCCTCCGGAGCTCCTGCCGGGATTTCCTGGCGGAGCTCGGCTCTCCGGCTCAGCAGCACCACCTGCAGCCCGCCCGGCCCCCGCCCAGGTGCCGCCGGCCCGGGGCCACCTGCGCCGCCGCCTCTTTGTGCCCGGGGGATGCTCCGGCCCCGCTCCCGCCCGCCGGGGACTGCGCCTGAAGACACGCAGCAGCTCGGGCAGGTCAGAGGCTCACGGCTCCCCTGCATTACACGCGTCTCTGGTGACCTAAAACTTGATACTAATTTTCTGCACAAACATTTTGGGTTTGTTTTCACACGTCGGTATTAGTTTCAGGGTGTGCTCCGGAGAGCGCAGCTCCATTTTCACTAGGTCGATATTAAAATGAATTTGCCTAATCAAAGGCGATGCAAACCCTTAACAGGTTTGCTCAGTTTTTCAGAAGTACCATCAATGCTCAAATATAAAGTGTCAAGTTGGGGGCCCACATCTTTTATCCTTCATCCTGCAACTCTCAGGCATTATCTGCTGTCTCCAATGGCTCTCGCAAGGATTGCGGGATCAGACACTTTGCTACTCAGATCAACAGCACCGTTTCACTCGTCTCAGCCTTTTAATCTGAGAAAACATTTCATTCCTGCTTTAATGATACTTCTTCCTCCCTTTTACAACTGATACAACAGTACTCTAAAGAGCATGATAGCAGGCTCAAGTTATATATCCTTAATACCGATTTTTAATTAGATTCCTTATCCCCAGCTGAAGTGGCTTTTCCTTCCCCCTTCATTCACAATACTTAATCCTAACAGTCCTTGAGAATATTTGATGTTAAATGTATCATTTTACATTGAACTGTTTTCATCTAGTGCTTCCAACAACTCCTGTTTCCTAGTGATACTAGTTTGCAAGTGTTGAATATGCATTTTAGCGTAAGAGTGCAACCACCATAAATAATCACTTTCTTTTAGGAAGTGTCACAAGCTAAAAAGGAGGAGGACTTTATCCCAAAGATTAAAGTCTAATAGTTAAAAGCATCTATGCAAAAACTAACAAAACCGCAGCCTTTTCTAGATCTGAGGTGCTTTAATACTTCCAATGTACTATTGGCCTCCATCAGAAAATGGTGAACTCCAAAAATGTTCCATCTTTCTGTCTGTGTACTTTTCAACCCTGCCACCTTCACAAAGGACAGACTTACCCCCAAATATATGGTGCATTTCAACTTTCACTATTTGGTAACTACAAGAAAGGGAAGATTTTCATAAAATATGAAGTTAGCCATTGTCTGTCACAGCTGACTTCTGCAGTAGAGCAAACTAGCAGACATAATGCACTCGTGAAAAATACGCAGTACCGGATCAATGTACATTTTATTCCTTTACTGCTTCATCATGTCATAGAGGCTGGATTACTCCCTGTGCAAAAAAAATTTTTAAAACACTTTATCTGCTTACTCATTTCACAGACCAACAATTTAAAAAAACAAAGTTTTCTAACCCCCAACACATTTGTACAGCAATTTAAGTCAACTACAATTAACACAATCTGTTGGAATTAATCATGCTACCTGATGTCAGTTTACTTTTTTGAGCAGAAATCTGGTCTTTGCAATCAAAACATTTATGTGTTTGAGAAATATCTTAACTCTCATTATCTCGAAATTTATAAATGCGCTGCACGGTGCGTTGGTTGGCTTGCCCACAGCAAATTCTGCAGCGATTTACACAGTAGAGCTGACTAAAATGTGAGCCTTGAAGTTTTTCTCTCTCAACCTTTCTCTCCCCCACCCCTCTCATCCCTCTTCTCTCAGTTCCTAACATTTGTTCGGGGAAGATACCTGCCAAAGTTCCTCTGTGAAGCAGTATTTTCTAATATCAAGTCATGTTGCATCAGTCAAGTTATATTATGTCACTTCAAACATACAAAATGCTGTTACCTCCCTGACATAACTTGACGTGATGCCACAACACATCAAGTCAGAAACATTATTATTGTTGTTATTTTTTCTGCCTGCCCCTTCATCCTCAATGATATCTGTGAAGACCCACAGAAAAGTATTATTGAGTCTCTACAGCTTCTCAGCACCACAGAGCGTGCTTGCCAAGGAAGGCTTTTGCTTACAACCCCAGAGTGGAAACACAAATCCGCAGTTATCCCATCACTGGGGCAATCCTGGTGTCACACTGGGGCTGGCACACAGCCCTAAGGCCCCGAGCTGAAAGAGTGGGCAGCTGCCTCTGAGTCCAATGGCCATGGCCCAGCTTCCCAAGTAGCCTTCAGGGATGCAAAAGCAAGGGGCACATATCTACAAGGCAGCAAGTGTCCTCCTCGCGATGTACCAGGACTTCTGGGAGGGGTAATCCCGAAATCCTGCCTTCTCCAGGCAGTAATAACTATGAATACCCCCACTGCTGCCAGAGACCTCAAAAGAAGAAAACCCCTCAAAGAAAAACTCTACATGGCAAAGCCTCTTAAATCAAGGGGAGAATTGGATAGTGGCCATAATGCTGGGATTTTTAGATGGTAAAAATCAGACCGGCTTCTGGGAAAAAGTTTAATAAAAGGAAAAAAAAAAAAAAAAGGCCATTTATGGGAGTAAAGCAGACCCATTTTTATTAACAAGCTCATTCAAGCTTGATTTCAAAAGGAATTGGTTTAGTTAGCAAAAGCTCCCATTTTAGTCCATTTGTAACCTATGCAGGTCCAGCATCCCCTTTTAACATTCACAGATGAGCGGGCAAGTGGAGCCCATTTGAATCAGGCAGAAAGAAACTTATAAAGGTAAAATGACCTCTTCATAAAAAGAGTTTCTTCTCTGAGTCTCACCTCCTGTCCCCCATTTCTCCAGTGCACCTTTAAGAGTGACCATAATTTCTCCTCGAGCATAACTACTCCACCAACAGCACAGGAGATTCCTAGGCATTACTGCACCTTGTTGCTCTGATCTTCACATCCCTCTCATCAGGGGTTTGTTTCCTACTTTGCTCCTTTTTTAAGTGCATCTCGCACTAATTTCCTCTTTACCTCTCTCACCCAGCACCATTATTCCCTTTTGTACACAGCCGCTCATGAAATCTCCTGGAAGGAGGCTGTTGAGAACTGTCTGGATAATCAGCGGCTCTACTTTCATTTCCTTACAGCACCGTCAGGCCGGCCCCGAGCTCCCCGTGTTTAATGAGTACGTCTGAGACACTTGAAAGAGCCCAAACACCCCTATTAGGAAACCCTCTTCAGATCTCGGGCTCTCCTCGCAGCTCACCTGTGCCTCTCGCCCCTGCAATGGAGGCAGCATCCCGCTGGCAGCCTGTCAATCACACGGAAACAGACACGGGTTGGCAGGCACCCCCTGACTCAGAGTCACCGCGATGAAGACATCACCTGGCTATTATTATTAAGGGGTATTAATAGAGATGTTAAGGGCCCTTCCTCTCTTTTCCTCCAGCAGCTGAGCAAAATTCAAGGGGCTCTTGCAATGCAGGTTACTCCTGAAAGTGAGGTCGAAGAGAAACACAAACCTTGTTCCATACACCAGTAAGAAATTTCCCGTGTTTAATTCCTCGGTCATTACTTAACCTTTTTACCCAAGTGCACGGGGGGGCGAGGGATGAGAAAAGCCTTTCTGCTGTTATCTCTCACTGACCAGTTAGGTAAGTTCATTCCCTCTTCTCCAACACGCTCGCTTTCCACTGGAGCACTACAGACCCCGTTAATAACACTACATCAGTTTGCTTCAGAGGGTTTCAAGAAACTGGTGGAAAGAAAGATGCCGGGAGAGGGATTCTCCGAGGGCCCTGAGGCATGTGACGAGCGTGCGGCCAGCTCCCTCCCCACGCACCTCTCCGGGGCAGTGAGCATTTAACCTTGCGGTGTCAGAGCTTCGGCCCCCTCCCACAAGCCAGCCCGGGATTGCTCTTCGTGCCCCGTCCCACTCGGCGGTGTCGCGGTGGGCAGACTCTCCCCGTTCTGAGGCAGAAACTCCAGATCAAAAGAAAACGGGAAGGGGAAAGAAAAGAGGTAGAGTGGAGGGGAAAAAAAAGAAAAAAGAAAAAAAAAAAGAAAACAGTGCGGGAGAGCATCTCCCACTTGTCTCTGGAGCCTGGCATCCACTTTCCCGAGTTGAAGCCCCGGCAGCCCGGCACAGGGACGCGCCGTGGCCGCTCGCACGGGCAGGCAGGGCCGCCTTGCCCGCAGCGGGAGCGCGGGGCGGCGTTCGGGCACCCGCGGCCTCGGCAGCCGGGGCCGAGCTGGCC